>JAJHZJ010000210.1:600000-1011848 GCA_023548195.1 Bettongia penicillata ogilbyi
CTGACAGTGCATTTGGATCTAGAGTGAGCAAGATCTGTGGTCAGATCTTTCCTCCATGACTGACTGGCTCTGTGACTCTGGATAAGTCAATAAGTCACTGTAGTTCTTCACTGACTAATTAGTATTTGCCTCTCAAGGCTATTGTAATGCTCAAATGAGATACCAGAAGTCAAGTGCTTAGCAAATGTTAAAGCGTTATGTGAATATTGACTATTTTTATGGTTTTAAAACATTTCACATATGTTATCTCTCTGAGACTCACAGAAACTGTGAGGCGAGTGGCACAATGATTTGTATCCCCTTTTTACAAATGAGGAAAATGAGGTGACTTGCCCAGGGTCTCCCATTTAGAAAGAGACAGAGCTAATTTTTGAACCTGTCTTCTCATTATATGTCCTGTGCATTACACACTGCGTATCACATCTTTTATCTTACTTATATATCCCTGATACTGTTTCATGAAAAACAAGATACAGAATCTATCATGATGCCTGATAGCTGTTTTTTCTTGCATGTATTCTCTGATTTCACAGCTGTGGAGTTTTCCATGTTGTGGGAACAACCTCCAGTGAAGTGGATTGGCAGTTCTCCTCTTATTTACAGTCTTAGAGATTTCCTGGGAGGACTGAGTGGTATGGTTGCTGTCCAAAGTAATGCAGTTGGCAGCAGGACATCAACTCTGGTCTTATTGACTCCACAACTAGAGATTTAATAAAAATATCACATGGTGTCTCACCTTGTACTTAGTACCTTGATATTGAACTTGACCATTTTTTCCCTTAACACCATCTCTTCCCTTCTCTTTTTCTCACCAATGAATTATCACTTTCTCTTTTAGTGTTTATGCTTCTTTTTCCTCTAAGAACCACCCAGGGAAGACCCTATACTTCTGTTGTTACACAGGTTTGGGGAGGATGGAGCTCCTGGAGCTGAGGGACAAAGAACTTATATATCTAGCTGGTCAGAAAACCCTGCTTCCAAGTTACAAGCATATCACGTGCAATCTCTCTGTTGCCTTTTATTCCAGCTTCTAACATGTGTAAAGCACATAGTAGGGATTGAATCAATCCTTGCTTATTGATTGGTTGGCTGATCGATATTATAGTGGTCTTCTCTACTTATATACCTTACCAAAATCTCTTGTTTTTGCAAAGACTAAGTATAAGAAATAATGTGGTGCTCTCTGACCTATAGTAATTCCCTTATCATGCCATGCGAAGCAGTGAATTCCTCCTAGAACCTCCATTTATAGAGGACTTAGAACTTTCCAGGTAACTCTCCTTTTTCCATCAGTAGCTCTGCTTAGTTTGTATACCAGAGACCATTATGGTACCAACCATGTACCCCTTGGTGGCTCACCATCCCCACTTTTCAGTCTCATTTTGTGTATTGTCTATTCCCATTAGAACATAAACTCATTTTTTCCTTATAGGTAACCTAAGTGCTCAGCACAGATCCTAGAATACATTAGGCACTTAATAAATGTTTACTGAATTGAATAGGGAACTCTGTAAAGCTAGTGACAGATAAGATGCCAATCTTTTTTAGTGGAAGGAATTTCCTATGTAAATGAAATCACCATTTCCTTACTGTATCATCATGTATAATGACTCTCCCTTCCTTCATCCTCTTATTCAAGGTAATTTAACTTTTTGTGCAGGTGCGGGGTGGACTAGACTTACAATTCAGTTAATCTGGCCAGTCAAAAAGTTTTTGAGTTAATGGCCTTTATCTTCTTTCTACACTCATTTTTGGTTATCTCATCAGCCACTATGAATTCAGATAATGGTCTCTATGTGGGTGATTTCTGAAACAACATTTTTAATACTTATATCTCTCTCAAGCGTTAGAAGCACTTCATTTGAATTTTCATATCCACTGTTGCATAATGTAACCAGCCCTACAATCCCTTGCTACATCATCATTAAGAGCTGATATTTTCTATTTGAGTAGGATTTGGAGAAGTAACATGTTCAGTCCCCTCAACATCTAGTCTTTCCCCTTTCCTTTTCTTTTTCTGCTTCTTCTAATCCTCCTCCCCTCTCGTCAGCCCCTAAGAGTTCAAATCATGGTGTATAATTGGATAATTTCCAAAGTGAAAAGATTTTCAGAATAAAAAGGTATCAGACTGTAGAGACCCTTCAACCAGCCCATTATTGCTCATATTGGAGAGATTTCAGGATGTAGGAGACTCAACAGCTTCTCTAGGGGGTGCGGTCACCTCCTCTGTCCCTTGGTCCATAGTTACAATAACAAAGCCTGCAGGCTTTATAATCTCAAAACTAACATGTTCAAAGCATATTACATATTACTCCTAAACCTTCCTTCTCCTATGACCTTCTAATTCCCTCTTTCTGTTGAGGGCCACACTAAGTTCTTTTTAGTCTACCTGTTTCACAATCTTGGACCTTCACTCTCTCTTATTTTCCAACTGGGAGATTTTTATGCTTCTATAATATTAACCTCCACAGTATATCAAAATCAGTTCTGCCCTTGACAATAATCACTGTAAGAGGTGGTGCACTTGTCCTAGAGATGCTATCCTGGCTGTAGACATTTCTGGAACTCATCTTTAGGGAGTGCTCTCTGAGCCACCTAAGAAAATCAGTCTCATTGCTTCAGGGTCACAGCTCATACCTCAGTCAAGGAGAGAACTTTTTTTTTCTCATTAAAGTTCTTATGTCACTGCATTACTACTTAAATAGCAATTTCAAAATGAATGAGTCATACTTTTGCCATTAAAAACACACAAAAAGTGATGATAAAAGGTATAAACCAAGTAATGAGTGGCCAGAGGGGGAACTTACCTCTTTTCACCTTGGTTTGTCATATGCCATCTTTATCTAACACAGTGATATGCTTGCTGAACCATTATCTCTGTTTTAGGTCTGCTAGGCTATCCTGAGAATAATAAGTCATTTCTAGGTTTGAAAAGTTTATTTGAAAAAGTTTTCTTTAAAAAAAGTTATATTTACATAAACATATGCACACATGGGCACATATGTATATGCAGGTATACCCATATACATTTGTGCACATGTGCATGTACAACATGCTATGTATATCAATATGTATGTATTTATGTACATATGTGTATGTTGATACATATGTATACATATATGTGTATGTCTATCTATTTATCACAGGACAAGAGATAAAGTGTTGGATTTGGAAGGAGGTAGTTAAAATTCTGCCTTTGGCACTACCATTTTTCTCTCCCATTTTGGTGAAAAGTTTATGTATGTCACTGTGTAGGATCTAGTTACTGTAATGTCACCACTGTCTTTTTTCCTTATTTCATCTGTCTTAGGTGATTTAATCAGCCACACCCTATTATAATAACTCTCTCTGCCTCTCTCTCTTGCTGAGTGGCAATATAATGGCCCATCAAGGATAAGTAGTGCTCACTCCTAGGCTGCTTTTATTTTAGAGAAAGGAATGAAGGAATGAGTAGAATAAACATTTATGTAATGTTTAATATATTCCAGGTGCTGTTTTAAGGATTTTACAAACATTACTTCTTTTTATCCTTTCAAGAAAAGTGCTATGACCCTACCCATTATACAGCTGAGGAAACTAAAGCAAATGGAGGTTAAGTGTCTTGCCTAGAGTGACATAGTTAGAAATAGTCTGAGGTTGGATTAGAACTCAGACAGGTCTTATGAACTCCAAACCCAGTACCCCACTGTGCCACCAGTGGCATCTAATTGTCAATGAAAAATTGGCTCTATACTTTCAATAGCTTATTTAGGAAAAAAAAAAAAAACATATTTAGACAGAGATTTAGTTTTACATTCTGAGTTAAATTTACTTTCAGGTTGCAAAATATGTGATGTAAAGATATGCATGGGAGCTCCCATGTTTCAGGAGATTTCTAAATTTTTTTTCATTCAATCAAATATTCTTATATAATTCAAAAACTGTAACCATAGTAGATAACTATATTCTCTATAACTCACTTCCCATTCTGTGCCTATCTATATCTATATCTATCTATCTATCTATCTATCTATCTATCTATCTATCTATCTATCTATCTATAGACAATCTGCAAAAGTTTGCCTCTTTCCTTCTAATATATTACTCAAGGGTACTCTTACTGTGTACATGAACAATTTTTAAAGGTTTGATGGAGATAAGTAAATGGTTGTGTGAATTTGTTACATTTTAAATAATCAACTAAAGGTTAAAAAATACTTCAGTATTTCCCCCTCCATTCTTATAGAATATTTACTTTTGAAAAGATAATTTGAAAACTGATCCTTATATACTTTTAAAATCATGGTTCAGGAAGATTTTCTCCTCCTCCTCCTTCTTCTTCTTCTTCTTCTTCTTCTTCTTCTTCTTCTTCTTCTTCTTCTTCTTCTTCTTCTTCTTCTCTTCTTTAACTTCTCTACACTCTCCTTCCTTCCTTCCATCTATCCATTTCTCCCTCCTCCCTTCCTTCCTTCCATCCTTCCTTCATTCCTTTCTTCCTCCCTCCCTCCCTTCTTCCCTACCTTCCTTCCTTGCTTCCTTTAATCCTTCTTTCCTCTGCATAAATTTAACAAAATCCCAAATAAAATGAACATTTTCATATATAAAACAAAAAAGAAAAAGTATTATGTCACATGGTATTGCAAATTTTCACCAGCTATGGCTTGCTTCTCCCTCTGAGTACCTAATACATTTAATACGTTATTTTTGAAGCTGGTACATCTGTCTGTTTTTTATACTCCACATACTTTCTGTTCTCTTCTGTTCATTATTGAAATGTGTCAATGACCCTCTTTTCTGAGTGATATTTCCTCCTTCACTTTGGTAATTCCTTTTTACTAACCTCAGTGCTCCCATGTCTCCTCCTTTATCAAGTGAAATAAAAAAAATATCCTTTCATGAAAATGGATTATTTTTTATTAGGTCCTGCTTTAGTTCAAGTAGAGATAATTTTTTCTGAAATACATTTCAAATTTCATTTCAGCTTCATCTTTCTATATTTTAACAGTTAAAATACATCAAAATCAAAATAGAATATTCAATAATAATAAGTGACATCTATATAATGCACTATAACATATTTTGCAAACACTATCCTATTTGAGTGTCTCACCAATGTTTTAAGTAGATTTATGGTCAGATATTGTTATTGTCATTGGGGACGGGGATTGAAGCTGTGAGTTTGACCTATTTGCCTCTGTGCATATAGACTATGAATCAGATGTAAGATTTGAAATCAGATCTTTTCTGAGTCCAAATCAAACATGCAGGATCCATGACATCTACCTCCTAAGTCCGGACTTCTTAAACAGTGGATATATTGAAGATAAGCCTAGATCATAAACCTAGATGATAAGCATGAGTCAGGCATTTTCACATTAATCTCGAGGTTGAACTGAACAGTTTCTAAGGTTACCATATATCACTGCATAATCAACACACTTTTTATGCCAATTTTTTTTTTTGGCAAGAAAGTGGGGTAAAACCATTATGTGAAGCTTTAGCATTTTTCCAGTGTTACTTTACAATCTTTAATAAGTAAATTATATTGCTATCAGAGAAACTATACGGTTTAACTAGTGCAGGAAGATGCAAGTCCTACCATATCATGTGATGTACTCATGGCAGCTTCACCTGCCTGCCTGTGCCCCTTGAGTCTATGGGTCTTCATTAGGTTGAGTGACAATACCATTTGTACTGTAGCACTATAAACAAAGCACACAAGTTAGTTTTTGGAAAAATACTGACAATGGGACTGTGCTGAGAATTCTAGGCTCACAACTCACAATGTGTGAGAGACAAATGTGTATCCGTCTGCCACTGGTGAATACATTGCTTCTCTGTTTACCTTTTAAGTGGCATGATAAACAGAATTATACTATGTGATCCAATGAATAATTACAAACCAAGTTTTGGACTGAAAATAATACAGGGTACTATAATTGTGTGGTGAAATATGGTATTAACACTTTTAAGGTATTTTTCTATGAGAAAATAATAGATGGTTAAGTATTAGAACTTGGTTGAATTTATGGTTTGAATTTCTTTCCATTTCAAATGTATTTTGAAACATTAGCAAGACCATTTAGTCATCTAATCACTCATTTTTCTAAGAAAAAAATCAAATATGGAGAACAATAAGGAGAAAAAATATTTCTCTGATTTTAAATTAGAGAAGTTCTAACTTAATTTTCCTGTGTGGCTAAACAACAATGATGTACTTTGCACTGTACCAGGCTTCATGAAGTCATTTCACTTCCAACTGGAACTTTACTCAATGCACCTTATCAACCATTATTTCTTTGTTCTTTTTGGTAAAACTTCTATTCACAAGTGAACAGTTTCAGAACAACCTAGATAAATTAACACTATAGATCCAAGATTTTCTATTTGGTGCTTTGGGGAAATCATAACCACAAAATTTTCCAATAGAAACTTTACAATAGGAAATTCACAAGTCCCTATTGAACATTCTTGCGTATGTGTATCTTTAAAAGCTAAATCAGGTGAATTATGTTGAGAGTTTTCTGGAATAATTTGTCAGTATATAAAAAAATACTAGTTTCAAGGTTATATATACAATAATGGGAAGAATATACAGCATATTGAATGAGAAGAATAATGTTTCAAAACTCATTTAAACATTTAGAAAATTAGTTGGATTTTAATAAGAAATTTAGTAGAAATAAGCTTACAGTATTACTTTTGAGATAAAAGAATCAGTGCAAACATTATAATATAGTGTAATCATAGCAAAAATATGTCTAAATAAAAATGAATGATGATGGATTACAATTTCTATGTGAGTGAATGATGTGATGGAAAAGAGAAAATTCAAGATACTCCTAGTCTGAACTAAGAGAGACAAGGAGAGTTCATAATTCTACTTTATTCTTCCAATTCAGATTACATCTTGAGTACTGTGTTCAATTTTGGGACCCACATTTTAGAATGACCACAGCTAACCTGAAGCTTCAGGTGAGGGAGATAAGAGTATTTGAAAAGCTAATGATCAGAGGAAAGTCCAAGATACTAGAGTAAAGGGAGCATTCAAGTCAAACTTTCCCAATATTCCCTAAAAAAACCCTCAAAATAAAATATCAAATATAATTTTATAATAAAGTTCTATAAATTTCTAAAGTTCTATTCTATAAATACATACAGAGGCATAACAAATAAAAAGTAGGGGTAAGATATTATTTGCAGCCCAGCACAACTTAAAAGTTCAAAAATGGATGTCTAGGGCACTGGGTTATGGGCTGGTCAAGAGGAAAGCACTGTGACTGCACTAGTTGTAGGTTTTAGAAGCATCAAAAACCTATAAGCCCTTAGAGCTATGTGTTAAAAGAGTAGGGTGGAAGAAGCATGAAGTCTGGGACAATGACTAATACCTTACACCACAACTATTCTAATATAAAGTTCAAAGTTGAGACATATGCTGGACAAGCAAGCAAATATTAAAAAAAAGAGCCTGACCACAAAAACTTGTCTGTGAAATAAAAGGTCAAAAACACAAACTGAGAAGAACATGATGTGAAAACATGTACCGATAAAGCCTTACAGAAAACTGGAGATCAGACATACACTTAAGAAAAATTCCTTTAAAAAGGAACTAAAAAAGTGATGAAAAAGGGAAAAAAAACAATGAAAATCAAACAAGAACATATTGGAATAATTGGGACAATAAATGAAAGCAATTCAAGAACATTATGAAAAGAAAATTGAGAGTCTGACAAAACAGGCACAAAAATACTGAAGACAATTACTCCTTAAAAATTAGAATCAGTTAAGTTAAAGCATAACTTTACCCTATAAACTTTTACCAAGTTAAACTCCTTGATACATCAAAAATGATAAAAAAAATTAAAATAATAAAAATAGAACTTGTGAAATATTTCATTGGAAAAGAAACTGACCTCAAAAAATTAGATTGAGTGAAGATAATTTAATAATTATTTGGCTACCTAAAAGCCACAATCAGAAGAAAAATGGATCTTAGACATCACATTTCAAGAAATTATTAAAGAAAACTTCCTGGGTATCTTAGAACTATAAGAAATCCACTGATCACCTCCCAAAAGAAATCTGGAAATAAAAACTCCCAGAAATATTATAGCCAAATTTTGAAGATTCAAGATCAAGGAGAAAATGATAAAAGTATCAAGAAAGAAATCATTCAAATACCATAAAGGAACAATTAGAATTGCATAAGATTTATCTGCTATAGCATGAAAGGAACAGAGGATTTTTAATATGATATTCCAGAAGGGAAAGTATTATCAGAAGAATAATCTACTCAGAAAACCGGAATATACTCCTACAAAGGAAAAAAGGACATTTAATGAAAAAAAATACTTCCAGACATTCCTGATAAATGAGGGCCAGAGTTGAATAAAAAATTTAATCTTCAACCAGAAGACTTGAGAAAGACATAAGAAAAGTAATCATTAATGAGAACTCATGAGGAACTCTATAATGTTAAATTTTTATATTCATAACTGGGAAGATGATGCAAATAGTATTATTCTTAAGAACTTTATAAGTATTAGGGCAATTAGAATGAATCTATTTAGACAGAGGACATGAACATGAGTTTATTTTGTTGGGTTGACCTCAAGAGAAAATGAATGCTAAAAAATGGTGTACTGGTAGAGGGGAGAAGAGAGAGAAAGAATGAGGAGAATTTTCTTATATAAGAGGTGTATAAAGAATAGTATTTTACAGTAGTGGAAGAAATGAAAGTGCTAGCAATGTTTGAACCTCATTCTCATTTAAACAGTTTGAAAGAAAAAGAATAAATACTTGAACTAACACATACACTCAATTTGTTATAGAAATCCATCCTATTCAAAAGGCAAGTAGGAAGAGAAAGGGCTAAGAGACAGGGTACATAGATGTGTGATAAATGAGAGGATAGATGAAGAGAGAGAGTAGTCAGAAACAAAATAAATTCTAGAGGAAGGACAAAATAAAAAAAAAGAGACAATGAGGAAGAGAAAACAGTAGAATGGAGGGAAATATGCAGTTATCAATGTAAATCTGAATATAAATGGGATGGACTCACCCATAAAAAAGAAGAAAAAAGATAGAAAAATGGATTAGAAACTAGAATATAAAAATAAATTTGTTTACAATAAGTATAAACACACTTGAAAAAGAAAGAAATATGCAGAGATACAATAAGGGCTGAAATAGAATCTATTTTGGTCTAGTTGAAGTTAAAAAGACAATAAAAGCAATCATGATCTCAAAAATTGTAATAGTTGATTTAATTAAAAGAGATACTTTGGGGATGGAGCCAAGATGGTGGAATAGAGGCAGACTTGCTAGAGCTGTCCCCTCAAACCTAGCCAAATACCTCTAAAAATTACTCTACACAAATTCTGTAGCTGCAGAACCCAAGCCAATCTCCTATCCAAGATAGCCTAGAAGGTGAATGGGAAGCATCTACTGGGACATACTGGGAGCAGAGCACAGTCAAGTGTGTGCAGTGGTGGCACAGATGGGACCTATGCAGACTTTGAAGGATGGAATCTCTAGCACCTGTGGCAGTTTCTAGACTTCACAATCCCAAAATGCAGAGGACGAATTGGAAGGTCAGTGTAAAAACACCTGTTGGACCCATGTGAGAGAGTAGAGTGGTCCAGCTCCAGCTGCAAGGTGGTAGAGGGGGAGGAGGAGCAAATAGCAGCAGCAGGGGCAGGGGCAGTGGCTGCTTCTTGAATTCTAGGCTCACAGATTTTGGGGACATCAGGCAAGTTACAGTACACTCTCCCTACCACCACTGGAAGCAGAGAACTACCTTTACAAAGAGCTCAAAAGTCAAATACATGGCTGGGGAAATGAGCAAAAAATAAAAAAAGAAGAATCAGAGTGCAGAATCTTACTTTGGTGACAAAGTAGATCAAAATATACAAACAGAAGACAAAAAAGTCAAACTCCTAACTGCAAAGACTCCAAGAAAAATATGAATTGGTCTCAGGTCATGGAAGTGCTCAAAAAGAATTTTGAAAATCAAATAGGAGAAGTAGAGCAAAAATTGGGAAGAGAAATGAGAGTGATGCAAGAAAATCATGAAAAATGATCAACTGCTTGCTAAAGGGGACTCAAAAAATGCTGAAGAAAGCAACATCTTGAAAACAAACTTACCCAGATAACAAAAGAAATCCAAAAAGCCAATGAGGAGAAGAATGCCTTAAAAAACACAACTGGCCAGATGGAAAGGGAGGTCCAAAGGCTCACTGAAGAAAATTAAAGATTAGAATGGATAAAATGGAAGCTAATGACCAAGAAAAATTAAGAAATTATAAAACAAATGCAAAGGAATAAAAACAAATCAGATAATGTGAAACATCTCATTGGAAACACAACTGACCTGGAAAATAGATCCAGGAGAGACAACTTTAAAAAAGTATTGGACTACCTGAAAATCATGATCAACAAAAGAGCATAGACATTATCTTTCAAGAAATTATCAAGAAAAACTGCCTTGATATTCTAGAACCAGAAAGTAAAATAGATATTGAAAGAATCCACCCACTACTTCCTGAAAAAAGTCCCAAAAAGAAAACTCCTAGGAATATAGTAGCCACATTGCACAGCTCCCTGTCAAGGAGAAAAGATTGTAAGCAGCTAGAAAGAAAAAAAAAATCAAGTTTTGTGGAAAAAACAATCAGGATAACACAAGATCTAGCAGCTTCCATCCTTAAGAGATTAGAGGTCTTGAAATATGATATTCTAGAGATCAAAGAGCTAGGATGAAAACCAAGAATCACCCTACTCAGCAAAACTGAATAGCACTCTTCTGGGGAAAAATGGTCATGCAACGAAATAGATGACATTCAAGCACTGTTGATGAAAAGACCAGAGCTGAACAGAAAATTTGACTCACAAATACAAGAATCAAGAGAAACATGAAAAGTTAAACAGGAAAGAGAAAACATAAGGAGCTTACTAAAACTGAACTGTTTACATTTTTATATGAAAAGGTATTTGTAACTCTTGAGACTTTCCCCAGTATTAGGGTAGTTGGAGGGATTAAATGCATTAAATACATATAGGGTGAGTTAAATATGGAGGGATGATATCTAAAAAATAAAATAATAAAATAAAATTAAGGGATTAGAGAGGAAGAATGATAGATGGAGAAAGGGAGAAATAGAATGGGGGTAAATTATTTCTCACATAAAGGAGGCAAGAAAAAGCTTTGTCAATGGTGGGGAAGAGGAGGGAAGTGAGAGGGAAAGAGTGAACCTTACTCTTATCGGGTTTAGCTTATGGATGGAATAATATACACTTTCAATTTTGGATGAAAATATATCTTACACTATAGGAAAGCAGGGAAGAAAGGGATAAGAGGGTTTGGGGGATGATAGAAGGGAAGACAAATGGGAGGAGGCAATAATTAGAAGTAAATACTTTTGAGGAGTGACAGGATCAAAGGAGAGAATAGAATAAATGGGGAGTAGGATATGAGGGAGGGAAATATAGTTAGTCTTTCACATCATGACTGTTCTGGAAGTGTTTTGCATGACAACACATGTCTAACCAGTATCGAGTTGAATTCCTTCTCTGTGGGGATGGGTGTAGAGGGAGGAGAGCAATAGAAGTAGGAGCTCAAAGTTTGAACACATGGGGACTCTGAGAAGCTGCTAAGGTGCCCTCCAGATTTGAGAAACCACATGTCATGCTTCCATCTCTGATAACTATGGTTAGAGAGCTGGAGTCCATTTGTGTGTTGAATTCAGGCAGAGGAAGCCATATCTGTTATTGTTATCCCATTGAAAGGTGTTTTCCTTTTATGAATGGAGATCTAAGAACCTGTGATAGCAGGCCCCCTGTATGTTGGGATGCTTACTGGTACAGGTAGTCAAAATCTTGTGGAAGTGAATATTGAAAATTAAAGTAAGTTAATTAAAAAGAGATACTTAGGAAAACTACATTTTGCTAAGGGTATCATAGAAAATGAAATAAAATCATTACTAAATAATGCATCAGAGGCCATAAAAATAAAATACTTTTTTTAATATAAATTTATTTATTTAACTTTTTACATTCATTTTCACAAAATTTTGGGTTCCAAATTTTCTCCCCATTTATCCCCTCCCCCCCACCCCAATACACCGAGCATTCTAATTTTCCCGTATCACCAATCTGCCCTCTCTTCTATCATCCCTCCCTTTTCTTATCCCCATCTTCTCTTTTGTCCTGTAGGGCCAGATGACTTTCTATTCTCCATTAACTGTATTTCTTATTTCCTAGTAGCAACAAAAATACTCAACAGTTATTCCTAAAACTTTGAGATCCAAATTCTCCCCCATCCCTCCCTCCCCACCCATTTCCTTTTGGGAAGGCAGGCAAATCAATATAGGCCCTATGTGTGTAGTTTTGCAAATGACTTCAATAACAGTCATGTGTAAGACTAACTGTATATCGCTCCATCCTATTCTTCCCCCCCATTGTTTCTAATATGTCTTTTGATCCTGTCCCTCCCCAAGTGTTGACTTCAAATTGCTCCCTTCTCCCCATTGCCCTCGCTTCCATCATCCCTCCATCCCTGCTTATCTTTTTCCTCCCCCACATTCCTGGTACTGTAAGATAGGTTTTCATACGAAAATGAGTGTGCATTTTATTCCTTCCTTTAGTCGAATGTGATGAGGGGTAAACTTCTTGTTTTTTTCTCAGCTATCCTCTTTTTCCCTCCACTAAAAAGTCTCCTGCTTGCCTCTTGAATGAGATACAATTTACCCCATACCATTTCACCCTCTCTCCTACCAGTACATTTCTCTCTCACCATTTACCTTAATTTCTTTTAAGATATGGTCCCATCCTATTCAATTCATTCTGTGCTCTCTGTTTCTGTGTGTGTGCATGTGTGTGTGTGTGCATGCGCATATGTACGTGTGTGTGTGTGCGTGTGTGTGTGTGTGTACATCTGTGAGTGCTTCCACCAACTACCAGGATACTGAAACTTTTTAAGAGTTACAAATATTGTCTTTCCATGTAGGAATGTATACAGTTCACCTTTGGTAAGTCCCTTATGACTTCTCTTTGCTGTTTACTTTTTCATGCTTCTTCTCATTCTTGTGTTTGAAAGTCAAATTTTCTTTTCAGCTCTGGTCTTTTCGTCAAGAATGCTTGAAAGTCCTCTGTTTCATTGAAAGACCATATTTTCCCCCTGAAGTATTATACTCAGTTTTGCTGGGTAGGTGATTCTTGGTTTGAGTCCTAGTTCCTTTGACTTCTGGAATATCCTATTCCATGCCCTTCGACCCCCTTAATGTAGAAGCTGCTAGATCTTTTGTTATCCTGATTGTATTTCCACAATACTGGAATTGTTTCTTTCTCGCTGCTTGCAAGATTTTCTCCTTGAGCTGGGAATTCTGGAATTTGGCCACAATATTCCTAGGAGTTTCTCTTTTTGGATCTCTTTCAGGCGGTGATCGATGGATTCCTTCAATACTTATTTTGCCCTCTGGTTCTAGAATCACAGGGCAGTTTTCCTTGACAATTTCATGAAAGATGATGGCTATGCTCTTTTTTTGATCATGGCTTACAGGTAGTCCCATAACCTTTAAATTGTCTCTCCTGGATCTATTTTCCAGGTCAGTTGTTTTTTCCCATGAGATATTTCACATTTTCTTCCATTTTTTCATTCTTTTGGTTTTGTTTTGTGATTTCTTGGTTTCTCAGAAAGTCATTAGACTCCATCTGTTCCATTCTAATTTTGAGAGAACTATTTTCTTCAGTGAGCTTTTGAACCTCTTTTTCCATTTGGCTAATTTTGCTTTTGAAAGCATTCTTCTCCTCATTGGCTTTTTGAACCTCTTTTGCCAATTGAGTTAGTCTATTTTTCAAGGTGTTATTTTCTTCAGCATTTTTTTGGATCTCCTTTAGCAAGGTATTGACCCGTTTTTCATGCTTTTCTTGCTTCTCTCTCATTTCTCTTTCCAGTTTTTCTTCCACCTGTCTAACTTGATTTTCAAAATCCTTTTTGAGCTCTTCCATGGGCTGAGCCCACTGGACATCCACCTGGGATAGAGAGGCCCGACCTCCATGTCTTTCTCTGATGGCAAGCATTGTACTTCCCTATCAGAAATGATGGGAGAAAGGAATGTCTCATCCCCAAGAAAGTGGCTCTCTATGGTCTTATTTTTCCTCCTTTTTCTGGGCATTTTCCCAGCCAGTTACTTGACTTCTGAGATTCGTGTCCACCCCCACCTAGATCTTCCCAGCTAGTGCTTGGGGTCTGAGATTCAAATGCTTCTTCCCAGCCTCAGGGCTTTCAGCGGGTGGGAGAGGCTGCTATTCACTGTGAGCTTAAGTTCTGGTGCTTGGGCGGGGGCAGGGCTGCCTCCCGACTCAGTTCCCTCAGGGGGTTTATGCAGAGACCTTTGGTAATGGAGCTCCTGCCTGCTCAGGGAGTCCTGGGCCGCAGTTGCTGCCTCTGCAGCTCCTTCTGCCACTGCCTCCTGAGGGGACCCGAGTCATGGAGACGCCCCGCTCCCCTCTTGGCCAGCCCAGAAGTCTCTCTCACTGACCTGTAGCGTCTGTGGGCCGAGGGACCTTCGCGGCCGCCAGAGGTTCCGTCCCTGAAGCCTGCTTGGATCTGTTCCTCTGGGGCTGGGCAGCCAGGGCAATGCAGGGCTGGGCTCCATGTCCGGAGTGTGACAGACACCTGGGTATGGCTTTCCAGGGTTCTCTGGAACGGAAATCACTTCCAGTGTGTTTCTGTGCAGGTTCCACTGCTCCAGAATTTGTGGGGAGTTCCTTTTACAGGAAATTTATGGGCTGTGGATTCGGAACTAGCATATGTGAGTCTGTCTACTCTGCCATCTTGGCTCCTCCCCCTCCAAAATAAAATTCTTAAATAGAAAATTGAATTGCCAGAAGAAACAGAGAGTAAAACTATACTAATGTAACTTGTGGGGTCCATATACCCTTCTCAAAGTGGACAAATCTATGCATATAATAAATGATATAGATTATATGTATTGTAGTTGTATACACATAATAATAAATGAATAGAATTTGAAGGAAGTTAAACAGAATAGACCTCCTGAGAAATCTGAATGGTAATAGAAAAGAATATATCTTTCTTTCAATTGCTTAGCACCTTCTAAAAACCGGTCATGTATATGCAAATAAAAGTCTCTGAAACACACAGAAAAGTAAAATACATTAAATGGTACCCTCTTTAATCCATAATGCAATAAAATTTCACTCAATAAAGGACCTTGGCAGCATTTATTAAATTTCAAGTTGAACCTAATTATCCTAATCATAAAGAATGTTTGGATCAAAGAACAAATCATAGAAATAATAATTTCATGAAACACTGCCCACAATGAGACAATACACAAAAACACTGTGGTTTACAGCCAAACAGTATTTAGGGAAAATTTATATCTCTAAATGATGACATCAATAAAAGAAAAAAATAGATTAGTGAATCAATGAATCAGTGAATAAAGAACTAATTGAAAAAAGAATTAATTCAAAGTTTCCAGCATAACACTAAGACAGAAATTCTGAAAATCAAAAAGGAGATTAATAAAATAAAAAAATAGTATCAAAAATAATGATACTGAAGTATTAAATTAAACCAGCTGTCAGTTCTATAAAAAAATCATTAAAAAGAATGAAGAAAACTAAATTACCCACATAAAAAATAAAAAAAAGTGAATCTACTAATGATGAAAATGAAATCAAAACAAATACTTGGTGCTATTTTATCCAATTATATGTCAAGAAATCTGACAATTTAAATAAAATGGATGTATATTTAGAAAATTATAAATCATCAAAATTAACAGAAAGGAAAATAGGACTCTTAAATATTTCTATCTTGTAAAGGGATAATGAAAAATGCACAAATGAGCTCCCTAAGGAAAAAAAAATCTCAAGGACCAGATGGATTTACAAATAAATTCTCCCGAACATTCAGAGAAAAAATAATTGCAATAATAAAATAACTATTAGAAAAAATAGCAAAAAATGAATTTACCAGTTTTGTTCTATGACACAAATAACGTTTTGCTTCTTATTTTATTTTTCCAAGTATATGTAAAGACAATATTTAACATTAATGTATACAAAATTTTGTGTTCCATTCTCCTCCTCATTCCCTACCTCCTTTCCCTAAATTGGTAAGCAATGTGATATAGTTTATATATGTTCAGTCATGCAAAACTTATTTCTATATTAGTCACATTGGGGAAGAAGAAACATGCCAAAAGGAAACATACGCACACACACACACACACACACACACAATTTGAGAATAATATTCTTTGATCTGCATTCAAAATCCATCAGTTCTTTCTCTGGATGTGGACAGCATTTTCTATCATAAGTACTTCAGAATTATCATGGATCATCATATTGTTGAGAGGAGTTAAGTCATTCATAAGTGATTATCTTTGCTATTACTGTATACAATGATCTTCTGGTTCTGCTCATTTCACTTTGCATCAGGTCACATTAGTCTTTCCAGGATTTTCTGAAGTACACCTGGTAAACATTTCTTATAGCACAATAGTATTCCATAATATTTATGAACTACAACTTGTTCAGCCATTCCTAATTGGCATCCCATCAATTTCCATTTGTTTTGCCACCACAAAAAGAATTGCTATAAAAATATTTGTCCATGTAAGTTCTTTTGATTTTATATGATCTCTTTGAAAAAAATATAGTAGTGATACCGTTTTATCAAAGGGTAGTAAAGTTTGATTGCCTTTTTGACATATCCCACATTGCTCTCCAGAACTGTTGGATCAGTTCATAAATCCACCAACAATGCACAAATATGGTTTTGATATGTAAGTGAGGAAGAAAAATGGAGGAAAAGCTATAGAAAAATTTCCCAAATGAATATTAGTAAAAAAAAATAACTTCAAATAAAATAATAACAAGGAGATTACAACAACATGTGATAAAGATCATACACTGTGACCAGGTTGGATTCATACCAGAAATGCAAAGTTGTTTCAATATTAAGAAAAACTATATACATAAATGATCATACCAATAACAAAAACAACAAAAAATATTTAATAAACGCAGCAGGTGTAGAAATGGCTTTTGATAAAATGCAACACCTTATTTTTTTAAAATGCTAGAAAATACAGGATTAAATGAAACTTTTCTTAAAATATTAAATGGAATTCTTCTAAAACCAAGAGCAAACATTATCTCTAAAGGAGATAAAGTAGAAGTCTCTTCAATAAAATCTAGAGTGAAGCAAGGATATCTATTACAATCCTTATTATTTAAGATTGTACCAAAAATGCTGTTACAATAAGATAAGCAAAAGAAGCTGAAAGAATGAGAATAGGAAATGAGGAAGAAAAACTTTACAGTTGATATGATCATATATTTAAGAGAAACCTAGAAAATCAATTAATTGCAACAATAAACAATATAAGAAAAGCTGCAGAATGTAAAATAAATCCATATAAATCATTGATATTTCTATATATTAGCAATTAAATTCACCAGGAAAAGTTGGAAAAAGAAATTCCTTTGAAAATAACTGAAGATAGTAAAAATACTTGGGCGTATATCTGACAAGACACACCCATGAGCTATATGAACACAATTACCAAATACTTTTCATATTAATACAGACAGAGGTAAAGAGTTGGAGGAACATTAATTGCTCAGAGTTAGAATGATCAAATATACTAAAAACAGCAGTTCTACTTAAATTTATTTAATTACCTACTGGTATATTAAACAACCAAAGAATCACTTTATAGATCTAGACATAATGATTACAAAATGAATATGGAAGAACAAAAGGTTAAGCATATTAAGGGAATCAAAAAAAAAAAAAAGCTAAGGAAGGCAGCCTAACGGTGCAAATTTTCCAGTTTACTACAACGTAGTAATCAGCAAAATCATCTGGCACTGAATTAGAAATAAGAAGATGTATCAATGGAATAAATTATGTACATTTTATATAGAAACAAATGACCACAATTATCTAGAGTTTGATTAATCCAAAGATCCAATTTGTGTGTGTGTGTGTGTGTGTGTGAAAGAATACACTTTTCATCAGAAACGTCTGGTTACCTTGAAAATAGTCTGACAAAAACTAGTTAAAGACCAACATCTCACATTGTATACCAAGATAAAGTCAAAATGGGTACATAATTTAGACATAAAGGATGATATTAAGACAAATTAAGAGAGCATGGAAAAGAAGTATCTGTATGATCTAAGGATAAGGGAAGAATATATGATGAAATAAGATAGAGAGGGAATCACAGGAGATTTTATATATGTGTATGTATTTATATACATACACACATATAAATATGTATATAATTGCAAAAAATTTGAAACTTTTAGATGAAACAAAATCAATGTACTCAAATATAGAAAGTGGGAGACGGGATAAGTTTTCTTTTTGTTGTTTCTTTAAGCAGCAAGTTTCTCTGATGAAGGTTGAATTTCTGAAATATGTAAGGAACTAAGAAAAATTTATTTAAGAGCCATTCCCTAATTGAAAAAGGGTCAAAAGACAGGAAGAAGTAGTTTTCCAAAGATATCAGCACTATTGATAGTCATAAAAATACCCTAAACCAATAATAATTATAAAAAATGTAAATTAAAATAACTCTGAGGTACCATGTCATGTGTATCAGATTGGTGACTCTATTGCACTGTTGGTGGAGTTGTGAACTGCTGAAACCATTCTGGAGAACAATTTGGATCTCTGTCCAAAGATATATAAAACTGTGCATATCCTTTCACCCAGAAATACCATGACTGGTTGTAGATCCCAGAGAAATAAAAGGGGAAAAGGACCTATGCCTACTATGTGCTAGAAACTTTATAAATATTATGTTACTTGATTCTTATAACAAGCTTCTGAGGTATTATTATTATCTTCATTATCTTCATTTTACAGTTTAGGAAGCAGAAGCTTTGGAGGTTAAGTGACTTGTACATGATTACACAGCCAATAAAACATCTATGGTTTGATTTGAACTCAGGTCTTCCTGACTCAATGCCCAGCATGTATTCACTGTGCCACCTAGCTACCTCCTACCAGCTAAACCTCTGTGTCTAAACAGGTCTCTAAGATAATAAAGTTCTGTTGAGATTATGAACTATGTTGGTATGAAGATTATGCCCAACCTGGAGTTCCATATATCATTGAAATCACAGTACTACTTCCTATTTCCTATTTTAGATTTCTGTGACTTGAATTCTTTTTATTCCATTCTGCTTGAGTGCTGACAGAGCCCATTCAGCACCTTGGAACAAAGTTCTAGAAATGCCACTTAAGTTAAAGCTTTGATTGGCATGACCACCATAACACGATGAGGTATCTAAAAAGGACTTTGGTGGAGGAGCCTACTGTTTAGGAAATGAAGGAAACAGAAACAGAATCAGTCTAGGGGAGTCTCCTGAGTTCGGAATACTAAATGTTAGCTAGAGCCATTAATTGTGTGTTCCATTATTTTTAAATCAATTATTTTACCTGCTTCAGATTAACCATAAGTTCACCAACCACTGAAGGGAAGTAACCCAAACAGCCTTCCACATAGTGCATAAACAAATAGCTTAAAAAGGAGATCTTCTTTTTAGCAACTCTCAAAAAGCAACTAATTATTAACCACCAAGGGAAAGAGGATTTATTAAGCAATACAGATGTTTTTAATAAGTGCTAAACATGCTGGATATTTCCAATGACATTTCTTTTAATAGTCATGACATAGCAGCTATGAAACAATTTGTTCTGGGGAGGGGAAATTAGAATGACATCCTTTTTTTTTTTTTTTCAAATTCATAAGACCTCTCACAATCAAACATTTTTCAACTAAGAAGTTGATTAAAAAAAAATCTCTTCCTAATGCATTCTGTTCCTGGAGGCACTCAGTTTAGCTAAATTGTAATTGACTTCACTCAGGCTGTAAAGAAAGCAAACAGCCCACTTCACATTCAAGGACCTTCATCATGTGCCTTAATTGAAACCTTGTTTGAAATATTCAAGTGTATGAGGCTCACATCATAACCACAATATTAATCTAGAATCGTAGACAACTCTGAAATAACTTTAATATATCCCTTTATGAATGCAAAGATGTTTGCATCTGTTAGCTCATCTGTTCCTTATATTTTTATTTGATGTATACAAATTTCACTGATATGAGGAAACTGAGGCTGAGAGAGGCTAAACTAGTTTGCTGAAGATCATTCAGCTAAGAGAAGAACATGTCTCAGTTCAGATCTCCTGACTCCCTATCAATGATTCTATAAAATACGATATGTAGCACTATAGGTATAAGTCTATGCATATTCCATCTCCTTGGTATTTTATTGTCAATTTCACTCAAGGGCAAAGTTCTAGAGGACAGTATCCTTGAATCATAGCATGTACATATGATTGCACAATAAAGCAGATGTGATCAAACACTCTACAGTCCTAACTATATGACAGGGCAAAAGACATAAAATGGGACCAAATGGACCAAAAAATCTCTATGTACTATGAGGAGGGGTAATGATTTATCTCAATTCTTCAGAAAAAATATATACATACACACATACATACCCACAGATATGCACATATACACATTAATTCAGCGTATCCATTCAGCCTTTGATGCTTTGAAAGATATTACATATACTCTATGATATGGAGAGGGAAATTAAACTATGTGCACTGTGAAATAACCACAGTCTCTTATACAAAATTCCATATTCTATGAACCAGCAAAAAAAAGTGGTACATCAATTCAAATAATTCTTTCTGTTTGTGTATTTTACCTGCCAAAATAGAAGCTCTTTGATATATTTGATATAGAAGCTCTTTGTTGAATTATTTTTATTTATATGCTCAGTGCCTAGCACAGTGACTAGGACATAGGAAATGATTAATAAACGCTTGCTTGGAATTTAATTGATACAATTGTGCTTTGAAAGTTATTAATTTCTATCAGACTGATACACAAAACAACTCATATTTAAAGGGAATTAATTGAGTTTGTGTTCACAGAGGAAATTGTATTGTATCAGAATAAAAAGTTACAATATGATCTTGGAATATGGCCATCTATGTTTTGAACCCGATGTTAACATTAAGCAACCTGTAGATAGGAGAGTCAATCAATGCTATTTAGGACTGCAAATATTCTAGCGCCCTACATATGGGACATATCACTTGAGCATCATTCAGACTCTTAGTTGTTTGTGAACATAGTGGAGCTTATGATTGTTTAACATAACATAAAATGTTCACAAGAAATTAATATTGTAAATATATAATAAAATGATGCAAAAGTAGAAAAGGAGACAAAAAGAGAACAGAAAGAAACAAATGGGAGAAAGGTTTTATGGAAATGAAGAGACTTCAAGCTCATTATTTTATTTTGTCTTGTACAAATGTCTACCACTTTAAAGAGCTCATTTTAAAGAAGCTATTTTCTGAAACTGATTGTAAAGATTGTATTTTCCTATTGTTCACTGTTCAATTAAGAATTAATAGATTTCTGCAAGCTTCTAAATATATAGATGGCATGTGGATAAAAATAGATTGAAAAATGTCCATGTTTATTAGAATATTTAGCATGATTAAATGTTTGAGACAGAGAAAGTGTCTACCCCAGAAGTTGCCTAAAGTGATGGAATCATGAGTCTATTCCTTTCCATTTTTTCCAGTAATATGGTGGAATGAAATATTATTATGAGGAATTAAACTTGTGAATGCCCTAAGAGGCAGTGGAGAGATATATTAGTGGCCACAAGTGGGCTGCAAGATATTATTAATAATGACTGCTGTACAACAAGTAGCATTACATGCATCAAACCATAATTAAGTAATGTTATTTAAGTGGCTACAATGTATTAGGTAATGTACTAAACACTAGGGATAAAAAGACAGAAGTGAAATAGTTCCTGCCCTCAAGGAAATTACATGGTAATGGGGAGCCACATATGCATGAATAGATACATACTGAATTATTAGAAGGTGTGATCGGAAAAGGATGTAGGACATTTGTGTAGTAAAAACGATGCATTAAATTATATATGGAAAGCTGCTGCTTTGCAATGTGCTTACTATCCTTGTACTTACAAAATGTTCAAGGATCTGGAGGAAGGTTTCCAGCATGCTTTCTCATTTTTTTATGGGTACTTTAATAGGGAATATGAATAAGAATCACAGAGGTTGAAAATATGTGTATGAGTAGCAATCTGTCTTCAGCACCATTTGCTGGAGTGCCCACATCAGTGAGATAGGAAATTCATTGAAGTATAATACATTCATTATTTTATACTGAGTATGTCTACATGAGAATAAAATGTTGTCACTTAGTAATGTCCAGCTATTTGAGACTCCACTTAGGGTGTTCTTGGAAAAAATACTGGAGTGGTTTGCCATTTCCTTATCCAGCTAATTGTTACAAAGGAAAGGAACTGAGATGAACATGATTAAGTTTTGTTCTCTCCCATACCAAATAAAACATGTGTGACTTTGGGCAAATCATGTCAACATTATCAAACTTCAGTGTCTCCATTTGCAAAATAAAGGTATTGTATTAGGAGGTGTTTGAAACCCTTTCCAGGCTTAGTTCTATGACCCTATGATCCATGACTGTAAATTCTATGCAGAAAAAATTAATGAAGGGTCTTTTTCATCTATAAACCTTTACCTTGAAAGGTAGAGACAGAGTCATTATTATAATGTTATTTTAAGGGAAATTAATTCTATTATTAAAAAAAACATTTATGAAAATTCTAGCAATGATGGATATAAAATCTTTTATCAGATGAGTATCTCCTGTGTGACCACAGAAGACAAAGTAAAACATTTTTATTATATATAAATGAGGGCACCCCTTTCTTAACAAAATACCTTACTCACTGGGTTTATAATGAATACTTTTTGCTAGGATGAATTAGTGATTTGAAATTATGAAGCAATGAATTTTTTATTGACCTGTGGAAGTCAATCCCTAACATTTCTGAATATCTCTCCTCTCTTTCAATAACTTCAAAAATTTTATATTTATTTTGAATTGATTCATATCTACTTATTTGTGCAAATATTGATTATTGTTGGTTGGCATGGTCATCACGTTGAAGAAGTATTCTTTATGAATGAATTAATGAAGCCCTCCAGTTGATGCTCTTTCAGGAGCTAGTCACATTCAGCTTTCAAACATTGTGGGATCTTTTAAAGAAAATACATAATCATCCTAAACTATTTGGCCCAACCATGCTTGTAGTGAAAACTAAATGGATAAAATATGCCTAATGTCCAGAATGTTATAAGCAACCTACAACTTTGAGATCTTAAACGTGGAATGAGCTATGTTATATGACTGTTTTTCTTCATTGGAGATTTTCAAGTTCAAAGACTGAATGATCATTTATCAGATTTCCTATATTGAGAATTACATTTTAGACATGAATCGGGGTAGGTGATTTTTGAGAGTCTTTTAATTTGAAAATTTTGATTATGTAAGTGATCAAATCCTGAAATCCAGATCATAAAAACTCAAAATCCCCAAAAGTCAGTTGGAGCAGAGTGTTACCATGAATGGGTGGCAGCACATTACAAACAAGAAAGTAATGGCAGAAATGGTTTGATGTTTAATATCAAATGTATTTATGATAGGAAGGGAAGATTGGTTAGTCACATACAAAGAGAAAGGAACAACTGGCGTTTTGGGAGCTCCAATATTATCTTCTTTAAAACAAGGTAATTCAGAGGAAGTGTCTCTCACTTTGAATAGGTCCTTAACTCATGGGAGGACAGAGGTAAAAGTCACACAGTAAAGGAAGACATGGAGGTATTTCTGTCTGCATTGATGGAGAGAATTCTCTTAATGAAATATTAAAACTGAGACTAGATGATAATCTGTAAGAAATGTTGCAAAAATAATTTCCATTTTGATATAGAATTAAAAAAAAGTAATCTTTCAGGTCAGATCCAGCTCTAAGATCCTGCTCTCTGTTTTAAAGATAGAATCTAAATACTTAAGCATTCCTGATATGACAACTTGTATTTCTGCCCATTGAGATATTGAAGGAAATATTGTATCTCAAAGGAAATGAAGATTCTTGGATGAAAGGGACTGTTTAATTTCCCTTTTCATATCCCTATAGTAAATGCTTAAAAGGGTATTTTAAAATTAATTTCAATTTTTAATAAATGAGAAAAAAGAGAACACCTTAATATAATTTCTCAATACAATTCAGATTAGGTAAAAAATTGATCATTAAAAGGAATTTGTAATTGTCTTGTTGGATTTGGCTTCTGAAAATAAAGATGGATAAAAACCCAGAATGACTTACGGACAATTGTGTGATTATATTGAACAATGGAACACAATATAGGAAGCAATTTGTATCACTAAGCACGGTGATTAGGCAGGGGGGGCTGGCATCACAGGTTCTTAGATCTGCATTCATGAAAGGAAAGGCAGCTTTGGAGAAGTTAACAATCTCCTTTAATCAAGCACATGTATCATTCACTTAGTTCAGGGCAAAAAGTTAGCTACCTGAACTTCAGAGAAAATATAGAGAAATCTAACTCATCAGACAGCATTTGCAAAATGTCTGACATAAGGAATATATACATCACAGTTCAACAGACAGATCCAGCTCTCTGACCATTACATACACACATACATACATATATACATACATACCTATATATTATATATATAACATATATATATATGCATAGTTACCAGAGAGGGAAACACTAACGTCTTAGTTTTCAAAGTTGAGGGGCTGCTTAGTGGTTTCCCAGAGTCTCATCTGGCATACAAACCTTCTTCTAAAAACTAAGCCCCAAAGTAAAACCACATCTCAGAGTCTTTATACACTTTTTAGAGCCAGAAGGTATCACCTTCGTTGAGAACCTCATTAACAGAAGCTGTGAACCTTCATACAAATCTTCCCAGGCCCATAAAAGGGTGAGAAGGATCCTCCTCAATAACATTATTTAATCAGAGGCATTATACTTCCTGATTATACCAAAACAAAAACCAGCAAAAGATCCTGCTTTGCTTCCCTTACACCATTAAATTTTGGGGTAAGAGAAATTTATGATCAAAAGGATATTGTTAATTTCTCACTGGTCTCTACCTCCCTTATCTGCACATACACTGATACTTTAAAAAATATATTGCAAATTGTTCTGATTTAACCTGGAGATTCTGTAGTCTCTATATGCCCTTCATTGGTCCTACGAATTTGTGCTGCCTTGAATTCTTGAAGACCATTTCTATTCATTTTAAATCTGTCCTAGCCTTATCTTAATGTATGGATACTTCACAGGCATAACTTCTATTCAAGTCTAGCAGAGTGATACATATTAATGCTGTTAGAAATGGATGAGGACATGCCCCTTACTTTACAGAAAAGGGACAGTGATGCTTTTGCGATAGAGAGGCTTGGGCATTGCTAAGTTTCATATGTTTCTTGACAACTGGCAATATTGAATGTGATTATGTAACAACCTGAATGCCATGCAAATTTCTGCAAAACAGATGAATGTTTTATGTATGCAAATATAATTCATTGGAAGTCCTGCCAAATCCTGTGTATCTTCAGTAAATATAGAAATGATGAAAGATTGCCAACATGCAAAATGAAATAATCCCTTCCTATAGAGCACTGCGCTATGCACACAGCGGGCATTTATTAATGTTGTCAAGATTCCCTGGGAGGAAGGTGCCAAATTAAGGATCACAGGAGTTGATGAAAAGATATAGTGACAAAAGACTCCCTAATCTGTTGTAATTCTTTTCAGTTCAGATTATGGCCAGCGGAACTGAGCCCTGTACCCTTTATCTGTACACCCTGAATTTTTCTTTCTTATCCTACCCTTTACTCCTTCTTATTCTTCTGATCAAGGGATGCCCAAGTATTTCAGATAGCTCAAGGAAACACATCATCACATATCTCTGGAGCCATGTCCACTCCCTCTCTGACATAGGCTGTGATTCTTACTATGAGGGAAGCAAAGGGAAAAATACAACAGTGACCATGCAGTTTTCTTCTGAGAGATGAGTTACTAAACTAGAGCTACATCTCTGCCTTTCTGTCTAAATATTATTAGTCGAGGGGCATAATTTTTTAAGTTTGAAAGTTCCTACCTTTTCTGGTCACTGTCCTTTAAAAAGAGGGAGGAAAATAATTTCTACTTGTCAAGTTTGCTCTTTTCCACCAAATGCAAATTATATGAAGACCATCACAAATATTAAATATTGAATAAAATAATTTATCCAAGAAAATAGAAAGCATAAATTAGAGAATTTATATGAATGCGAATATACCAGAAAATCCAAAGTGGGAATGAGTTCTTTAGATGACAGTGAGATAAGATATAACTCAGTAAAGAGAAAGGCCTCATCTCACCGAAAGGAAATTTTTCCAAAGTCTCTGAGAAAGCTGAAAATCAAGGGCATATTGAGGATCCAATTTTTCTTATATGGCTGCCATAGATTATTTTTTCTCCTCCCTAGAGTCAGTCCTGAAGAGAGTTTGTAACCGTGTGTCTCTCTTGGAGAATATCATCTTTCCTCTTTAAAGTTATCTTGTCAATACTGTCCCTCACATAGTCATGCAGCATTTGTTAACATTCTCTCCATCAACTTGGACAATCTCGTGAGAAGTTTCAAAATTCAGTAGAAATGTGAGTTACATGTGGATAGGGATATCTGATCTTCTGTTTCTCCTTCTTGTAATTAGACACTGTCTAGATTCTGTTTTGCCTCAACTCTCCATTTTTTTGTAGTGGAGTAGTAAGTACTGGATCTGGAGTCAAGAATACCTGGGATTGAATCCTGTGTGACCCCAAGTAAGTCAACTAATATCTCTGGGCATTAGTGTCTTCATACATAAAGTGGTAGTATGAGACTAAATGGTCTGTAAGTTCCCTTTAAATCTTATGAATCTCCATCAGAGATTGATCAAACTGTGATTCAAACCCACCTTAGAAGGTTTTTTCTATCCTCTGCTAATTCTAGCAAAGATCAAAGGTTCCCAAGATTATATTTCTGGTGGTTGTTATTTTTAATGTTTTGGTCACCTAAGGTTGAAACAGATATTGTTGTTGTCATTACTCTGATATGACAGACATTTACTTATCAATTGCTTCTCATTCCAATGAATATGCATTTATTTTGGAAGTACTCACATGTGAAGGTTGATAGGTGAATCCAGGTCAATAAGGAAAAAACCAAATTATTCCCAACGGCTTCATTAGCATCAAATTAAAACAATACATCTTTAATAAGTCATTTTCTGATATTTGAATCTGTCTTCATCATTAAATCGACTCACCAATTATTGCATGAGTATGCTGTGGGACAAAAGCAGGGAAGGCTATTAATAGGGAGGAAGATGGGGAGAATGGATGAAGGAAAAAATCATCAGATAACATTTTGTCTCTTTCCGTTGCTCTCCCTTCCCCATATCATAGTTCTATCCAAGTGAAATTAGGTTAAAATTTTCAAATATTATCTTGGTATTAAAACAAAGGAGCAATGGATAGTGTTAACACAGAGGAGGAAATAATTCTACTGACACATGGTGGTGGGAACAGGTGTTCTCATTTATTGTTCAAGAATTTAATGATAATTCTCCTTACTGTCTGGTTGTGCAGCCAACATACTTAAGCAACAAGAAAGTAGTCAACAGTGTTGATTTTCATCCTTATGTCAGCCTTTGCGCTATTATAGAGACACAAAGGGTAGCAAGAGGAAGTGGCAGGTGAATCCTTGTATCAGAGAAACATTTAGGTATAGAATTCTAGGGTTCTATATTTGAGTTCTGATATTCTGATGAAAATCACCCCACAGTAGTATTTCATCTTCCATTTGAATTTCTTTTATTACCACAATTGAAAATAGTGAATAGCCCTGTATGGCATGTGCCACATTCATGGGAAATTGATGAGTAATGAGCTAAGCATCACCAAAAAGCTTGCTTCCAGGGCTTTAACTGCCTATTTGTAGTATTTCTTTACCAAATTCAATCAGGGATCCTTCAATGCAACCTGTGATATCTGTATAGAAAGGGTCAATGGGCAATCTAATCTACATTTCCATGATCATCATGATGTTATTTATAAGCTGATGGCCTTTAGAAATACAAAACCTCAAGTCTTGTTGGCATCAACATGGAAGGGTGGATAATTTCAATGAATAGAATAAAAACAAAACAGGCTTTTAAAATTTTATTCATGATTTTTTTATTTGTAGTCTTTTCTAATACCCCTCTTCAAAAGAAACCTCACTTTCAACAAAGAACAGTTAAGCAAAACAAGCTGACATATGGACAGGGTCAGGAAGGAAATATGGAAATGTAGTAAGAACTTTTCACAAATATTGCCTCATTTAATCTTCAGAACAATTCTATGAGGTAAGTGCTATTATGTTTATTTTACAGTAGAGAAAATTGAGGTGACTTGACTTACCCAGAGTCACATAGCTACTAAGTGCCTGAGGTTGGATTGGAATTTAGATCTTCCTGACTTCAGGAATGGCACTTTCTTCACTGTGTCACCCTCTGCTTCAGTTCACATATGCTGTCCACCACATTTCTAATGAGAGAAGGATGTGATTTATCAGTGGACAGCATTTGTTCAAGGGGGTATAACTATCTGTGAGTCAAAATTGAATCAAATAAAGACAAAATTGAAATAACTAATGTGTATGGGGAAGCTTATTAATCAATGTCACCTTCTATGCATAGAGCTGAGGAAATCTGAACATCTGAGTGTCTAGGAGACATAAGTAAGCATTGCTGGTGAATAGAAGACAAAAAGGGAAGGACAACTTGAAGTCACTTCCATGTCTAATTACCACATATTTTTTAACTGACAGAGAGTGAATTCTTA
This sequence comes from Bettongia penicillata ogilbyi, assembly GCA_023548195.1. Taxonomy (NCBI): domain Eukaryota; kingdom Metazoa; phylum Chordata; class Mammalia; order Diprotodontia; family Potoroidae; genus Bettongia; species Bettongia penicillata. The sequence goes on from JAJHZJ010000210.1 coordinate 628,850, forward strand.
TTTGGAAGAGTCAAACCTGAAAGAATCACCCTGTGGGACTCATCACATCTGGTTGTTTCAATCACTTGGTGAGGAAGAGGGACTGAAACCAGTTGACATGTTGCTGGCATGTTCTGGTGTCATGTGTCTATCAATATCTTGAAAGACATGACACATTTAAAAAAATGAGACAGAGCTTCAGGGAGATTCTGAGTTTCACTATTTGAAAAGAAATAAATTTGTGTCAAGTGTTTACTACTCAAGTCTCTCCCTGAAATTGGGATGTCAGGTTTCCAAGAGACTGAATTTCTTCAAGTGGATTTCCTGCAATAGTCAGAAAACAATATTTCAGTTGCGCTACATTTAAAAGAACAGGGAATTAAGAAGGGGATGGCAAGTCAAAAGCAAAATGTTCCTCACTTTCAGGAATTTATCTAGCCTTCTGACTTCTCAAAACATTTTCTTCTGATTTTAAAGATATGACAGCATTTGTTGGGGTTGTTTGGCTGTAGATGATGACATACTAGAGTTTCTGAAGAACGAGAGTTAGGAGTCTCCAAAAGTATGATGGAGAAGCATGGTGGGCATGAATAGGCTACAATACATTACCTATCAGAGTTCATGGGATCATCTTGTCATTTCAGGCCTTTCCTTTCATGTTTGGAATTCTCTCCGTCCTCATCTCTATTTCTTGACTTCACTTCTTCAACTTTGAGCTAAAGTCCCACCTTCTACAAGAAGACCATAACTATTTCTATTATTGCTACCACCTTCCCACTGAAACTGTCTCCAATTCATCACACACTCACACACACACATCTATCTATACACACATATATGTATGTATATCTTGTTTGTACATAGTTGTTTGCATGTCATTTTTTGCATTATACTGTTAATACTTTGAGATCAGGAAATGGCTTTTTTGTATTCTTAGCCCTTATGTGTCTGACACATAGTGAGTATTTAATATATAGTTGTTTTCTTGACTTGATTCATCAGAGAGTAGTATTAGAGTTAACGACGTCAGTAGAAGGGTCAGAGCTCTAAAGTTGGAGTTAAGAGACTCTCTAGACTAACCTTTTCATTTTATGGATGATAAAACTGATGTTCACTGACTTGCCCAAGGTCATATGGATAGCATGAACTCCAACTAAGAGTCAAACTCAGTCCTTCTGACTTTAGAATCATTGTTCTTTCCCCCTTCCACTTGTGTCATCTTATTCTTATGCAAAATAAGCATCATAATGGATCACTAGGTCTGAAGAGAATGACCTGAAAAAAGTGGGGCATGATCATGTATAAGAGAGTAAAAGATATTCAATTGAGAACTCATGTGATCCTCTAGTATACACACACAGTCAAGAAAACAAGCAGTAGATTCCCTAGTACATTGGATCATCACCTTCCTCCTGAACCCCCTAAACCCACTATGGTCCTGTTCTACAGAACTTAGGTGCTGTTACAATCAATAGTGAAGTACTATGAACTATGTATAAAGAAAGGGCACTGACCAGAAGAGAAAATCTGAAACACAGAGCTACAGATTGACTCATTTGGTTCAATCAAGTCCATTATTTTCTTTTCTCACTGAATTGACTTTTGTTTCAATCAATCAGATTAAGCACTTATAACTCATCCTTATAAAAATGTCAGTAAGAAACGCAGAAGGTCAATAATACAATTAGGACTACTGAGTAATTACAAAATATGTGTTAGCAATTACTGAAGGCAGTAAAACAAACTAATTAAAAACACTTCAATTTTTTACTCTTTCCAACCCTCTCATATTTCAAAAGTGAAAAACATACTCTTTTAGATGTTTTAATGAAGTCATTGCATCATCTCATCACACAATGAAGGAAAGTTTATAATGTCAAAAACTGATTTTATAAATGCCTGAAATAAGCGTGTATTATTTATTTTCTAAGAATAACAATGCTATGGTCTAAATAGTTTAGATACAGTCAGAAGTTCAGAGCAGAGTCTGTAATGAGTAGTTAGAAATATCCAGATGGAAGAATGAATACTTCACCTATACTCTAGAGTAGGATTTTTAAACTTGAGGTGCATTTTTCTTTTTGAAAATATTTTGCTAACTGTTTTTAACATGATTAATTTCCTTTGTAGAAATATGTATTTTATTTCATTCATTTGAAAATGTAATTCAAAGATGAGGTCCATGGACTTCACCAGACTGCCAGTGGGGTACATTATTAAAAGAGGTTAAGAATTCCTGTGCTAGCAAGATGGTGAAATAAAGACAGGGACTTACTTCACCTATCATGAATTCTCCTCCAAAAAACATTTCAAAACACATTCTGAAGTGACAAAAACCAACAAAAAGACAAAGCAATACAACATTTCAGTCCAGAAGGAAGAGAAGGTCACAAAGAAATATATGTCTCGGTGGGGTAAGAGGGGACCATAGTTCAGCACAGGCCATGCCCAACAAACCAGCAGTGAGACTCAGGGCCTCTGCACAAACCAGAAGCAAGGTCCCATGCCCAGGCATAAGGCAGCCTTCAGTGGGTCATGCCAGGCAAAGCCAGCAGCATCGAGTGGGCAAGTGAATTTGCAGCGATGACTTCTGGTTCTCTCAGACCACAGATCATAAAGGGGTTGAATAACTGGTCAGAAGAAGATTTTAGTGAACCCTTAGTTGGCACTGAAAATAAGACTCTCTTGCATTGCCCATATGGGGATCTAGGTTACAGTCCCAGAGCAAGAATGACACTAGCACACTAGAACATGTAGCCAGGGAAGAGGGAACTTAAGTCACAGCTTTTGAGTAGAAAATAGTGGTTGAGTAGTTGTGGTCACTCACAAGCCAGAGGACAGATCAAGAAAGCAGTGATCACACCTCTGCTTACATCATGCCACCTTGGAACCACTGAAAATTTACAGACCACTATGAAAACTACAGAACAAAAACTTGAAACTTCATCCCATGCCTTCTCGACCTCAGAAAGAGAGTTCATTTTTAACATAAAGTTAAAAATCAAGAAATAAGCTGGGAAAATAAGCAAAATGAAACTCACCCATGAAAATTTACCATGGTGACTGGGAATATCAAAACAAAAACTCAGAAGAGGACAACAATGTCAAAATGGCCCCCATGGAAAGCCTCAAAGAAAAGTGTGAATTGATCTCAGCCACAGAAAAGAACCCACAGAAGAGCTCATGAAGGGTTATAAAAATAAAATAAGGGCAGAGGAAATATTGGGAAAAGAAATGAGATTTGGGCAAGAAAATAATGAAAAAAGAAATTAAGGGAAAATGCCCTGTTTCCTAGAAATAAAAGACAAAATAAAGACCAAAAGAATCCTCTTATCACCTTCTGAGAAAAGATCCCCAAATGAAAACTCTCAGGAATGTTATAGCCAACTGTCAGAGCTCCCAGGTCCAGGAGAAAATACTACAAGCAACCTAAAAGAAACAATTCAAGCATCTTGGAACAACAGTCATGATCACATGAGATTTAGCAGCTTCTTCATTAAAGGACTGGGGATGAGGAGTTTGGAATATAATATTCCCAGAAAGGAAAAGATCAAGGATTATAATGAAGAATAACTTACCCAGAAAAAAAGCAGTACAATCTTTCACAGGGAAATATGAATATTTAAAGAAATAGAGAATGAGTAGGTCAAAGAGCAAATCATTGAAGCAATCAGTAATTTCCTTAAAGACAGTGAACATGAGACAACATACCAAAGTTTATGGAATGCTGTTATAATAATACTTTGGGTAACATTACTTCTCTAGATGCTTACATCAACACATTTGAAAAAGAACAGATCAATTAGTTGGATATCCAAAAACCACAGAAACTAGGAAGACAGCAAATTGAATACCAACTTGGAAAACAATTTTTAAATTAATTAATTTATTTTTAGTTTTCAATATTAACTTCCACAAAATTTTGAGTGCCAGATTTTGTCCCCATTTCTCCCCTCTGCCTACCCCAAGAGATCATGCATTCCGACTACCCCTTCCCACAATCTGCCCTCCCTTCAATCACACCTCTCCCTTCTCTCATCCCCTTTCCCTCTATTGTCTCATAGGGCAAGATAGATTTCTATACCATGTTGCCTGTATGTGCTATTTCATACTTGAATCTAAAACAATTTTTGACATTCATTTTTAAAACTTTGAATTCCAATTTCTCTCACTTCCTCCCTACCCATCTCCATTGAGAAAGAATACAATTCAGTTTAGGTTATACATGTGTAGTCATGCAAAACACTTCCATAACTATCATGATGTGAAAGATTAACTATATTTCCCTCCATTTTATTCTGCTCCCCATTTAATCTATTCTTTCTTTTGATCCTGTCCCTCCTCAAAAGTACTTGCTTCTAATTACACCTTCCTTCCATTTGCCTTCCCTTCTATAATCCCACCACCTCTGCCTATCTCTTTCCCCCCTACTTTCCAGTAATACAAGATAGATTTTTTCATACCAAACTGAGTGTGCACGTTATTCCCTCCTTAAGCCAAATCTGATGACAGTAAGGTTTACTCTTTCCCTCCCACCTCCTCCCTCTTCCCCTCCATTGAAAAAACTTTTTCTTGTCTCTTTTATGTGAGAGATAATTTACCCTATTCTATTTCTCCCTTTCTCCTCCCAAAATGTTCATCTCTCACCCCTTAATTTTATTTTTTAAATATCATCCTTTCATCCTCATCTCACCTTGTACCCTCTGTCTAAATGTATTTAATCCCTCCAACTAGCCTAATACTGAGAAAAATCTCAAGATTTACAAATATTATCTTTCCATGTAGGAATGTAAACAGTTCAACATTTATAAATCCTTTACGATTTCTCTTTCCTGTTTACCTTTTCATGCTTCCCTTGAGTACGGTGTTTGAAAGGTACTTTTTCTATTCAGCTCTGGCCTGTTCATCAAGAATGCTTGAAAATCCTTGAATTTTCACTGAATGACCATTTTCCCCTGAGATATTATACTCAACTTTTCGGGGTAGGTGATTCTTGATTTCAATTTTAACTCCTTTGACCTCTAGAATATCACATTCCAAGACCTCCAATCCTTTAATGCAAAGCTGCTAGATTTTGTGTTATCCTGATTGTGTTTCCACACTACTTGAACTGTTTCTTTCTGTCTACTTGCAATATTTTCTCCTTGACCAGGGAGCTCTGGAATTTGGCAACAATATTCTTCATAATATACCATTTGGGATCTCTTTCAGGAAATAATTGGTGGATTCTTTCAACATCTATTTTACCCTTCGGTTCTAGAATATCAGGGAAGTTTTCCTTGATAATTTCTAGAAAGATAATGTCTAAGGTCTTTTTTGATCATGATTTTCAGGTAACTCTTTTCAAGGTCAATTATTTTTCCAATGAGATGTTTTACATTGTCTTCTATTTTTTCATTCTGGTTTTTTTTATTGTTTCTTGATTTTTTCATAAAGTCATTATCTTCCACCTGCTCCATTCTAATCTTGAAGGAATTATTTTCTTCAGTGAGATTTTGGGCCTCCTTTTCTATCTGGCTGACTGCTTTTTAAGGCATTCACCTCCTCATTGGCTTTGTGAATCTCTTTTGCTATTTGGGTTAGTCTACTTTTTAAGGTATTGTTTTCTTCAGGACTTTTTGGGTCCCCTTTACCAAGAAGTTGACTTGTTTTTTTATGATTTTCTTGCATCATTTTCAGTTTTCCTACCAATTTTTACTCTACTTCTCTTACTTGATTTGCAAAATCCTTTTTGAGCTCTTCCATGGCCTTAGACCAATTCATATTTTTTCATGGAGGCTTTTCATGGAGGAGCTTTGACTTTGTTGTCTTCTTCTGTTTGTATATTTTGGTCTTCCTTTTCACCAAAGTAAAATTCTACAGTTTGATTCTGTGTATTGTTTTTGTTCATTTCCCCAGTCATTTACTTGATTATTGAGTTCTTTGTCAAGGTAGTTCTCTGCTTCTAGTAAGGGTGCAGGGGTTTACTGCCAACTGCTTGATCCCCTCACAGATTGCCGGGTTCCAGAAACAGCTTCTGCCTCTACCCCTGCTGTGGCTGCTATATTCTGCTTTACTTCCTCCACAATCAGAGCAATGGGGCTGAATCACTTTCTTCTTTCACAGAGGTCCTAGAGTTTTTTTCCATTGATGTTCCAATTTGTCCTTGGCATTTTGGGGTTGTGAAGTTTGGAAACTGCCACAAGTGGCAGAGATTCAGTCCTTCAATGCCATTTCAGAGCCCATCCTTGCTGGCAAAGTCTATGTTGGGCTGTACTCTGCTCCTAATGTGGTGAAATAGATGCTTGCTGTTGCTATTTCATGCTGGCTTAGGTGGAAGATTTGCTTCACTCCATCATTCTGTGGGTTCTACAGCTCCAGAATTTGTTTAGAATCATTTTTTACAGGCATTTAGCTTGGGGGAGTGCTCTCACATGTCTCTGCTTCTACTTGGTCATCCTCTGGAAATCTTCAAAATCCAAGGAAGGATTTATAAAAATGAAAGTAAGAAGATCATTGCACTAATAAATAAAACCAAGAGGTGGATTACAAATAAAAATACATCACTGGTTAATTTGATTTAAATACAGTAGAAAATCAAGTTACCATTTCAAAAATAGTATTTTTTGCCAACAGCGAAGGAAAGGTTAAAGCAATTACTAAAAACACTTTTGCCCAATTATATGCCAAGAAACCTGACAATCTAAGTGAAATGGATGAATATTGACAAAATAAATGTTAACCAGATTAACAGAGGAGGAAATATAATACTTAAATAATCCAACTTTAGAAAAAGAAAGTTAATGAGCCACCAATGAATTATTAAGAAAAAAAATCCCCGACCAGAGAGATATACAAGCGAATTCTAACAGATACTTAAACAAGTAATTTTAATGCTATGTAAACTCTTTTGAAACATGGGTTAAAATGTAATCCTACCAAATTCTTTTTTATGACAGAAATATTGAACTGATATTTAAACCAGAAAGTGTGAAAGAAAACTATAGACCAATTTCCATAATGGAAATTGAAGAAAAAAAAATAAAATAATAGCAAGGAGATTACAGCAATATATAACCAAAATTATACACTATAACCAGGTGAGATTTATACCAGCAATGAATGACTGGTTCATTAGGAAAACCATTAGCATTATTGACCATATCAATAACAAAACAAAACAAAGTCCTATTATCTCAATACATGCAGAAAAAGCTTTTGAAATAATACAGTATTCATTCCTAACAAAAACTCTAGATAGCATAGGAAAAAATGGAGCTTTCCTTAAAAAGATAGGTAGTATTTAAATCTTAAACCAACAGGAAATATTACCTGTTATGGGAATGAGTGAGAAGCCTTCTTAATAAGATCAGGGTGAAGGATGGGTGGTCATTGTCATTACTATTCATATTTTACTAGATATGTCAGCTATAGAAATAAAAGCAAATAAATTGAAGGAATTAGAATAAGTGAAGAGGAAACAAAAGTATCACTCTTTACACATGATAAACTTGGAAAGACACTGAGAATCCACTAAAAATGAAATAATTAACAACTTTAACAAAATTAGAGGATAGAAAATAAAAATGTGTGTAAATCATCAGCATTTTTATGTATTATCAGTAATGTCCCGCAATGAAAAACAGAAAGAGAAATTCCATTTAACATACTTATAGATAATATGAAATGCTTGTGAGTGTATTTATCAAGATAATTGCAGGAACTTTATGAACACAATTACAAAACACTTTTCACAAAAACTCAAGTCTAAGAAATTAATAAAATATTAATTGCTCATGGGTAGGCTGAGCCATTACAATAAAATGAGCAATTCTATCATAAATACCAATTATTTAGTACCATACCAATCAAACTACCAAAAACTGTTTAATAGATCTAGAAAAAAAAAACAAAATTCATCTGGAAGAGCAAAAGTTCAATAAAATCAAAGGAATGAATGGCAAAATGTGAAGGAAGGTGGCCTAGTTGTGCTAGATCTCAAACTGAATTATAAAATACTAATCATCATAACAATCTGATAGTGGCTAAGAAATAGAATGGAAGATCAGCCAATACACAATAGGAAATGACTATAATAACCTTGTGTTTGAAAACACAAAGATCCAAGCTTTGGGGACAGAAACTCATTATTTGACAAAAAGTGTTGGAAAAACTAGAAAGCCATTTGTGAGAAAGTAGGTATAAATGAAATCCTCACACCATATACCAAGATATGGTTAAAATTGGTAAATTAATCATATGCAGAGGGTAATACCATAAGTAAGTTAGGGGAGCATAGAATAGTTTACCTGTCAGATTTTTGGATAAAGGAAGAACCAAAATAAAAGACAGAGAACATTATGAAGTGTAAAATGAATACTTTTGATAACATAAAATTTAAAAAGCTTTTGAACAAACAAATCCAATGCAACCAAAATTAGAAGACAAAAAACTTTTTACAGAAAGTTTTTCTCATAAAGACCTTCAAATATAATAGATAACTGAGTCAAATTTATAAGAATACATACCATTCCCCAACTAATAAATGATATGAACATCAGTTTTCAAATGAAGAAATCAAAACTATGTATAGTCATGTGATAAATTATTTTAAATCACTATTGATTAGATAAATGCAAATTCAAACAACTTTAAGGTACCCCCTAAAACCTAGAAGATTAGTTAATATGACAATGAATCAGAATGATAAATTTTGGATGTCGTGGGAAAATTGGGACACTAATGCACTGTTGGTTGATTTGAACTGATCAAAACATTTTGGAGAGCAATTTGTAATTATGACCAAAGGGCTATCAAATTGCTTGTCTAACCTAGCAATACGAGGCAGCTAGGTGGCACAAAAGATATAGCACTGGACCTTAAATCTAGAAGATATGAGTTCAAATCTGGCCTCAGACACTTCACACTTACTATCTGTGTGACCCTGGGCAAGTTATTTAACCCGGATTGCCTTGAAAACAAAATAGTAATACCACTCCTATGTCTATATCCAAAAGACATAAAAGGAAAAAGGACTTACATGTACAAAATATAGCAGCTCTTTTGAAGTGGGCAAATAATAGAAAATTAAGGGGATGTCCATCAAATGGAGAATAACTGAACACCTTTTGTTATGTAATTGTGGTAGAATATTATTGTGCTATTAAAAAAAACAATTATGCAAAAGGTGCTTTCAGAAAACCTGGTAAGAATTTCATGAACTTATGCAAATTGAAGTGAACAGGATCAGAAGATGAATGTACACAGTATTAGCAATATTATACAATGATCAACTGTGAATGACTTAGATATTTTCAGCAATACAAAGATCCAAGACAATTCCACAAGACTTATGATGAAAATTGCTATCCACCTCCAGAAAAAGATCTATGGAATCTAGATGTAGATTGAAGCATAAGTTTCAAGTTTTATTTTTCTTGTTTTTGTCTGTTTTCTCTCACCACATAACTATTATAAAAATATATTTCATATGTATATATATACACACACACACACAACAGTTATAAAAATTGCTTGCCTTTTCAATTAAGGGGAAAGATAGGAGAGAATTTGGATCTCAGAATTGTAAAAAAACATAAAAGCAAGGTTAAAATTCCTTTTTATATGTAATTTGCAAAAATAGTAAAGTTAAATAAACAAAAAGAATCCCTGATCTAAAACATTGTCATTGCTCAAGTACTTACTACATTTTCCATCTGTACTATTTTCATGCTGGTCTTCATATAGACACTATTTTATGCTGGTCTTGATATAATCCTCATATTTGAAACCATAGTCTAGCCAAGGTACTTGTACTGTAAAGTATTTAAATGATGTTAATATCTTGTTAACCAGAATATGTCTTTCAGAGATTGAAATCTATGTATAACATTTTATCCTTTGGTTCATATATTTTCTTTCACAATTGTGGAAATCCAGCATGTTCAGGACCTTCTTCAAGTTCTCTTTCCATTGTTTTGTTTCTAATGCAATGTCTAGACTAACCACTGCTTGTTCATCAGTTACCCCTCCCTCTCATGGCATGAATAGTTGGCTAATACATATTTATCAAAATGAAGTGAAGGGAGTTTTAAGGGCTTAGATAAATCAGTATTTTTTATTCCTTTTTTTGGGGGGGTCTCAGTCAGAGAAGTCCTAGGCCCATCTTATTTCCAAAAGAAAAAAGGAATTCTGTAATCCTATCAGTGATGTCATATATTAGGGTATAGGAAGCAAAATGCATTCACAATCCATGGAATGTTCCTGATTTATCCATAAATCCTTTGAAGTTTTCCTTTTTGTACTAAAAAATTTGTTTTTCCTGCATGAAACTTTTTCTCCTAGAATACATGTCTTTCCCAGTACACCTCCCCTCAGTTTCATATCAGATCAAGAAAGCTTCAACAGCTGTATAAATCATGTCTTTTGAGATATCATGGTCTGAAAACTACAGTCCTCTCTCATTAACACAGGTAAAAATAGGGATGGAGTTTTAAAATATGAGTCAGCCCAATCAATATTAAAATATTTAAAATAGTGTATTTAATGTGGAGGGAAAATGACAAAAATTCTTTAGGGACTATACTGGGGATTGTCTGGGGACAATTAAGGCTCTGATAGATGAATAGCTGCAAGGATCCTGCATATAATACAAGCTCCATGGTACATAGACTTAAGCTGGGAATGGGAGAGGAGTGATTGACTGAAATGATTCTCAATAAGGTGATTTTCTCTAATTGTCTAATTCTGTTCATGACATGAGGGTCAGCCCTGTGAGCCCCCTAGGTCCTTGAGTTTTCTCTGTCATTGAGCTGTCATGCTTTTATAAGTCTGCCACAGGGAGCAGGGCTTTCTCACAGACTGCCATTATGAATAATAGTCTTTATAATTAATATTATTAGAGAAGCTCATCCATGGTGTAGACAGAACCATATCCTTGAGAGGTCTGGGCTATCTTTAAAAAGGCAGCCAAAGAAGTTAATACAGGGCAATAAGAGAAGTTTGATATTTTCTGCTGATCACGAAGATTCTCGTTAAAGATATGAATTGGGATTTAGAAAATTTAAGACTAGCTGTGATGAGACACTGATTTTTGTTTTATTTTTAATATGTGGACTTGAAGTTTTTTTTTTTTTTAATTGTGTAACTCTTTTTGATTCAACTTGAGAAGCATTTAGGGAGTGCTCACAGTGATCTAGGTAGGGACTAAATCTAAGAATAAACAAAGATAAAAACATAACAGCTCCTTCTCTTATGAAGCTTAAATTCTCATGGAGTAATGATTTTAGCTGTTATTCATCTTTAACTTTTGAAAAGGACTAGTAACATCATGGGGTGTTGTCTTCACTTGCCTAGGAATTGAATTTAAGTGAGGCGGAGCTGGCCAAAGTCATCAGCCTCACTCTTCCAGATTCATCAAAGCTCAGTGACAAGACGAAAGTCATCACTGCTGGTGACGGCCCCGAATGCAGTGGATGATCTTGGCATCTTTGATATTCGACCAATCTCTAAGCATTCCACAGCGCTGCTTCAGCTGCTTTCAATTATTTTCTTTTCCCCATTCCATGATTGAAGTCTTTACATGCTTGGAGTAGATATCCCTCTAACTCACTGACAGATATGAGACCAGTTGGTTTCCCTCAACCTGGTTTAGCCTGTCTGCCAAGACAGGTTTACCAGAGTGTAGCTGCTGTGTATGCTACAGCCTCTAGGAACAGGTAAAAGTTGGGTGAAGGTGGAAACCAAAAATGGATGACAAGCCATGAAAAGTTCTCAGCAAGGGACGAACTGGTTGTGAAACAAGGAGGCCCTGTTCAGTTAACACGAAACGGTGGTTTCTTAAGCCATTCATATGATCATTGATCATAGCCAAGTTGAGGGGTAGGTCTGATTCATTACGACCACCATTTACTTCTTGCCAAGCCTCTCACAAGCTCCTACATGCCAGATGATAATTGCAATTTTAGATGTTAGCCAGAGATGACTAAGCAGTCATGGTATTAATATACAGAAGAACACAATGGATGAAGCATATAAGGGAGGAATATATGAAAAATAAATTGACAGGAAAAGGCAGCATCTGATTAGAGTGTAAAACTAAGTGCTTTGCATTTATCCAGATCCATCTGAATAGATCGTCACAAGAAATCAAACTGAAGACTTTTACCATGCCATCATTAGTAGGCAGATCAAATCGAAAGATTTTGATTTTTGCTCTATTGAGTTTTACATTTGTGATTGTTAGGAAAACATTTCAATAATGCTAGTAGTAATAACATTTATAAAGTATTTTAAAGTTTTCTAAAAGTAACTCATTTGACCGTCATAATGACCCTGCAAGGTGTTATTCTATCCTAATTTAACCAATAATATTGGTTACATTTATATATTGATTAAAGGTCCAAAGCTCATTTTCATGTGAACATCACAGAAAATCAAGGAATTACAGACTATTGGTATTGTTTTAAAAGTTAATAATTAGGAATCTTTGGTGCAGAGAAAGTTACTTGCCCAGGTCACACAGTTCAAAAGTCTAAGGACTATCATTTAGACCCCGAAATTTCTGATTTCATATCCAGTGCTCTTATAGCACAACATGATAGTGATATGTTTTTCAGTGGAATAAGCAGTCATGGCATTCCATAATTACTATTACACATTAATATCTGTCATCATATATAATACTAAAAGCTCATAGATATTTATAATACTTCACAGTTTACAAGGTACTCTTTTTCACAATATACTCCTCTATTGAAAGGGTTTAAAGAAACAGGCTCAGAGAGGCATGCTTCACAAATAATCTGCTGTACAAATAGTGTAATTAGATACCTAAGTCTCTCTATTAATTTTTTGTGAAACTAAATCTAAGAAATAAAATAAAACCTTGGAAAAATACATGTATATCAGATAACTGTTTGTAACCCTTCTTTGATGTGATCATTTTAAAGGAATTCACAATTGTGGTTTGATCATGTTGGCAAGTTATTTGATTGATTATTTAACAAGTTTCAAAAACAAGATATCTTGTTATAATTTCCAAATATGGATATCCTTATGCATATTTTTCTCATGACAATTTCAATATTAATGCTTTCTTGCCCTAAAATTTCTCCAGAGCAAACATGACAACAATAAATGCTGGGATGCTGCGATTTCATTGGCATGGGGAACTCTATTTTGAGGAAATTTTCTCTGCCAGTATAGATCAGCCTCAAATAGTCTTAATGAGTTACCTAGGGTCACTACAGGTTAAGAGATGTGCCTAGGTTTAGAATCTAATATTTGTCATAGGTAGGACAAAAGCCCAATTCTTGGATCTGAAGCTGGTTTTCAATTGACTATACAGTAATTTCTCTCATGACTGCCACAGTTATATTTTTTTTTCTTGCTTATTGGTTCAAACTTTAAAGTGATATTGTGTCTAGGGGAAAATATAGGCAAGTCACAGGGTCAGTGTAAGGACTGGTCAACAGAAAGCCTAGGTCTTCCATTGGTGGTCAAGTTAAACCAAAAAAAATTCCCTAGAAAGGTCATAGATGTGTTGAATACAGTCCCTGGGTAGGATTTTAGGGAACACTTGTGTAAGTATTGTAAAGATGAAGCAATGTGGTTTGTGACCCATTAGTATTATTAGAAGGCCACGTAAGTCAGATCGTAGGTCCACCGAAGTGCCGAGGTTGAAATAACTCCTAAATCTTGCTATCCAAGACATTGATATATTCAAGTCATGAGGAAAGAAAGTATGAGATAATTTACCACTCAGCTTTCTATCCAAGATGGTCGAGGTCACTCATCTAGTTTTATCCAGCATTACACTGAAGGTTGTTAATGTAGAATTTGTAGGAACCAGAAGTGAAAATGCAGTTCGACAATGGCTAAAAGCTTCCCATCCCAATATTTCAAAGACTCCTTGGTGTTGATTAAGAGCCTGTATACATTGCTATTTATAAGAACTTTCCCAGAATTAGGAAGAGAAAATAGCCTGATTGAACATATTTTACAAGAGGTAGGATAGGGTGGTAGAGAGTAGATTGTATTTGTAATTTGAATAGTTGTTTGAGGAAAGAATTCCAATAGTTTTTTTTTTAATCCTGTCTGTTAAAAATTTCTCTGTTTCTTTATTTTGCTACCTTTAAAAGAGGGATGCTAATATTTTCTTTAAGTACAAACATTACAGTGTTCTTTTAGGAAAATACCATTGTAGACTTTAGATAGCTACAGAAGGCCAACTATTATAATTATGATTGATATAACAATAAGTTTTATTATTAATTTTACTCTTGGCTATCTAGAATAAACTTTGACTGCAATTGTATAAATTACATTATATGCCAGAACTGGAAGATATCTTTGGTATTTTGATGTAATTTTTATAGATGGAACAACCTCAGGCTCTAGAGCTGAAGGGACTTCCCTAGGGTTCCATTTTCTTATCTGATTCTCACAACAATCTTGTGAAGTGGGTTCTCGTAGCACCTAATTTTACAGATGCTTTAAGGCTCAGAGAGGATAGATGACTTATTCAGGGTCATGGTCCTTTTAAATGTCTGAGATAGGATTTGGATTTGGGTTTTCCAGCCTCTACATCCAGAACCCTACCCACAGTGCCAAGATTAGATAGCCCTGAAGTCTCCTATGATCCATCATCCATAAGTCCATAATATCAAATGGTAATGAGTATTTAGTGCACCTTGACTTTATTGTTTTTTTCAATGGAAGTTTTATTTTGGTCAAAGCATCAGTTCATGTCCCACCCTCAGCAACACTGGAAGTACCACAGACATATGTTACATCTTTCTGCAACCCTAATCCTCACTTCTCCAAGGGAATAAGGGAGGTGCATTTATTTCCTTATTTCTTCTCTGGAGTCATGATTAGACTTTATAGGTGTGCAGTACTTGGCTTCATTCAGTTATTTGTGAGTATTTGCCTTATTTTCAGCAGCAGGGATTGTGGGGTCCACTACAAAAGTAGTATAAGACATATTCTCTCCACTTCAGCACTAAACTTGCAATCTTATTGAAGAAGAAAAAGGAAAACTATATTCTTTTTAATTCAACAAATGTTTCTTAAAAGGCTACAGTACACAGGGTCCATACATGCAGGATAACTGGAATGCCTTTACCTCCTTATATGTATTTTGTGCCTGTACATGTATCCATCATTTTTCCTTGCTAGATTGTAAGCTCCTCAAGGTCAGCATATGTTTCACTTTTTTTTGTATTCTCAGAACCCGTCACAGTCCATGTATCCAGATGGTGCCTCATCAGTATTTGTTCATTGAATGGTTGGCCTACACTGCTGGGCATAGTTGGGTGCTATAGGTGGGGTTAGATAAAGTAAATCTATCCAAAAATTGAATCCAAACAATTATGAGTGTGTACAACCAACTAAGATAACATTCTACCTTGACAGTCCCAGAACTTCCTATTTTAAAGGACTAAAACCTTTAAATGCTAAGGTATCCTACACATGAAAAATAACAGAAAGAAAACTCAAAGTAGATTGGTTAAGATAACTGAAACACCCAAAACACAAAATAGGACAATGCCATCAGCTTAGGGAATAAACCCAGTGCATGCCTAGACTACCTTAGATTCAAAGAACAGACATACATTTCTGTTTGCCTTTCTTCTCCTTTGTTGGCAACACACAGTGAATACTCAATATGCCCTGAGCTTACCTGGGGAGATTCTTCTGCAGAGTCTTCCAGATGATTGACATCTTTGAATTGCAGTGAATTGGTTGATGAAGAGATGATCTATTCTGTTGACCTTGAGCTGTCATTGAAATATTCTGGTGGAATTTGGACTGGGTAAAATTGCTGACTCGGATCCTAATAAATATAACACCCCCTCCCTCCAAAAAATGGGATTGTTCAACAACTTAGACTACCAAATTAAATTTAAAACCTTCTTTAGTGAGGCTGTTTGGATTTCTAATACATAAAGAACTGTTCAGTTCAGAGCTATAATATAATCAGTGAAAGTGTTTTTAAAAATATTTCATCAATGCAAATAAATTGAACAAAAATATCAAATGATTCCACTTCATTAAAATATTTAGTCCAGTGAAAACCCTTTATGAGACTCATGTCAGGGAGCAAGCATATCACCTGATTAATTGGGATGTCAGGAAAGAACTCTGAGTGATACTTAGAAAAATCTAGTTTTTATTCCTGGGTCTGTCACTTATTAAATGTAGCATTTGGACAAATCACTTAATCTTTATGCACTCTACTTTCTTCATTTATATCTTCTATATGTGGTGACACCTCTAACACAGCATCACCAAAATAGCTATCCTGGTTCAAGTTCCACTGCTGGTTGATATCCATTGAAAATGATCATTCATGAGCTCCTACCAAAGTATGTTCTATTTTCTGGTCTGTTATTGGACACAATTAATACAAAACAACATCATTTAAAGAAATAATATAGTGAGAAGATTTGGAAGATAACATTGACACTATAAATATAGGGCAGACTTTCCCCACAAATATATGCTTAATTAATGTAGAGAATCAGCATGTGGAGAGATCACACTTGAAAATTTCCCACATGGGAATATGTGCATTCTTCTACTACTCCAGAACCCCTGATGGCTAGTGATATTATGGTGCTTCTGTCACTAAGTATGGTTGAAAATAATGTATTTAATACACCTTCTCATAGGGAATCATGTTTCTCTGTTACTAGACTTTGTGGTCTATGCAACAAATCCATGCTGGCACATTGTTGTGTTGGTCTCAGTATCTTTCTGCTAAATTCATGCTATTCTCAGGCCTCTTCTGTTCAGGGCCAGCCAAGTCATCTCTGACTTAGAGTATAGCACCTAGAACATCTTCCTAAATAGTACAGGATTAGCCCTTTGGTAAAAATTACTACATCTAAAAAACAAAAAGAAAACAAAAGAGGGAGAGTGACCACAGACAAAATTTAGATATTTGAGATTTTTTTTGTCCATATGCGTAAACAGAGTTTAAAGTTTTCTGGCTAAATAATTTAGCATTTTAACAATCTTACACAATATCAAGAACTCTAGTTTAGCTGCAAATGAATTTGAGCCAGGAGAAAAAAAAAGATGAGATTCAGAAGGCAAGATTAGGGTTCTCCATCCCTTTGTTCAAAATCACAGCTTTATTATGCATATCTGTCAATAGCAACCATAATACTGTGATATAATATGTTGACCAGATAAAGAGTTGTATTTTGCTACATGTAAATAGGGATGATGTTATTTGATCTATCTCATAGTGCTATTTGCAGAAAGGGCTTTTAAAAGTTAAATACTATAGTATAATTATGAATTATTAATAAACTAGTGCTATTATGAGGTACAATGTGGTATAGAAGATTGACCTTGACTCATGAGTTAAGTTCAAGTCTTGCTTCTGACAGAGCTCTGCCAGTTACTTATCAGCTTTATAACTGAAGGAAAATTATTTCACTTTTTGGGGTTTTGTTTTTCATCTGCAAAAAGAAGATAAGAGTGACTGACCTGCCTCTCTGCAGGAGAACAAAATGAAAACCAAAGATCTTTATAAGTACAAGCAATGATAATGATGAAGATGATGATGAAGAAGACAGATGATGAAGATGATGTTGCTGCTTCTGGTAGTGGTGGTGATGACAGTGATTGATACTCTATCATTCCCTCAAACACAGAACCAGAGAATAATAATTTTTATGCTTAAAAAGTGATTCATCCTTATTAAAAGTCTAATTTGATTCAAGGTTTCAGAGAAGTTTAAATGCTACATACTTTCAAATGACAATATATATTGTTTCTTCCTGTAATCAATGTGTATACTTAACTTCAGATATGTGCTACTCCAGTCCCTCAACTAGAAGGCATTTTCTTGTGACAAGCTCATTTTTGTTTTCTTAAAAAAATATCAAACTTGCCTTTGCCTTTTCTTGCACATTCACAATCAACAACCCATAGAAGAAAACAAAAAGAAACAAGAAGAAAACAAAAAAACCCCAAAAAACAAAGAAGAAAAGACCCAAACCCTTATTAAATAGCTACTAGATGCCAGCCATTGTATGTTGAGTATAATACTATCTTATTTGTTCCTCACAACAGTCCTATGAAGTAGGTGCTATCATGATCTCCATTTTGGAATGGAGAAAATCAAGGCTGACTGAACTTACATGATTAGTCTAGGGTTTCACAGCTAGTATGTAACTTAAGCTGGATTTCAATTCAGTTCTTCCTTATCTTAGACCCAATGCTCTATCTATTGTGCTGAGGCACTACAAGGTGACCTCCCCTCTCCCATATCACTCATTAAATGAAGAAAGCTCCCGGATGGTTTTTCCCAAAATTTTGGAGAATAGCATTACTATCTTATAGCTCTTTTTGAGTTTCTGGTGTTAAACATTGACATGAGAAGCAGAGTGATTATGAATTATCAAAATAGAATTAAGAAGTTGCCTAAATTGGGTTTCAAGATCAGAAATTTAATTTTCAAAAGAAGCAGCTCTTATATTACAGATTTTTAACCTAAACTTTAAACATTGAAAAGCTCACAAAACACTGCATTGTCTGAGATGATTTTTGCCTAGAATTTATAAATGTGTTTCCAAGTAACTTAAATAGATAGCATTAGAAGGAATAATGACCATTTCATCACATCTTTTGTTAAGTTAAGGAGAAACAATTTATTTAAAAGAGAATACTGTGATAAACCCAATGATAGATTCTTGAAATGAGCCAAAAAAAAAATAAGTGATGATTCTCTCCTAAGTAGTTTCTGGCATGAAAAGTTATGGTTTCATATCTTACTATTGGATGCATCTCTTTTAGCTTAATTGTCAAAATATGTCAATCACAAAAGATCAAGGGATTAATGTGGTTTCTCTATGGCAATTCTTATCTTCCTCTCTCCTTAATTATGTCAGCATCTGGAAGAAATACCAATTTTGTCAGGGTCCAGGCCACTCTAATTTAGGAAGTTGCCAGCTGGTTTCACTACTCAGATAACATTGCATCATCACTGTAGGAAACTGAAGAAATGTGCTAGAATGAATTATAAGTGAATCCTTCACTGCGATTCACTAGGGAACAGAATCTGCTTTGTGGGATTTAGATGGGAGGGTCTCTGGTGAGTTGACTGATAAATTGAAGTGGCTCTCAGAAGGTAGTTGATCAGGCAGCTGTTTCCTCAGTTATTCAGCTGGATTTTAAGGAAATCAAATAGAGAATTAGCATTGTTTTCTCACCAGGGAGGCTTCTCATCCTAAAGTCTTTTGTTATCAGTCTTGACTTCATCTAATTTGAGATATCACTAGATTTCATTCATTTACTCAACATGGAATGAAATTATTATTTATCTGAATTACTCTTGCTTACTGTGGGAAAATATTTCATAATTCTAGCAAAAATCTGTTAAGCATTTAGAAAAGCAGCGAGGTAAAGCCAAACTACATTGGACAAAATCTTTCTTTAAAATAAAATGTTGAGAGCAGTGTAATGAGCAGAGTGCAGATCAGCATGAGCAGCAGGGAAAGGACCCAGAACAGGATTCAGAGCACCACTGGCAGCAGTTCCCAGATACCTTAACCCACAAATGCACAGATAGCTTCAAAGGTCAGTAGGAGGTCTCCCACAGCTGCCACTTTTAGAACCCTCCACCTATAGCCCTTTGAGGCATTGAAGGGCTAATCTAATCTCAGCCTTGAGTGGCAGCCCTGGGAGATCTCCTCCTAAAGCACGTGGGGGAATTGAGCCACTAATCTAATTCTCAGTCCTGAGCTCCACACAGGGATGAGGAAGAACACTGGAGGTAGAGCTGGTGGAGGCTCTAGAAAGGAAATTCAATTGCAGATTCTGGGCAGAAAAGTTTGTGGTTGTAGCATAACTACAGAGCAGTGTACAGGTAAATGTAAAAGAGGAGTAAATATTTTTCCCTTGATTATGCCACCTTGGAGGAACCGAGAACTTACAGGTCCCCAGAATATACCTTCCTCTCAACAAAGGTTTCAAAAGTCAAGTAACTGGCAGGGTAAATGCTCAAAAAAGGGAGAAAAAAATAAGACAATAGAAGGTTACTTTCTTGTTGAACAGGTATTTTCTTCCATCCCTTTGAATGAGGAAGAACAAAGCAAAACATTAGAGGAAGTCAAATGTTCTGAGTCCAAAACCTCCAAAATAAATATTAAATGGTCTCAGACTATGGAAGAACTCAGAAAAGGATTTTGAAAATCAAGGAGGAGAGGTGGAAGAAAAATTGGGAAGAGAAATAAGAGCAATGCAAGAAAATCATGAAAAGCAAGTCAACATCTTGCTAAAGGAAACTCAGAAAATGTTGAAGAAAATAACACCTTTAAAAATAGGCTAACTCAATTGGCAAAAGAGTTGCAAGAAGCCAGGGAGGAGAAGAATGTTTTAAAAGGCAGAATTAGCAAAATGAAAAAGGAGGTTCAAAAGCTCAGTCAAGAAAGTAGTTCTTTAAAAATTAGAATGGAGCAGATGGAAGCTAATTACTTTATGAGAAATCAAGAAATTACAAAACAAAACCAAAAGAATTAAAAAATAGAATATAATGTGAAATATCTCATTGGAAAAAACAACTGACCTGGAAAATAAAATCAGGAAAAACAATTTAAAAATTGTAGGACTACCTGAAAGCCATGATAAAAAAAAGAGCCTAGACATCATTCGTCATGAAATTATTAAGGAAAACTGCCCTGACATTCTAGAACCAGAGGGTAAAATAAATACTGAAAGAGTCCACCAATCACCTCCTGAACAAGATCCAAAAAGAAGAACTCCTAGGAATGTTGTAGTCAAATTCCAGAGTTTCCAGGTCAAGGAGAAAATATTACAAGTAGCCAGAAAGAATCGGTTTGAGTATTGTGGAAATACAATCAGGATAACACAGAATCTGTCAGCTTCTACCTTAAGGGATTGAAGAGCTTGGAATATGATATTCTAGAAGTGAAAGGAATGGAATTAAAACCAAGAATCACCTATCCAGAAAAACTGAGTGTAATGCTTCAGGGGAAAAGATGGTCATTCAATAATATAGAGGACTTTCAAGCATTCATGATGAAAAGACCAGAACTGAATAGAAAATTTGACTTAAACACAGGAATCAAGAGGAGCATGAAAAGGCAAACAGGAAAGAGAAAACATAAAGGACTTTCTAAGTTGAGCTTTTTACATTCCTACATGGAAAGATAGTATTTTTAACTCTTGAAATCTTTTTCAATACTTGGGTAGTTGGAGGGATTACACACACACACAACACATGGTGAGTTGAATAAGAAGGGATGATAGCTAAAAAAACAAAACAAAATTGAGGGGAGAGAGAGGAATATATTGAGAGGAGAAAGGGCTAAGTGAAATGGAGTAAATTATCACACATCAAGTAGACAAGAAAAAACTTCTTCAGTGGAGTAGAAAAGGGAGGATGTGAGAGGGAAAAGGGGAAGCTTACTATCTTCATATTTGGTTTGAGGGAATGAATGACATGCTCACTCAGTTTGGTATGACAGTATATATTGCACTACAGAAGAGTAGGGGAGCAGGGGACAAGTGTGGTGAGGGGGATGATAGAAGGGAGGGCAAATTGGAGAAGGGAGTAATCAGAAGTAAACACTTTTGGGGAGGGACAATGTCAAAAGAGAGACTAGAACAAATGGAGAGCATGATAGGATGGAGGGAAATATAGTTAGTCTTACACAACACAACTTTTACGGAAGTCTTTTGCAAAACTACACTTATACAGCCTATATTAAATTGCCTGCCTTCTCATTGGGGATGTGTGGGGAGGGAGAAAGACAGAGAAGTTGGAATTCAAAGTATTAGGAATGAATGTTGAGAATTGTTTTGGTATATAGAAACCTATCTTGCCCTACAAGAAAAGAGAAAAGAATGGTATAAGGGATGGGAGGGGTATGATAAAAGGGAGGGCATATTGAGGGAAAGGGTAATCAGAATGCAAGGATTTATGGGGTGGGGGAGGGGAGAGACAGGGAGAAAATTTGGAACTCAAAGTTCTGTGAAAATAAATATTGAAAACTAAAAATAAATAAATAAACATAAAAATTAAAGAAGCATATATTATGTTAATGAAATATATACTATTTCTTTTGTATGCCAGATGAAAATGGGAACATTGTTTTTGGTGAATACATTTGGTGAATGTCATTATTGTACTTTTTTGCTAGTGGAAATCATACAGATATCAAATGAAAGAATCAGGATCTCTAAAGACCTTGACACACTCGACTTGAAACAGGTAAGATGAAATTTTGTAGAGATGACTAGGTTTGGGACACAGTAATTAATTTTACAAAATGAGTGAAATGTCTAGAAAACAATTTGTCAGAAAAATATCTGGGTGTTTTCTTGGACTTTGTGTTAAATAAAATTAAATAGTATGATATAACAGTTAATGTACACATAACATATATCAAATTAACTATTCTGTTCAACTTTGGTATTAGTGTCAATGATCCAATCACATAGTAAGCACTGTATTCAGTGCACCATGTTTTGGAAAGATGTTGATTACCTGGAGTATATTCAGAGGATATTGATCAAGAAGGTGAAAGACCAAAAAGCCTCATGCCAGAGAAGAATGAGTTGATGTCATTTGTTCTTTATTCTCAAAGATCAGAAGTTGATGCAAAGAATGTGATCATTTACTTAGAAAAAAAAAATCAATCTGGGAGTGGAGGACCCTCAGGGTTTCTGATGAAAACAGATGTTATTGCTATTTACATTCACTCTGGACCATTTTTAGCAATAAATGAGAACCAGAGTGGCTTTGGTTTAAGTTATGGTACTTAAGAGAGGAATCTACCCTGTAAACCCAAAGATGTGTTGGTAGGTTTCATCATTGGTAAAGAAAGGAGGGAGGGAAAGGAAAGGAAGGGAAGGGAAGAGAACAGAAGGGGAAGGGAAGGGAGGAGAAAGAAGGAAAGAAGGGAAAAGCATGAAATGTGGCAGCTTGTGTTACTCACAGGTTGCTGTTCGTCCTCTGTTCTCAAAGAGGACCATGCCATCAGGAAGGTGATGCCATGACTTCTTGTCACTGGACCCAGATGACTCCTGAGGAGAAAGTGAGTCCAGTGACTTTGCGCAACCCTCCCTCACTTAAAGGGCTTTAGTGGAAGGACTTGGAAAGTATAATCCTAGAGAAGATGTAGGTAGGACACGATTTATTTCTAATTGTTTGAGTTGTCACATGACAGAGGGATTAAATTTTTAAATGGATGTAAAAAATATTTGAGCATAGCTACCTTTGCAATCATATACACACCCAGTGATAATAATTTAAAATCATTTGATCCCCAATAAAGTTCAAAGACGGAACTAATCAATCCAGAAGAAGCTGGCCTATAAAACACATTCTTTGCTCTACTTTCTGAGTGAATCCAGAATGTCCTTCCCTGTGTCAACAACTACAGGCCCAGATGAAGCTGTCCAGTAGCATTCTTCTGTTTATGGCCACTAAGGACAGGATGCCTCGGACTGGACATTGTCTTGAAGAGTGCAGTTTTTCTTATCTTGGTATTTTATGGATCTATGCTATGTAGGGAAAACATAAATATCCTAGGATTGTCATTTTAATCAATACTTTGTCATTTCTTTTATCTTATGGTATTGATAACGTGTTCAAATGAATATATATGGATGCCGTAATTTTTGAATGACAGGCATCCTAAGTTGAGATTGCAGTAAGAATTTAAAAGTCTTCCTAAATTTGCTTCTCTCAGTCAGAATTATTTTCTGGCTTTTATGTACACATGAAATCTACTAGCTTAACGGAATAAACTCTTTTTCTCCACAGAGAGAAATACCCACATATATACATATACACACATATATACACATACACATATACATATATGCATACACATACACACATACATGCACACAAACTTGTAATACCCTTATCTTCATAGATTGCTCATGAAATGCACTAAAATAAATCATCCCACTTATTCACACAATATCCTAGCAGTGAAGCTAGATCCACTGCTATACAAAACTAGTTAGCCATACCCACTTTTTAGGATTTAGTGTTAGTTTACAACATTTACTTTTCTGAGATTTTGAGTTTTAGATTTTCTCCCCTGCCCTCTCATTCCCCACTCCTCAAAACAGCATGCAGTCTGATATAGGCTGTATATGTATGAAATGTATTTTCACATTAGTCATGTTGTAAAGAAAAATTAGAACCAAAGGGGGGTATAAGAAAGAAAATAACAAAAAAAAAAATAGAACATAGTATGCTTCAATCTGTATTCAGGACACATAGTTTTTTCTATGGATCTGGATAGCATTTTCCATCATGGTTGTTTTGGAATTGTCTCAGATCATTGCATTGCTGAAAAGAGTTAGGTCTATTAACGTTGGTCATCACACAATATTACTGTTACTATGTACAATGTTTTCCTGGTTCTGCTGACTTCACTCAGCATCAGTTCATGAAAGTCTTTCCAGGTTTTTCTGAATTCTTTCTACTCATTATTTCTTTCAGAACAGTGGAATTCCATTGCATTCATATATCAGAACTCTTCAGTCATTTTCAGCATTTCTAAATTTGTATTTAATTAGGGATTTTAATTTGTTCTTTTTCTTGCTTTTTTATTTGCATGCATAATTTGTTGATCTCTTCTTTCTCTATTCACTCAGAGATATAAAATTTCCCTTAAGAACTGCTTTGACTGCATTTCCTAAGATTTGGTATATTTTCTTATTTTTTGTCATTCTCTTGGATGAAGTTATTGATTTTTCTATGATTTGTTATTTGACTCACTCATTCTTCAGGATTAGATTATTTAGGTTTCAATTAATTTTTGGCCTATCTTTCCATGGTCCTTTATTGAATACAATTTTTATTGCATCATAATCTTAAAAGGATGCATTTAATATTCTGCCTTTAGCATTGAATTGTGAGATTTTTATGCCATAGTACATGGTCAATTTTTGTGTAGGTGACATGTAATGCTGAGGAAAAAAATACATTCTTTTCTATCTCTATTCAGTTTTCCTCAGAAGTCTACTAACTTTTCTAAAATTTTATTCCCCTCCTTAACTTATTTCTTGTTTTATTTTGTGGTTAAATTAACATAGTTCTGAGAGGGGTAAGTTTAATCCATTAATATAGTTTACTGTCTATTTCTTCCTATAACTCACTTAACTTTCCCCTAAGAATTTGGATACTGTGCCACTTGGTGCATATATATTACTGATATCGCTTCGTTGTCTATGGTACCTTTTTAGCAGGAGGCAGTTTCCTTTTTTAGCTCTTTTTAATTAGATCTACTTTCGCTTGTACTTTGTCTGAGACCAGAATTGCTACTCCTGATTATTTTTAGTTCAACTTAAGCATAATATATTTTGTTCCAGTCTTTTATCTTTGTTCTGTATATATCTCTATGCTTCAAATGTATTTCTTGTAATAAATGTATTGTAGGGTTATGATTTTTAGTCCACACTGATATCTGCTTTCATTTTATGGGAGAATTCGTCCCATTCACATTCACAGTGATGGTTTCTGTCTCTTTCTCTCCATCCTGTCCTTTCTCCCTCCCCCCCAGTTTATGCTTTTCTCTCTCCTCTTTCCCTTTCACTCTTAACTGGTGTTTTGCTTCTGATCATCACATCCCTTAATCTGCACTCCCTTTAATCAGCCCCATCCCTTTTTCCCCTTTCCCCTACTTTTTCTTCCTTCCCTTCTCCTCTCCCTTCTACCCAACCCCATTTCCTAGCCAAACTCAACTTGCTTCACCTCTGCTCTATTGCTTAGTGATTGAACTGATACGAAGGGTTATTTTAATAGTCATTCAAAAACTAACAAGAAAAGCTTCATTGAATATTTTCAAAAACATTATAATTCAGGAAATTATTATTTGTAATAAACACATACACACACACACATGCATATATATGCCCAGTATACCTAGTGAAGTTTCATTTTATCTACAAAGTTTTAATTCAAATTTTTACATCTCTCACAATGAAATCTATCTACACACAGCATGCTAGGGTTCAGGCTTACTTTTGTAAGGAAATAAGTTTACCAAATACTTTCTTTACCAAATTTATTAAAGAATGTTTAGGTTCTACAACTTTCTATTTCCTTTCTATTTCTTTTTCTTCTGTAAATACTATGAAATTGACTTTCTCCTCTCTTACTCTCTCTTTTAAGCTGATATTTAAACTTAAATTGAAATTCATTACAGATACCAAATAACTGGTTTATAACATAATTAGCTGCTATGAATTCATGCATTATATGTTCTTATTTAAAGTCTTATAAAATATAGAATCATGATAAGATGATAAAGAAGTATAAGTTTTAATCTTGTTAGTTGAATATGTTTTTAGCTGCAATTGTACCGGTCCATAACTTGATGATATATAATTATTACATCAAGTGTCTGAAGCACAACCTAAGTCATCTATCTCAGGCTTCATTTTCCAAACACTTGATATAATAGATGACCTCTCATGAGAGTGAATTTCTGTTTTTTTTCCAATAACAACAAAATATAACCTACCAAGCAAGTTTCTTATTTGGTTCAAGTCACAATTTTACATTACCTTTTAGTGCTTATTGTAAGGTTAACTGAAACATTTTAAAGGAGGTTTCATTTTGTCAGAACAGGGAGATTCTGCTTATTTATTTACAGCTGTTGCTTTACACATCTGTCTACTTTAGACCTCAATACAGATCTAACATGTCTATTTCTCCCCCTTCCCAAAGTACTAACTATTGCTTTAGTGAAGTATCAATATAGGATGCAAGAATGAAGGACTGGAGGTTTCCTATGGACTTATGAGTTTTATTATGTCCAACTTCAATTAATTCTAAGGCTTAAAACATTAGAGATCTCAATTTAGTCTAAGGAATTGGCTGAAGGTGTGGGTATGTTGGAGGGATGTAGAATGTGGTGTCATACAGGCAAAGTAGATGCTGAATTAATTAAACAGGATAAAAACTAAACATGGAAAAATAACTCAAATAAGAAAGGTAGGGAGCAATAAAGAATGATGGACTGTGATAATAACCAGACTAGCTATAATAATAACTTCTAGGGCTAGCATTCCCAACATGGGAAACAGTCAGTAAAAAGGCATGGAGATGAGAAATAAAATGTTATGGGTTATGGAAAGTAAGATGGTAAATGTCACATATCATAAAATATTGAGAAAGCGACATAAATTTTAAAAAGTCTGGAAAGGTAGGAAGGGACCAGTTGCAAAGGGCTTTACAAATCAACTATTTTTCATCTTGGAGGTAATTGGGAGCCACTAGAATTTATTTAGTAAATGGGTGACATACTCAGAACTTTTCTTTTGTAAAATTATTTTGATAAATGAGTGGAGATATTCTGGTGTACTGAGAGACTTGAGGCAGGGAGACCAACCATCAGACTATTGCAATAATCCATGTGGGAGGTGGTGAAAGCCTGTACCAAGTAGGTGTGAGTGTGTGCGGATAGAATGTGTTATATATGAAAGATTTTGTGAAAGTGTGACTGTTCGTGGGACCCAGAGATAGAATGCCTTGATTTGTCTGAATTGAATGGGTCATATGATTAAGGCTAGAGAGAGATTTAGAATTCAGCATGGTGTCAGTAATTGAACAATCACTTGTCAAGCACCTACTAGGTGCTAGACTATATAATAAGTATTGGGGATATGAATGTAAAGAATCAAATAGGAACCTATATGAATATACACAGGGTAAATATAAAGTGAATAAAGAAACATAAAGAATTATAGTAGAAAGAGCCCTGGCTCTGGTTTCAAATTCAAATTTCACTTGTGAAGTTAATTACTTATATAACACTGAGCAACTCACTCACCTGAATGGTCCTCAATTTCAACAAGATAACTGGGATTAAATGTCATCTGACATCTCTTCCATATGTATACTATCTACACCTCTCCTCTCATTTTACAGATGAGATAACAGAAGCTCTAAGAGTTTTTAAGTGGCTTGCTGTATGTCACATATGTAGTAAGTAATAAATTTGAGATTTGAAGCAAGTACTTCGAACTATATCTATCTATCTATCTATCTATCTATCTATCTATCTATCTATCTATCTATCTATCTATCTTCTATCTATCTATCCAATGCTCTTTCCTTTATTGTCTCCCCTCTCCTTTTCTGGGTTTTTATTGAGGACAAAACCCTTATGTTGCAAGTGGATCATTTGCAAATGATGACTCATTTTCTAGAACAGGGACAAATAGGTTCCTGTGCCAGTAATCTGAAATCTCCCTGAAGTTTTCAAGTGACTTTGTAAGTCATTTCATTTGTTTCAAAATTGATATCAAG
The DNA here is from genome assembly GCA_023548195.1 of Bettongia penicillata ogilbyi. Classification (NCBI taxonomy): domain Eukaryota; kingdom Metazoa; phylum Chordata; class Mammalia; order Diprotodontia; family Potoroidae; genus Bettongia; species Bettongia penicillata. The sequence continues at coordinate 657,126 of JAJHZJ010000210.1, forward strand.
TATCTTTCTTTTTCTTATCTTTGTCTTCAGTGTCCCTCATTCACCTTGGCATCGAATGAATTCAAGGAGAAAATTTCTCTAGGCCAAAACTCCCAGTGATATTGGTTTTTCTGAAACTCTATCCTCAGTATTATTCCTGGAAACATACTACCATTCTGAATAGAAGTCATTATTAATTAAAGTGGCTACTGTGAGCATTGTTATTGTCAGTGAAATTGACTACATGCTTGATGTGGGGAATCTAATTGACAAGATTTATCTTATTATGATAAAACATGCATAGTAAAATGTACCATTAGAAATTCAAAGTTTCATTTGGTGAGCATTTCATTTATTCTCATGGTGAAAAAACATCTCCCACTCTCCTTATATGTGAGGTAAGAAGTAATGTGACTTCAAAAGGCAGGTTTTCATGTTGTATGAAAGATCAAAATTCTACTTAACACAATTATTATCAATTTTTATATTTATATATGTATATTAGGCATATACAACAGGAAAGATGATCTACAAAGTACAGAAGATAAGGTACTAATCTTCTTCCTTGGCTCTTTTGTCAAGCAAAAAAAGCTCTTTCTTTGGAAAGTCTTTTAACTGCATTGATCTTTATTTTTTTTATAATTTGTAAAATAGGATTAATAATATAATCAATCCCTACCAACAAATTTGTTATGGGGCTCAAAATAGGGATAAATTTAAAATATCTTTCAAAACAAATATGAAAGTAAAGCAAACCCTGCACTCAAATTCATATACTAATGGAGGAGACAAAAGTGTGTGATAGTCTTTTAAATACTCAAAAACAATTATAATGTGTTCCCTAATTATAAACTTCTTTAGACTCAGTTTCATTTAGTTCACTTTGAACCTAAATAAGCTTATCACCCAAATTGCATATGTGAAGCTTTCAAGTGAAAAAGAATCCATTTCTTTCTACCCTAGTACGTTCTCCCTTTGGATAGCTCTAATTATTTGAAGGTTTTTATTAATTTAAAATTTAATAGATAGACTTCTGGGAGCCAAGATGGCAGAATAAAGAGTAGATCATTGTGGCTCTCCAAAATTCACTTTTAATCAACTATAAAGTGTCTCCCCAGAACAAATCGTGGTATCATGGAACCCACTGAAAGATGGGGTAGAGAGGTCTGAGCTAACAGCAAGCCCCACTTCATCAAACCAGCATGAGATACTGAGCCCCAGTCTGGTGGAGCAGGCAAACATCACCACCACACTTTAGCCTAGCCAGACTCTAGCTCCAAGAACCACCATATGCTTCAGTGTAGCTTCAGGCAGACAGGTTTTTGCAGTTGGATCTCCATGGTCTTCAGTGTAGCCCAAGGAAAACAAGCATCCTCCATGGGGCAGACAACCACATGTTGTCATGTAGCCCTGGGGAAATGCAGAAAAACCCTACCTGACTTCAGAACACATAACACTCCACCACTAGGACCCTAACCCACCACCAGGTAAGCTGCCAGATCTCTTCAGCAGTGCCAGATACCCCCACTCCACCCTGCAAGTGCAACATTGGACACAATGCTCAACCATGGGCCTCTGGGGATCATCAATACAGCACCAGGTAGACAGCCCGGGTCTGCAGCAGCTGGCAAAAGAAGTCTGATACAGAGCCCTTTCCACCCTGGGAGCAGAGATGAAATTTAAAAGAAAGGAAAAAGGCAAAAATATACGAGCATAAAACAACAATAACACATCTGACAATAGAAAGTTATTAATGGTGACAAGGAAGACCAAGACACAAACTCAGAAGAGGACAACACCTATGGGCAAAATCCCAAAGGAAAATGAGAAGTGTTCTCAACTCCAGAAAGAACTCATGGAAGAGCTCAAAAAGGAGCTTAAAGATCATAACAGAGAAGTTGAAGAAAATTTGGGAAAAGAAATGAGTGAAACAATCAAATTATGAAAAGAGACTTTAGCTTGGAAAACTGCTTAAGAAGTAGAATTGGCCAAATTGAAAAGGAGATACAAAAATCTACCGAAGAAAACAGTTCCTTAAAAAGTAAAATTGGCCAAATGGAAAAGACAGTGCAAAAGCTAGTGGAAGAAAACAATACCTTAAAAGTTATAATTAAACAACTGTAAGCAAATGACTCTATGAGACATTATGAATCAATCAAATTCAAAAGAATGAAAAAAATAAGAAAATGTAGAATATCTCATGGGAAAAAAAAAATGACTGGAAAGTAGATCCGGGAGAGACAGTATCAGAATCAGTGCAATACCTGAAAGCCATTATCAAAAGGACAACATGGACAGCATCTTTCCTTTTCTTTAAAAAAATAACTTATTTTAAATTTAAAGACAAAATAAGAAAAAAAATGGCCATGTGCACAGCAGGATGTAGGAGAGGATTAAGATATACAGGAATGACTTTCCATTTCAAGAAAGCCTATATCATAAATGCTGCACATTGTGTTTAGAGCTGTCCATGTTTGTTTCCTTTGAGTTTTCTTTTCTTCTCTGCTGTGTACTTACTAAATTATTCTTTTTTTTCCACCTTCCTCCCTCACTCCCCAAGAAGGCTATGTGTGGATACATACATACATACACACACACACACAAACACACATTTATATATACACCCACATATACACATATGTACATATTCACATACAATTACATTTATATAAATATATACATATACACTTACATATACATAATATACTTAAACATCTATAATCATACTCATAAATAGACATATGCATTCATATTCATCTATATAAAACGATAGTATATATTTTTCGTCCTCTGTTTCTCTGAGAATGGATAACATCTTCCTTTATAAGTGAAAGTCTTTCCGTATTTTTCTAAGTCCACCAGCTCATTTTCTACATCACAACAGTATTATAATCTCACACTTTCTAGCTACTTTAAACAGTGTCAAAAAAATATTTATTAATAGACTGGCATATAGTGTAGTTTCCCTATTTTTCTCTTTTCATTAAATCTATTTCAGCTTTCTCTTTGTCTGTGAACGTGATTACTACCCTGTTCTTTCCCTACTAAATTCTATTTCTGATCTTTTACGGTTGTGTGTATCTCTTACTTCCCATCCCTCCTGACTCCTCTCCTTACTTCTTCCCACTATCTTGCTTTCCTATTCCTTAATCTAACCACCCCTCCAAGAATCCTTCCCTTATCCTCTCCCCTCTCTTTATTCCTTTGCCCTCTTATTTCTTTCTGAATATAGAACACTTTTAAACCCTTCTAGATGTATATGTTGGGCACTTTTTAATCCATTCTTGAGGAGAGTAAGATTTCAGCATGATCTGCCCTCCTCCCTACTAGCTTCTTGTATCTAAATTTCCCCTTTTCTACTCATTTGTAAGAGTTAAATGCTCCTTTTTATCTGTCAGTACATAGGTACTTTTTAGAATCACGGCCCCCCACACCTCCGTCTGCCACTTTCATACTCAGTACAGCCTAATGCTTTTTTTTAAACTACCCAAATAAAAAACATGACATCCAATAGAATTGGTAATATTATCACACACACACATATATATGTATATATATGATATATGAAATAAATATATATTAAAATGTATGTCATACATATGAAATAAATATAGAATATATATTTTATATATAGCATCATATAAATATATATGAAATAAATGATTTGACCTTATTGAGTCCCTTATAATTTGTAATTAATATTTACTGAAAATTTTTTTTGGATGTTATTTGTCAAATTGTCCCAAATTTTTTAAATTTTTGGATGTTCTATGTTGAAAGTTCTGCTGTTTTTGTCACAAATATATGAAAGTCTTTCAATTCATTATACATCCATTTGTTTTTGTTGTTGTTTTTCAGAAGCATATTTGACTTTCCTGGATGAGTTATCCCTGGTCATACCCCTAGTTCTTTTGCTTTACAAAACATAGCATCCCAAGACCTATATTCCTTTGAAGTCTTAATTATAGCTCTGTGATATTTAATTTGTATTTTTTCTTGTTGTTTCCAATACTTTTTCCTAAATCTGGGAGCTTTGAAACTTGCCTACGATTTTTCTTTAAATTTTCCTCCTGGGGCAGAGTCAAGATGGCGGAGTAGAAAGACTCACTGTATGCTAGCTCTGAACCCACAGCCCATGCATCTAATGTAAGAAGAGCTCCCCACAAGTTCTGGATCACTGCAGGGTGTGCAGAAACACAGTGGAAGAGATTTCCGTTCCAGAGAGCCGTGGAGAGGAGTCCCCAGGGTCCATCGCGCCCCGGAAAGCGGACCCCACCACAGCGCTGCCCTGGCCGTGGGCCCAGAGAAGCTGAGCCGAGCAGGCTTCAGGGACAGAAGCTCCGGCAGCCAGGAAGGTCACTCCACCCACAGAAGTTACAGGTCAATGAGAGAGATGGCTGGGCTGGCTGAGAGGGGAGCGGGGTGTCTCTGTGGCTCGGGCCCCCTCAGGAGGAAGTGGCGGAGGCAGAGGCAGCAGCGGTGACCCCGGGGCTCCCCGAGCAGGCAGGATCTTCATTACTGAAAGTCTCTGAAAAAAGCCCCTAAGGGAGCTGAGCCTGGGAGGCGGCCCTGCCCCACCTGCTCCATTACTGAAGGTCTCTGCATAAAGCCCCTGAGGGAACTGAGACTGGGAGGCAGCCCTGCCCCCACCCCAGCACCAGAACTAAAGCTCACATTGATTAGCAGCCACGCCTGCCGCAGAAAGCCCATTTGAATCTCAGACTCCAAGCACTAGCTGGGCGGATCTAGGCGGGAGTGGACAGGAATCTCAGAAGTCAAGTAACTGGCTGGGAAAATGCCTAGAAAAGGGAAGAAAAATAAGACTATAGAGAGTTTTTTTGAACAGATGCAAATGATCCTGACTTTCGGATCTGATGACGAGGACATATTCTTGCCATCAGGGAAAGAAATGAAGGACGGGGCCTTGGTACCCCAGACATCCCAGGGGGTTGTCGGGTGGGCTCAGGCCTTGGAAGAGCTCAAAAAGGATTTTGAAAAGCAAGTTAGACAGGTGGAGGAAAAACTGGGAAGAGAAATGAGAGAGATGCAAGAAAAGTATGAAAAACGGGTCAATACCTTGGTAAAGGAGACCCAAAAAAATGTGGAAGAAAATAACACATTGAAAAATAGGCTCACTCAATTGGCAAAAGAGGTTCAAAAAGCCAATGAGGAGAAGAATGCTTTCAAAAGCAAAATTAGCGAAATGGAAAAAGAGGTCCAAAGGCTCACTGAAGATAATAGTTCTCTCAAAATTAGAATGGAACAGATGGAGTCTAATGACTTTCTGAGAAACCAAGAAATCACCAAACAAAACCAAAAGAATGAAAAAATGGAAGAGAATGTGAAATATCTTCTGGGAAAAACAACTGACTTGGAAAATAGATCCAGGAGAGACAGTTTATAAATTATGGGACTACTGAAAGTCATGATCAAAAAAAGAGCCTAGACATCATCTTCCATGAAATTATCGAGGAAAACTGCCTGACATTCTACAATCGGACGGCTAAATAAGTATTGAAAGACTCCATCGATCACCACCTGAAAGAGATCCAAAAAGAGAAATTCCTAGGAACATTGTGGCCAAATTCCAGAATTCCCAGTTCAAGGAGAAAATCTTGCAAGCAGCTAGAAAGAAACAATTCCAGTACTGTGGAAATACAATCAGGATAACTCAAGATCTAGCAGCTTCTACATTAAGGGATCGATGGGCATGGAATAGGATATTCCAGAAGTCCAAGGAACTAGGACTCAAACCAAGAATCACCTTCCCAGCAAAACTGAGTATAATGCTTCAGGGGAAAATATGGTCTTTCAATGAAACAGAGGACTTTCAAGCATTCTTGATGAAAAGACAAGAGCTGAAAAGAAAATTAGACTTTCAAACACAAGAATGAGAAGAAGCATAAAAAAGTAAACAGCAAAGAGAAGTCATAAGGAACTTGCCAAAAGTGAACTGTTTACATTCCTACATGGAAAGACACTATTTGTAACTCTTAAAACTTTTCAGTATCTGGGTAGTTGGTGGGATCACACACGCACAAGTACACGTGTGCACGCGCACACACATACACACATGCACGCACATACAGAGAGAGAGAACACAGAGTTAATTGAATAGGATGGGACCATATCTTAAAAGAAATTAAAGTAAATGGTGAGAGAGAAAGGTAGGGGGAGGAAAGAGGGTGAAATGGAATGAGGTAAATTATATGTCATTTAAAAGGCAAGGAGGAGACCTTTTAGTGGAAGGAAAAAGAGGAGAGCTGAGAAAAAAAACAAGAAGATTACCCTCATCACATTTGACTAAAGGAAGGAATAAAATGCACACTCATTTTGGTATGAAAACCTATGTTATAGTACAGGAAAGTGGGGGAGAAGGAGATAAGCAAGGGGAAGGGATGATGGAAGGGAGGGAAATGGAAGGAGGGAGCAATTTGAAGTCAACACTCAGGGAGGGACAGGATCAAAAGACAGAATAGAAACAATGATGGGCAGGATAGGATGGAGGGTAATTCAGTTCGTCTTACACAACATTACTATTATGGAAGTCATTTTCAAAACTACACAGGTAGGGCCTATATTGAATTTCCTGCCTTCCCAAAGGGAATGGGTAGGGAGGGAGGGATGGGGAAAATTTGGAACTCAAGTTTTAGGAACAATTGTTTAGTATTGTTGTTGCTACTAGGAAGTAAGACATACAGTTAATGAGGAATAGAAAGTCATCTGACCCTACAGGAGAAAAGAGAAGATGGGGACAAGAGAAGGAAGGGATGACAGAAGAGAGGGTAGATTGGAGATAGGGAAAATTAGATTGCTATGTGTATTGCGGTGGGGGGAGGGGATAAAAAAGGGGAGAAAAAATTTGGAACCCAAAATTTTGTGAAAATGAATGTAAAAAGTTAAATAAATAAAAATAAACGATAATAAACAAACAAACAAATAAATAAACAAACAAACATACACATAAATAAATAGATAGATAAATAAATACATAAATAAATAAATGAATTTTCCTCCTGAGGGAGAAGTCAAGATGGCAGAGTAGAAAGATTCACAAATGCTAGCTCTGAACTCACAGTCCATAATTACCTATAAAGAGGAACTTCCAGCAAATTCTGGAGTAGTGTAAGCGGCAAAGCAATGGAGTGGAGGAGATTTCTGTTCCAGAGAGCCCTGAAAAACTGTCACCAAAGGTCCATCATGCACCGGACCCAGAGCAGAGCCCAGCCCTACCTTGGCTGCATGGCCAGAGAGGAGCAGATCCGAGCAGCCTTCAGGGACAGAATCTCCGGAGGCCACGAAGGTCCCTCAACCCACAGGTGCACAGGTCAGTGAGAGAGCCTTCTGGACTGGCCGAGAGGGGAGCAGGGTGTCTCCATAACTCAGGCCCCCTCAGAAGGCAGCAGCCAGGGAAAGCAGCGACAGGGGCTCCCTAAGCTGGCAGGAGCTCGGATTCATTACTGAAGGTCTCCGCATAAACCCCCTGAGGGAATTTAGCCTGGGAGGTGGCCCTGCCCCTACCTGAGAACCTGAATTTAATCTTGCCCTGAATAGCAGCTGGGCCTGCTGTTGAAAGCCCTGAGGCTGGGTAGCAGCATTTGAATCTCAGACCCCAAGCACTAGCTGGGCAGGGGTGGAGAGGAATCTCAGAAGTCAAGTAACTGGCTGGGAAAATGCCTAGAAAAGGAGAAAAAAAATAAGACCATAGAAGGTTACTTTCTTGGTGAACAGATATTTCCTCTCGTTTCTGATGAGGAAGAACAATGCTTACCATCAGGGAAAGACATAGAAGCCAAGGCCTCTGTATCTCAAACATCCGAAATAGATATCTAATGGGCTCAGGCCATGGAAGAGCTCAAAAAGGATTTTGAAAATCCAGGTAGGTGGAGGAAAAACTGGGAAGAGAAATGAGAGAGATACAAGAAAAGCATGAAAAACGGGTCAACACCCTGCTGAAGGAGATCCAAAAAATGCTGAAGAAAATAACACCTTGAAAAATAGGCTCACTCAATTGGCAAAAGAGGTTCAAAAAGCCAATGAGGAGAAGAATGCTTTCAAAAGCAGAATTAGCCAAATGGAAAAAGAGGTTCAAAAGCTCACTGAAGAAAATTGTTCTCTCAAAATTAGAATGGAACAGATGGAGGCTATTGACTTTATGAGAAATCAAGAAATCACGAAACAAATTTTCTTCCTGATATCTCTTTCAAGTAGTGATGTGTGGATTTTTTTTCTATTTCTCTTTTGCCTTCTTATTTTAGAACTTTAGGGCAATTTTCCTTGATAATTTCTTATCATATTGTATCAAGATTCTTTTTTAATTGTAATTTTCAGGCAATCTGACTATTTGCAAATGATTTCTCCTTGATCTGTTTTCCTGATCAGTTGCTTTTCAGATGAGATTTTTAATTTTCTCTTCCATTTTTCGTTCTTTTGATTTTGTTTTATTATTTATTTGTGTCTTAAATGTCATTAGGTTCTCTTTGTCCAGTTCTAGTTTTCAAGGAAATATGTTTTCCTTACATTTTTGTTCTCTATTTCAAGTTGATTGTCCTTCTTTTCATAATTTTCTTGAGTTTTTTGCATAGTTGCATTTTTCACCTAAATTTTTCTTACTCTATTTTATTTTATTTTTAAAGTCTTTTTTAAGTTCTTCTAAAAAACTCTTTTTGTTTTTGGGGCCATTTGATATTTCTCATTGAAAAAGGAGAGACTTTTAAAAAAATCTCCATTGTCTTTCTCTGAATATGAATCCAGATCTTCTCTATCCCCACAAGAGTTATCTACAGTTGATTTCTTTCTCCTTTGCTTGGGCATTTCATTTATTTGCTTGTTTGTTTGTTCATATTTTATCAGCTAATAGTGTGATCAAGTTCTAATCCCAAGTCATTGGGAGTAATGCCCCAAGACTCAGGTCATTCTTTTTGTTATTTCTGAGGTCTGTCCTGGGCCTCAACCTTGGGCTCTTCTCTCCACTCCTAAGTGATAGTTAGAGCCCCTGGTGCAATTGTTCTACAAATGATCTGAGTCCCAATGGACCCTCCAGTGCCTGAAAACTACAATTCTATCATCTCTGAAACTGAAACCAGGGATTCTTCTCATATCCAAGTGTCCACAGCTAACAGGATCCCCATCTCTCTGCTACTGAGTTCATCAGGTCTGTGCTAGCTTTTTCTTTCCACAGTCACATCCTAAGATGCATCTGATAAGCATGACTGTGTTTGTAATCCCTCAGCACTGGAAGGTTCTTCAGTCTTCTTCTCCTTAGCCATCAGAATCATTCCCTCCCTCTCTCCCGCCCCACTGTTCTGGAAATGAAAATCTCTAAAGTTGAGACTGCCTCTCAGCTCCAGTTGCCCCCAGAGCTTGTTTGTAGATTTCCACAGAGTTGGCCTGAAAGTTTTAGCATTTTACTCAGGCCAAACTTTTGCCCCTGGAGTCAGGATTTTCCTAGGGTCGTCATAGTGTCTTAGGTAAACAACTAATTGCTTTGTCCTAAATTTTGTCTATTTCCATGGCTCTACCTTCCCTCTGAGGCAATGGTCTGTCTTTTTCTGTGGAGGAAATTTGGAGAGTCAAAATTTTCAGACCGAATCCACCATCTTCCCAAAGTCCTCTCCCTTCAATAGCATCTTTCAAGAAATTATCAGTGAAAACTTCCCTGATTTAATAGAACCAGAGGGCAAAATAGAAATCAAAAGAATCCACTGATCACTTCCAGAAAGAGATCCCAAAATAAAAACCCCAAGGAACATTATATCAAATTTCAAAGCTATCATGTGAAGGAAAAATAATATAAACAATTGGAAAGAAACAATTCTAATGCCAAGGTGTCACAATCAGAATCATACAGTGCTTGGCAGCAACAATATTAAAGGATAAAAGATTATGGAACATGATATTCTTGAGAGTAATGGAGCTGGTACTTGAATCAAAAGTCACTTACTCAGCAAAATTAAGCATAATACATTAACAGACAAATGGTCATGCAACAAAATAGAAGGATTACAAACCTTCATAAGGAAAAGACAAGAACTAAACCAAAAAACCTGACCCCTAGTATCCAGACCCAAGAGAAACATAAACAGGTGAAAAGGGAAAAGAAAACAGGAAGGATTCATTCAATAGACCTAAACTGTTCACATCCCTACGCCAGAAGGTGATACTTGTAACTCTTAAAAATTGCATCACTAATAGTACAGATAGAATGAATATACATATAAAGTAGGTATGGATATAAGGTGAACTTGAGGGAATGACAAAAAATTAAGGGATGAGAAAGAGGAGTAAGATGGGTGTAGAAGGAAGGGAGAGGTAGAAAGGATAAATTATCCCACATAAAAAGGAGAGACAGACTGACTGCAGTGGGAGGGAAGAGAGGAAGAGGGATGATGGCCATTTCTTGAACGTTATTCTCATCAGTATTGGCTCAAAGAGGGAATAATATACACAATCAATTAAATAGAGAAATCTATCTTACCTGATAGGGAAGACATTAAGTAGCAGGAGGAGTGGGGACTGACAGAAGGAAAGAAAGACCAGGGGAGGTGGTAGACAGAAGCAAAACACTGATGACATGAAAAGGGATGAAAGGAGAGGGAACACAAACAGGAAGAAGAATAGGATGGATGGAAATACACAGGTAGGGGGGAGGAGCCAAGATGGCAGAGTAGAAAGACTCACATATGCTAGCTCCAAATCCACAGCCCATAAATTTCCTGTAAAAAGAACTTCCCACAAATTCTGGAGCAATGGAACACGTGCAGAAACACACTGGAAGAGATTTCCATTCCAGGGAGCCCTGGAAAGCCATCCCCAGGAGTCCATCATGCTCCGGTCGCGGAACCCAGCCCTGCGTTGCCCTGGCCGCGTGGCTCCAGTGGAGCAGATCCAAGAAGCCTTCAGGGACGGAACATCCAGCGGCCGCAAGGGTCGCTCCACCCACAGGCACTCCAGATCAGTGAGAGAGACTTCTGGGCTGGCCGAGAGGGGAGTGGGGTGTCTCTGTAGCTCGGGCCCCCTCGGGAGACAGTGGCAGAGGCAGTGGCAGCCCGGGACTGCCCGAGCAGGCAGAAGCTCCATTACCAAAGGTCTCTGCATAAACCCCCTGAGGGAACTGAGCCTGGGAGGTGGCCCTGCCCCCACCCAAGCACCAGAACTTAAGCTCACATTGAATAGCAGCTGTTCCCGCCCCGTGGATAGCCCTGAGGCTGGGAAGCAGCATTTGAATCTCAGACCCGAAGCACTAGCTGGGTGGATCTAGGCGGGGGAGGGGGGACAGGAATCTCAGAAGTCAACTAACTGGCTGGGAAAATGCCCAGAAAAAGGAAGCAAAGTGAGACCATAGAGAAGTACTTTCTGGGGAAGAGATGTTTCTTCCTCTCATTATTTCTGATAAAGAAGCACAATGCTTGCCATCAGAAAAAAGACATGGAGGTTGGGGACTCTCTATCCCAGACATCCGAGGTGAATGTCTGGTGGGCTCAGGCCACGGAAGAGCTCAAAAAGGATTTTGAAAATCAAGTTAGACAGGTGGAGGAAAAACTGGGAAGAGAAATGAGAGAGATGCAAGAAAAGCACGAAAAATGGGTCAATACCTTGGTAAAGGAGACCCAAAAAAATGTGGAAGAAAATAACACCTTGAAGAATAGGCTCACTCAATTGGCAAAAGAGGTTCAAAAAGCCAATGAGGAGAAGAATGCTTTCAAAAGCAAAATTAGCCAAATGGAAAAAGAGGTTCAAAAGCTCACTGAAGAAAATAGTTCTCTCAAAATTAGAATGGAACAGATGGAGTTTAATGACTTTCTGAGAAACCAAGAAATCACAAAACAAAACCAAAAGAATGAAAAAGTGGAAGAGAATGTGAAATATCTCATTGGAAAAACAACTGACCTGGAAAAGAGATCCAGGAGAGACAATTTAAAAATTATAGGACTACCTGAAAGCCATGATCAAAAAAAGAGCCTAGACATCATCTTTCATGAAATTATCAAGGAAAATTGCCCTGTGATTCTAGAACCAGAGGGCAAAATAAATATTGAAGGAATCCATCAATCACCACCTCAAAGAGATCCAAAAAAGAGAAACTCCTAGGAATATTGTGGCCAAATTCCAGAATTCCCAGGTCAAGGAGAAAATATTGCAGGCAGCTTGAAAGAAACAATTCCAGTATTGTGGAAATACAATCAGGATAACACAAAATCTAGCAGCTTCTACATTAAGGGATTGTAGGGCATGGAATAGGATATTCCAGAAGTCAAAGGAACTAGGACTCAAACCAAGAATCACCTACCCAGAAAAACTGAACATAATACTTCAGGGGAAAATATGGTCTTTCAATGAAACAGAGGACTATCAAGCATTCTTGATGAAAAGACCAGAGCTGAATACAAAATTAGACTTTCAAACACAAGAATGAGAAGAAGCATAAAAAAGTAAACAGCAAAGAGAAGTCATAAGGGACTTACCAAAGGTGAACTGTTTACATTCCTACATGGAAAGACACTATTTGTAACTCTTAAAAAGTTTCAGTATCTGGGTAGTTGCTGGAATGACAGAAACACATACACACACACACATGTACATGCGTGCACGCACACACACATACACACATGCATGCACACACAGAGACAGAGAGCACAGAGTGAATTGAATATGATGGGACCATATCTTAAAAGAAATTAAGGCAAATGGTGAGAGAGAAATGTACTGGTAGGAGAGAGGTTGAAATGGAATGGGGTAAATTGTATCTCATTCAAGAGGCAAGCAGGAGATGTTTTAGTGGAGGGAAAAAGAGGAGAGCTGAGAAAAAAAACATGAAGTTTACCCTCATCACATTCGACTGAAGGAAGGAGTAAAATGCACACTCATTTTGGTATGAAAACCTATCTTACAGTACAGGAATGTGGGGGAGAAGAAGATAAGCAGGGATGGAGGAATGATGGAAGTGAGGGCAATGGGAGAAGGGAGCAATTTGAAATCAGCACTCTTGGGGAGGGACAGGATCAAAAGATATATTAGAAACAATGGGGGGGGCAGAATAGGATGGAGGGATATACAGTAAGTCTTACACAACATGACTGTTATAGAAGTCATTTGCAAAACTACACAGGTAGGGCCTATATTGAATTGCCTGCCTTCCCAAAGGGAATGGGTGGGGAGGGAGGGATGGGGAAAATTTGGAACTCAAAGTTTTAGGAACAACTGTTGAGTATTGTTGTTGCTACTAGTAAATAAGAAATACAGTTAATGGGGAATAGAAAGTCATCTGACCCTACAGGAGAAAAGAGAGGAGGGGGATAAGAGAAGGCAGGGGTGAAAGAAGAGAGGACAGATTGGTGATAGGGAAAATTAGAATGCTCGGTGTATTGGGGTGGGGGGAGAGGATAAATGGGGAGGAAACTTTGATCCCAAAATTTTGTGAAAGTGAATGTAAAAGTTGAATAAATAAATTTATATTTAATAAAATGCACAGGTAGTAATCATAACTGTGAGTGTGGATGGGATGAACTCCCCAATAAAATGGAAGCAGATAGCAGAGTGGATAAGACAATCAGAATCCTACAATATGTTGCCAATAAAAAACACACTCGTAGCAGAGAAATACACACAGTAAAGGTACGGAGCTGGAGAAGAATCTATTATGCTTCAGCTGAAGTTAAAAAAGAAAAAAGCAGGGCTAGAAATCTTGTTCTTAGATAAAGTAAAAGGAAGAGTAAATCTAATAAACAATGATAGGGAAGGAAAATTCATCTTCCTAAAAAGTGCAATAAACAATGAAGCAATTAAATTAGAAGAACAAGGATGTCAGGTGTATGGTGAGGGGAAGAATTCATGAGCAAACAAGACAGAATGCATTATAAAATGTAGAGCAGTTGATTTTGATCATATTAAAGTGAAAAGCTTTTGTAGAAACAAAACCAATGGGACCAACATTGGAAGGAAAGCAGAAAGGTGGAAAACAATATTTATGGCAAGTGTCTCTGAGAATGTCCTCACTTCTTAACTATATAGAAAATAGAGACAAATTTATGAGTATAGAAGCCATTTCACAATTGACAAAAGGTCAAATGATAAGAAAAGGCAGTTTTCAGATGAAGAAATAGAAGATATCTATAGGCATATGAAGAAGTGCTCTAAATCACTTATGATTAGAGAAATTAAAATAGAAATACTCTGACATGCCACCTTACTCCAATCAGATTGCCTAATATGACACAAAAAGTAAAATGCAAAATGTTGGGGAAGATGTGGAAAAATTGAGACACTAATACCCGTTGGTGGAGTTGAGAACTGATCTACCTATTTGAGAGACCAATTTGGAATTATATAAAGGGCAACTATATAATTACATAGTTATACATATGCATATACATATGGCAACTAAACTGCATACACTTTGATCCAACAACATCACTATCAAAGAGATCATAAAAAAGGAAAAGGGACCTACATGTGCAAAAATATTTGTAGTAGCCCTCCTCATGATGGCAAAACATTGGTAACTGAGGGAATGCATATCAATTGGGGAATGACTGAACAAGCTGTAATATATTAATGGAATGGAATACTATTGGACAATAAGGATGAGCAAGCATATTTCAGAAGAGAAAAATAGCTTGGAAAGATGTACAAACTGATGCAAAGTGAAACAAGCAGTATCAGAAAAATTATATGTATATATATATATATATATAGTATCAGCAACACTGTGTGAATATCAACTGTTAATGACTCAGTTTTTCTAAGCAACACAATGACTCAAGAAAAGCAGAAAGGACTCACAAAGAAAAATGCTATCCATGTCCAGATAAGGAATTGATGGACTATGAATTCAGATCAAAGCATATTTTTTCACTTAACTTATTCTTTCTCATTTTTTCCCCTTTTGAACTTTTTCTTCTTCCACAACTGTGATGAACATGGGAATATGTTTTACATGATAGTGTGTGCATAAAATGTATCAAACTGCCTGCTATTTTCAGAAGAGAGGAGGGGAGGAGGGAGGAAGAAAAATTTGGAACTCAAAATCTCATAAAAATGAATGCTAAAAATTACAATGATGTGCAATTGTGGGAAAAATAAAACCCAGTGTTTTACTCAATATCCACTCACTGTTCTTTGTTCTAGCTGCTAGACATAAACAGAACAAATCCAATCCTTCTTCTGCCTTATAGCCATTTAAATACTTGAAGATAAATTTCATTCCCTACTTCCCCTTACCACATCTTGTCTTGGCCATGATACACTTGCAAAACTACAAGATAAAAAATTGCATGATTTCTAGTCCTTTTATCAAAGACCATGTAGCTTTCCTCTAGGATACTCTCCAGCTTATGAGTGTGGGAGTATTTCCCCTACAATAAGACACCTTAAAACAAACAAAAAAAAAACCCCAAAGAAAAAGAACATACTGCTCCAGATGTGGTTTAACTAGAACAGAGTACAGTGAGACTATCTCCCAACAAAGTTGAAAAGATAAATAGCAGTGAATTAGTGAAAACTTCTCTCACTGGGCAGATAGTCCCTTCTTAACCTTATCATCTTCCCTTCCCAAGCATCATGGAAGGAACACAGGGCACTATAGAGATAGCATACTCCAATGCATATTTGTATTTGGCATAACATTCCTCAAGTCTAAACCTCTTGAGTTCCCTCAGTTCTTGATTTTTGCATTCTTGGGAATGTAGGATTATAATTATATGTTCCAGATATGCCTAATTTGAAGCCTGAATGATCTTGACTATGCAGCGAAGCTACTTTGGTTCATTTTATTTTTTCTTTTATTTTTGCTTCTTTAGAGATTATCTGGGTCCTGCAATTCAGATACATCTTGATTCTTAATGATCTACCAGAACTGAGAATCTCTATTTCTTCTTTTAGAAGCAAGAAAAGCTTTGGGTATCTGTGTTTGTTTGTTTGTCTGTGTTTGTGTATGTGTATGTAGTTGAATATTATAAATTGAATTTTGAATGCAATAAACTGAATATCATATATATTCAATTGAATTAAATTCAGTAAATGTCCATTGAGTACTTACTATGTGCCAGATATTTTGATAAGTCCTGGGGATCCAGTAGAGGCAAATGAGAGTCCTTAACCTCAATGAATTTGCAATCTAATTGAGGGAGAAAACATATAAACAAATATACATAAAGCAAACCACATACAGGATAAACAGAAGGAATAGAAGAATAGAAGGAAGACCCTAGAATTAAGTGGGATTGGGAAAGGCTTCTGTTCTTTACATCCTCATTTGCTTCTCATGTTCCTCCTATTTCCCCCCATCCCTTAACATAATAAAATAATTAAGCAATGAATTAAGCCACTCTAGTTGGTAGTTTGTGCAATATTCTAGATCCATGGCTGATTATCCCACTATTGAAAAAAATGTATATTTCATTGTTCTTTTTACCAAGATCACTCATATTGCAATTAATTTGATTTTTCTACCTTTTTATGTTTTTTCCATTAGAATATTTTGTTCTCTATATGTAATTCTTCTATATCTTCATATACCTTCAAACATCTTCACAAGATGTTGGATTCAATTTCCATCATTTCATATTTGTTTTCAAGTCTTCACATTTTTCTGTGAATTCATCATATTTGTAATTTCTTACCATGTAATATCATTATTTTTTCTGGTAAGTTATCCTTAGGAGTACTTACATTTTTTCATGAAGTAAAATAGAACAGTATATTCTGGGTTTTACAGTTAGGTAATGGTATCACTAAGTAAATAAAAAAATAAATGCACAGCTCTCATTTTTTTTAAATAAATAAGATTTATGTCCAGTTAAAGAGGAAGAACCTGAGGACATCTATTTGAAAAAATTCCCAAGAATATACGAAGAAATATTCAAATAATCCTTAAATATTAACAGTCGGCGCTGAGAATATAACAGAACCAGGGTGAAAGCACAGCCTGCCTGAATATAATGAAGTTTGTTAGGTTGGGATGGGTTTGGAGCCACATTGTGAGGGAGGAAAGGTCCTCAAATGTATGAAGAAGAGGATGATGAACCATATTTTAGGTGAAGTATGGTCAGCCAAGTGGTTAGAAAGAACTACATCAATATATTTTTTTCTGATCTATGAATATGCAAACTAAACTTTATATTTCATAGATATTGGATCCCATTCTAATTCTGTCCTCTCTTCTCTCATTTCTGTGCTTTGAATCATACCAAGCCTACTCACTGCCACAACATTCCAACCAGCCCCCTGCCCTTCCCAGTTGTATCTTATTGACTTGGAAACCCTGATTTATTTTGGCCGATATTTAAATGTTACTACCTCCTTTAATGAAGCATTTCTTTCTTCTAGCTCAAAGTGATTTTTCTTCATTCAGTTTTTTTCTAAAAATGTTTGACCTTTCCTTTGCATTTATAATAAAAGTCTATCACAGCTTTTAGGGTGTACAGTTTACCTCTGTTAGACTGTAAGCTTTTTGAGGTCAGTGTTATATTCTGGCTCTATTCATATTCATTTTCTTTTAATTTAAATTTGCTAGTGGAACAAAATCAGACAAGAATAGGTCATTCAGCCCATAAACAAAAATAGATTTACTTAGCTGAAGCAGGGGAAGGATATACAATAATATAACCTCTGAGAGTTGATTCAGCTGAATGAAGCTCTTTGCCTGAGTTAATCATCTGATCGAACACACACGTTTTAGATCATGTACTGTGAGCTCCTTTTGGCTGCTGTGCGCTCAGGCAGTAAGAAAGTGAAATCAACAGTTTGAGCCTCTGGTTCACTGAACTCGCCATCTCTCAAGAAAGATCTCAATCTCTTTGAAAGAAAAAAAAATAATATCCTAACTTCAGTAGAGAGAAAATATCCTAACTTTAGAACCCAGGGGCTAAGCTGGATTTTATTATTTTATCCTTCCTATTTTGTTTGTTTATTTGACTATAATTGTGACTTATTTGTGTAGGGATCTCTTGCTGAAAAACTCTACCAAAGTTAACGAGCATCTTTCTGGGTCCCTGAGTGATTAAGTGACTGGTTCAAGGTCACATAGACAGTATTTGCCACAGAGAGGCAAGAAACCCACTGCTCTTGACTCTAAGAAAAGCTGTCCATCTGATTCCTTCTTGTCAAAATTTCTTACTGTGCAAAACTATTATCTGAGCAATATTTTGGGGCATCTTTTATCCTAAATCTATGGCATGCTGCTTCTCACCTTGCTCACAGGAGATTTTTTATAAAATTTTACTGAGTTGAATCCAATACAGCAATAAAGAACTCTGAGTTCCATAAGTGACACATTACTTGCTGCTACCCATCATGAGTTCTTCTGTGGCAAATACTCTTTTCCAGATTTTCCTCTATTTCGACATTAGTGAAGTCAATCATTGTCCCTTCGACAACAACAACAGCCAATAACAATAACATATGATGGTACCATGTTCGAGTTAACAAGGATTGATATCGAGACAGAAGCAAACTAAAATTTCAGTAAATTTATTTTTATTTAATAAAGTATCGCAAATAATTGGTCAACTTTTCTTACTGCTTGATTCCTCTAGTATGCTAGATGACACCTTATGCTATTAAAATATATACATTATTGATATTACCATGCTAATGTTAACACAACATCCCCCTTTTCTTTCTGCTCTTTCTCATTCATACACACCATACACTAGGGCAGTGGTCTCTAAGGTAAACTATACATTGGCTTAAAGATTATAGCACTCATGCATTTGTACTCTTATCTAAATCTGTTTTTCTTTTTGCAAATGTTTATTGTGTCATTAATGAAGTGTGCATTAAATGAAGTATAGTATCATAGACTAGGTCATGATATGTGTTCCTGAATATTCATGGTGTGGCTTCATTTGGATTATTATGTAAGCTTTATAGGAAAGATGTTGACAAGCTGGAGAATATTCAGAGGAGGGCAAATAGTTTGCTGAAGGGACTTGAGGGAAAGACTTATGAAGATGGGATAAAAAGACTGGCAATGTTTAGTCTGGAAGAAAAGAAAAAGATACAACAGCCACTGAATGAGTCTTCATGTACTTAGAAGATAATGTGCTTGGTTCAAGAGTGTAGAGCTAAGATTAATGGGTAGATGTTTCAAATACATATTTTTGAATTATTATAAGGAGGAAAAACTGAGCAAACACATAAGTTTCACAGCAATTGGAATTTAGGTAATGAAATGCTTCAGGAACTCCATGTTACTGGAATTCTTTAAGTGAAGGTCAGATGACTGTTTAGAACTCTGGTTACATAAGTTAAGGTATGAGTTATTCTAGAGATCCTATGATGTCCACTCTAACACTGGCATTCTGTTATCTTGTATGAAATCTAGGTTGCCAGGGTAAATTGAATTAAATATGTGCCTGCACAAAGGGACAAAATGATGAATAATATTACTGATGGGGGTAACAATGAAATTTCAGAAAACCTTATGATTTAGGCTTTTCCTGGGATGTTGGGTGGAATAATATGATTTTGGGTATTTGTGGCTATGTGGAAGGCAATGAGACTGCAGAAATCCCAGAAGCCCAAGTTTTACAACACTGGTCTAAGGTGATATGTATGTGTGTGTATGAATATGTATATATATATATAATTAAATATCATTTAATATATGTTAAATTAAATATATATATCATATATCTAATAAACACATGCACATACATAGATACGTATATACATACATATATGCATACATTCAAAAATAAATACATGCACACATATACGTATATCTATATATATATACATATATTCAAGCAGCCACTTACTACATAAAACTCATTTACTAGTTTTTAAATTACTTCCCAATCACTTTTCAGATTTAAATTTCAAAATACAGTGTTGGAAATATCACAAAGGATATAATTAGTGTAAAGGAGGATGTAGTTAAATTCTATTTTTACTCTTACAATATTTCAGCCCTAAATGATGCTTTCATTATGTAAGAATTCACTGATGAGAATGAGGAAGGTTTAGAACTGGATGACTTTGCAGGTCCCTGTTAGCTTTAAATTGATGATATTTGGTGATTTCTTTTATGGCGATCTACAAATTATGTACCCTCATCATCTCAGAAAAATCCTCCTTTCTTAATGGGGATTCAATGTTTTGAAACAAAATGAAATATAACAATTGCTCCAGGGTTTATTGCAACAGTTTTAATGGACAATGTTTCTGTACCATAAAAGAATGTTAATTGTGTCTTATATTAATAAAATCTTAGCTAGAACAGGCCCAAGATTAAATTATTCTCTGTAGTGTTAGTATAAGAAATTGCAAGATCTGCTTGACCCCAGAGGGCAGAACTAGTAGAAATGGGTAGGAGGTTCAAAGAACAATTTTAGTCTATTAGGAAGAAAAAAAAAAAAGTCTTCTTAGTAATTAATCTTTAAGTGGAACAAACTGCCTTGTAGGTAGCGAACTGTCCTCCACAAGAAATTTTTAAGCAAAGGCTTTACGGCTAGAGATGGTGTAGAAGAGAGTTATGCTCTGATATAGGTGGAAATAGGTGAGTCCTTTCTAATCCTACAGTTCTTTGACGTGTAGGGAGATTGGAGATTCCAAAGGGCAAACACTCTAGTTTTAATGAATATGCATGAGGTAACACTGAGGGGAGGAGAGCTTCCACATGTATTCTTTTTTTTTGTTTGTTTATTATTATTTTATTGGTGTTATTTTTATTATTATTTTTTTCTTTTTTATTATTTATTTAACTTTTTACATTCATTTTCTCAAATTTTTGGGTTCCAAATTTTCCCCCCTTTTATCCCCTCCCCCACCCCAATACCCCAAGCAATCTAATTTTCCCTATCTCCAATCTGCCCTCTCTTCTGTCATCCCTCCCTTCTCTTGTCTCCCTCTTCTCTTTTCTCCTGTAGGGCCAGATGACTTTCTATTCCTCATTAACTGTATGTCTTCTTTCCTAGTTGCAACAACAATACTAAACAATTGTTCCTAAAACTTTGAGTTCCAAATTCTCCCCATCCCTCCTTCCCCACCCATTCCCTTTGGTACGGCAGGCAATTCATTATAGGCCATATCTGTGTAGCTTTGCAAATGACCTTCCTGATAGTCATGCTGTGTAAGACTAACTGAATTACCATCCCTCCTAACCTGCCCCTCATTGTTTCTCTTCTGTCTTTTGATCCTGTCCCTCCCCAAGTGTTGATTTCAATTACTCCCTCCTCCCTTTGCCCTCCCTTCCATCATCCCCCCCCCGCAATATCTCCTTCTCCCCCACTTTCTTATACTGTAAGATAGGTTTACATACCAAAATGAGCGTGCATTTTATTCCTTCCTTTAGTCAAATGTGATGAGGGTAAACTTCTTGTTTTTTTTTTTTTTTTCCCTCAGCTCTCCTCTTTTTCCCTCCACTAAAAAAATCTCCTGCTTGCCTCTTAAATGACATATAGTTACCCCCTTCTATTTCCCCCTCTTTCCTCTCACTACATTTCTCTCTCACCTTTTACCTTAATTTCTTTTAAGGTGTGGTCCCATCCTATTCAGTTCAATCTGTGCTCTCTGTCTCTGTATGTGTATGCATGTGTGTATGTGTGTGCATGCGTGTACATGTGTATGTGTGGTCCCACCAACTACCCAGATACTGAAAAGTTTTAAGAGTTACAAATATTGTCTTTCCATGTAGGAATGTGAACAGTTCATTTCTGGTAAGTCCCTTAATACTTCTCATTGATGTTTACTTTTATATGCTTCTTCTCATTCTTGTGTTTGAAAGTCAAATTTTCTTTTCAGCTCTGGTCTTTTCATTAAGAATGATTGCAAGTCCTCTGTTTCATTGAAAGACCATATTTTCCCTTGAAGTATTATGCTCAGTTTAGCTGGGTAGGTGATTCTTGGTTTGAGTCCTAGTTCCTTCGCCTTCTGGAACATCCTATTCCACGCCCTTCGATCCCTTAATGTGGAAGCTGCTAGATCTTGAGTTATCCTGATTGTATTTCCACAGTACTGGAATTGTTTCTTTCTAGCTGCTTGCAAGATTTTTTCCTTGAGCTGGGAGTTCTGGAATTTGGCCACAATGTTCCTAGGAGTTTCTCTTTTTGGATCTCTTTCAGGTGGTGATCGATGGATTCTTTCAATACTTATTTTGCCCTCTGGTTCTAGAATGTCAGGGCAGTTTTCCTTGATAATTTCATGCAAGATGATGTCTAGGCTCTTTTTTTGATCATGGCTTTCAGGTAGTCTCATAATTTTTAAATTGTCTCTCCTGGATCTATTTTCCAGGTCAGTTGTTTTTCCCATGAGATATTTCACATTCTCTTCCATTTTTTCATTCTTTTGGTTTTGTTTGGTGATTTCTTGGTTTCTCGTAAAGTCATTAGACTCCATCTGTTCCATTCTAATTTTGAGAGAACTATTAAATTCAGTGAGCTTTTGAGCCTCTTTTTCCATTTGGCTCATTCTGCTTTTGAATGCATTCTTCTCCTTATTGGCTTTTTGAACCTCTTTTGCTGATTGAGTGAGCCTATTTTTCAAGGTGTTAATTTCCTCAGCATTTTTTTGGGTCTCCTTTACCAAGGTCTTGACCTGTTTTTCATACGTTTCTTGCATCTTTGTCATTTCTCTTCCCAGTCTTTCCTCCACCTGTCTAATTTGCTTTTCAAAATCCTTTTTAAGCTCTTCCAAGGCCTGAGCCCACACGACACCCCCCTGGGGTGTCTGGGGTACTGAGGCCCCACCCTCCACGTCTTTCCCTGATGGCAAGAATACGTTTTCGTCCTCGCCATCAGATCCAAAGGTCGGAATCATTTGCACTTGTTGGAAAAAACTCTCTATAGTCTTGTTTTTCTTCCCTTTTCTAGGCATTTTCCCAGCCAGTTACTTGCCTTCTGAGATTCCTTTCCACCTCCACCTGGATCCGCCCAGCTAGTGCTTGGCCTCTGAGATTCAAATGCGCTTTCCGGCGGCAAGCTTTAGTTCTGGCGCAGGGGTGGGGGCAGGGCCGTCTCCCCGGCTCAGCTCCCTCAGGTTGGAAAGACCTTCAGTATTGAAGATCCTACCTGCTGCTGGGGGATTCCTGAGTCCTGGGCCGCTGCCGCCTCCGCCGCTGGCCACCCCTCTGCCTCTGCCGCTTCCTGCCCCCGTCTCTGCCGCTGCTGCTTCCTCCCGAGGGGGCCCGAGTCATGGAGACGCTCCGCTCCCCTCCTCTAGCCCAGCCTTCTTTCTCACTGACCTGTAGCTTCTGTGGGCGGAGGGACTTTCCCGGCTGCCAGAGGTTTCCTCTCTGAAGCCTGCTCAGGTCATCTTCTCTGCGCTGGGGGTGGGGTCCACTTTCCGGAGCGCGATGGACCCCGGGGACGGCTCTCCAGGGCTCAGTGGAACGGAAATCTCTTCCCCTATGTTTATGCACCCCCTGCCGTGATTCAGAATTTATGGGGATCTCTTTTTACCTCAATTCCATGGGTTGTGGGCTCGGAGCTCATAAATGTGCATCCTTCTACTCCGCCATCTTGGCTCCGCTCCCCTCTTTTTCTTATAAATACTTTTTAATTTCAAATTTTGAGTTCCAAATTCCATCCTTCCCTCACCTCCCCTTGTCCTGAGCTGGCAACAAAACAGATACAGGTTATACCTATGCAATCATTCAAAGCATTTCCATATTAGTCATTTTATACGAGAGGACTCAAATAAAAGAAAAAAAAAGAAAATCAAAGAAGGCATGCTTCAGTCTGTATTCAAGCAATGTAGGTTCTCTCTTGAGAGGTCAATAGCATGCATCATCATTAGTAATTTGAGATTGTCTTGGATCATTGTGTTACTGAGAATAGGCAAGTCATTCACAGTTCTTCATGGAATAATATTGCTTCAACAATGTTCTCTTGATTCTTTTCACTTCATGATGCATCAGTTCATGTAAGTCTTTCCAGGATTTTCTGAAATTGTCCTTCTTGTCATCTCTTATAACACAATAATATTCTATTACAATTAGATTCCACATATTGTTTAGATATTCCTCAATTGATGGACAACCTTTGATTCCCAATTCTTAGTCATCACAAAAAGAACTCCTAAAATATTTTTGTACAAATAGGTCTTTTTCCCTTTCTTTGGATGTCTTTGGGATATAAACCTAGCAGCAGACAGTTTTATAATTCTTGGAGTATGGTTCCAAGTTTCTCTCCAGAACGGTTGCATCACTTCAGAGCTCCATGAACAGGGCATTAGTGTCCCACTTTTCCCATTTCCACTCCAACATTCAACATTTTCCTTTTGTCATATTAGCCAATCTGATAGGTATGAAGTGGTACCTCCGAGTTATTTTAGTTCGCATTTCTCTGATCAATAATTATTGAGAATATGTTTTTCATATGTTTGTAGATAAGTTTGATTTCTTTGTTTGAAAACTGCCTGTTCTTATTCTTTGACATTATCAATTGGGGAGTGATTTGCATTGTTATAAATTTGACTCAGTTCCCTATATATTTGAGAAATGAGGCCTTACCAAAGGTACTTGTTGCAAATCCCACTCTCCGCCCCCAGTTTTCTGCTTTCCTTATAATTTTTGTTGCATTGGTTTTGTATGTGAAAAGCTTTTAAATTTTACATAATCAAAATCAACTATTTTACATTTTGAAATGCTCTCTACATCTTCTTTTTTTCTAAATTCTTCCCTTATCCATAAATCTGATAGATAATCTATTCCATGCTCTTTTAATTTGTTTATGGTATCACCTTTTATGTGTAAATCATGTATCTATTTTTACTTTATCTTGATATATCATGTGAGATGTTGGTCAGTACCTAATTTCTGCCATACTTATTTTTTTCCACTTTTCTCAGCAGTGTTTGCCAAAGTCTTTTGTTCCCAAAGCTTAGATCTTTGGGTTTATTTTCTATTAGATTACTATGATCATTCACTATAATGTAATTTGTACCTAATCTACTCCACTGATTTACCACTCTATTTTTTAGCCAGCACCAGATTTTTTTTGATAATTACTGTTTCATAATGAGATCTAGACCACCTCCTTTCCAATTTTTTCTTTGATTCTCTTGATATTTTGCGTTTTTTTCTTCCAGAAAGTTTTTTTATTGTTTTTTTTAACTCTATAAAATAATTTTTGACAGTTTGATTGGTATGACACTGAATAAATACATTAATTGAGGTAGAATGGTCCTTTTTGCTATATTGGCTTGGCTTCCCTCCAAGTAATTAACATTTTCTCAATTGTTTAGATATGACTTGTGCACATATACTTCCTGGGCTTGTCTTGGCAGGTAGACTCCCAAGTGTTTTACATTGTCTACAGTTTTTTTAAATGGAATTTCTCTTTCTGCCTCTTTGTTCTGGACTTTGTTGTTAACTTATAGAAATGCTGATGATTTGTATGAGTTTATTCTGTATCCTGGCACTTTTCTAATTACGTTAATAATTTCAAGTACTTTTTTAGTTGATTCTCTAGGATTTTCTAAGTATAACATCATATCATCTGCAAAAACTGGTAATTTTGTTTTCTTGCTGCTATTCTAAGTCCTATCATTTATCTTGTTTCTCTTATTGCCATAATATTTCTAATACAATGTTAAATAAAAGAGCAGATAATGGGCATCCTTGCTTCACCACGGAATGTACTAGGAAAGCTTCTAGCTTGGCCTCATTACAGATAATGCTTGCTAATTGTTTTAGATAAATATTACTTATTGACTTTAGGTAAGTTCCATTCATTCTTATGCTCTCTAATGTTTTTTAATAGGAATGGGTGCTGTATTTTGTCAAAGACTTTCTCTGCATCTATTGAGATAATCACATGATTTCTATTGGTTTTATTATTGATATGGTCAATTATACTGATAGTTTTCCTAACATTAAACCAGCCCCACATTCCTGGCATAAATGTAACTTAGCCATAAGTGTATGATTCTTGTGACATATTGCTGTAATCTCTTAGTTAGTATTTTATTTAAATTTGTTGCATTAATATTCATTAGGAAAATTGACCTATAGTTTTCTCTCTCTGTTTCACTCTTTCTGGCTTGCATATTAGCACCATGGAGCAGTTAGGTGATGCAGTGGATAGAGCACCAAGTTAGGAGTCAGGAGGATCTGAGTTCAAACCTCACCTCAGACACTTGATACTCACCAGCTGTGTGACCTTGGGCAAGTCACTTAATCCCAATTGCCTCATCCTAGGTCATCTCCAGTCATCCTGATGAATATCTGGTCACTGAATTCAGATGGCTCTGGAGGAGAAGTGAGCCTGGTGACCTGCACAGCCCTCCCTCCCTCAAAACAAAGTCAAGTGCAAGTCATATCATTATTTCTCTGATGGCATGGTCTTCTTAAGCAATGAAGGATGAACATACATTAGCACCATATTTATGCTGTAAAAGGAATTTTGTAGGACTCTTGACCTATTTTCACAAATAGTTTCCATAGTATTTGGGATTAATTGTTCTTAAATGGTCTGTAGAATTTGCTTGGGAATCTGTCCTGTCATGGGGAATTTTTCTTAGCAATTTCATTGTTCACTTATTCAATTTCTTTTTTCTAAGATTGTGTTATATAAGCATATTATTTCTCCTATTAACCTTGGTAATTTATTTTTGTAGATATTCATTCATATCATTTAGGTTATCAAATTTATTGTCATATAACTGGGCAAAATAGCTTCTAAAATTTTATTAATTTCCTCTTCATTGGAGGTGAATTCACCTATTTCATTTTTGATACTAGTAATTTGGTTTTCTTCTTTCTCCACATTTCTTTTCAATCTGACTAAAATCATTAAGTAATACAAATACATGAGGACCAGAAGGTGAAACTTCACTAGTTGAACACTAAAAGGAATCATACGTAGTGAGGTGGATGGCATAGTCAAGAGAGGAAATGAGGAAAACAGAAATTGGAAGATAGATTGAAGTAAAACAAATATGGCAACCTGGACTGTATTGTCCAATAGCCTAATAAAATTTTCCTGGCTGCGACTTATGACAACAAATCAAGGAATCACAACTGATTGAATAATGCTGGGTAAACAGTTGTTCATGGTGAGAGCAAAGCAAGCAGCCAACAAAATTAAAAAAACAATATAACAACACTCATGGCATATCCTTTCCTTTAAAACACAAGTATAGTTGGAATCCTTACTTAACTTTCCTTTATAATATGCAGAAAAGGCCAGAGGTCATATGCCTCCATTTCTCACATCTGAATGTGCAAATTATATCATCATCATATGGCATTCATTTACTTATTCTTTCAGTCAAAACACTTATTAAGCATCAACTATGTGCAAGGTTCTGTGCCAGACAATGAGGATAAGGAGACAGAAATGAAACCAGACATGTCCTCAAGAATCTGTTTTTCTTTAGGGATGATGTGACTTGTATAAACATCAAAGGAGAGTAGATTAAGAATCAGAAGACTTGACTTCTAATTCCAACTTTAAAATGGACTAGCTGGGCAAGTTCTGTCACCTCCCTGGGCCTTAGTTTCCCCATTTGTAATAAGAGGAATATGGACTTCATGATTTCTAAAATAACAGTCAATATTGACCTAGCTCTCTATCCATCATGCCATTGGCGTTCAACTCAAATGGAAATAGGGGCCATTAAAATATATGAAAGGATCCTTCTGGGCACATATTGGCCAAAAATACATACTAATATGTATTGTACTAATATGTACAATACTAATTTTGTGATTCAGTCTTTTCAGTTATGTATGACTCTTTGTGACTCCATTTGGGATTTTCTCGGCAAAGATATTAGAGTGATTTGTGATTTCCTTCTCCAGTTCATTTCTCAGATGAGAAAACTGAGGCAAATAGGGTTAAGTGACTTGCCTATGGTTACATAGCTAGTATGAATCTGCTTTTGAAATTAGGTTTCCTGACTCCAGGCTTGTTATTTTATGCACCATACCATCTAACCATATTAACATTATGTCTTATTATCATTTTATTTTTTTTAATATTTCCCAATTCCATTTTAATCTGGTTCAGGACTCATTCAGAAGTGTTATGGGTAGGCTACATGTCTAACACCTCTGGACTATATCATATTGCTTTTTATCTATATTCTATGGATAGAAAACTTGAGTTTATGTGTCTTTCCCAAATCCATATAGGTATTAGGGTCTTAGGCAGAGGATTTGAACCCCAGTCTTCCCAACCTCTAAGTCTAAAATATTTCACTCTATACCATATTACTGCACATGCACACACACATTTTATATATATAAAATTGATAATACACTAATAACTTAAAACAACAACTTGAAGTCTATAATATTAGATGTGTATGCATACATATATGCATAAATTAGAACTAGATGTAGTTGAGACTCAAGAGATTGGAGTGACTTATTCAAGATGACACTAACTGGTGGCAGAATTGGGACTAAAAACCTCAGTCTCCAAATAACCTACTATTGTACTCTGCTTCTTTGAGAGAATATATCACCATATTCCAAAAGTACCTACTGTGAGTATTTGTAGCACAAGACATATCCTCAGTGAAATTTCATTTAGAGCAAAGTATTTTATCTGTTCTTTTGAGAGAGTTGCTTCAGAGCAGAACTGACTAGATATTAAAGACCACGCTTTGTTATCTGGTATTCATGGTTTTTTTTTACTAGAGATTTACTTGAGATTAGAGATGCTTCTGCCTTCTGGCTCTCTTCTTTGACTGGTGAATCCCTGTCCCAGAAAATTATTGCCTGAGACCCAAACTATCTATGTTCAATTCATTCCTAGATCCACATTTATTCTCCAGAGTTTTCTACCCTCTCCCCAGTGGAGAGAAATAATGAGAAATATCAAATTATACTCATCGCCCACACAGAATGGCAGCATCATAGATTTACAACTGGAAAGAATCTTAAAGTTAATATTGGCAAATCTCCCAGTTTACAAATAAAAGGCCTAAAGAAGTGAAGTGATTTTGCACAAAGTAAAACATGAAGCATGTAGGAGAGCTCAGGTTTTAATCCAGGTTTTCAGATTCCAAATCTACTTCTCTTTCTACCAACTTTTCTAGCCTGACTTGTGTTTAGCATTAATTCTAAGTCTAATTTTCTTTTCCATGATACATTCTTTTCTATATTATGCATTATACACACAGAGGTCACCACACTTCCATACTTAAAAAGAAGCTTCTTGGGGGTATCTGAAATTGATAATTTTATAGCAAGTCTGAATGTAGGCCCTAGTATATATGCTGTTTAAAAGGTCAGAAAAGACATCTCTTTGTAATGATGTCTTAATGTTTTCAGAGTTTACGGAGCCATCATCTGTGATGCTGTTATCTAAACTAATAAATGTTTTATGCCTCTACAATACAAATGCTAAGGCAAAATGGCTGAGACGAGCAAGAACCTTTATTAATAACAATAGTACCTGGCATTTGGATGGCACAATATGGTTTATAAAGCATTTGCCTGTACATCATGACATTTGAATCACCCAATAATCTCATAAAGTAGACAGCCAAAGTTATTATCTTTGCTTTTCATAAGCCAAAACTGAGGTTTGCATGGTTGAGAAACTTGCTTAATATCAAACAACAAAGTATCATAGCCCAGGGTATTTTCTTTTTTTAATTTTTTCTTTTGTTTTTAATTTATGAAACAAAACAAGCATTCTATAAGAATATAATAAACTAGATGATTGCACATAAAACAGCAAGTCTACTATGCACAACTTGCTATTTCTTTAAAAAAATAGAATTAAATTATTTTAGTGGTAATTTAAATGAGAAGATCTTTCCCATTCATTAATAGGCCCATGTGACCTGCTTAAATCACATGAAAGTCTAAGTCACATGTGTGGCGGGTGGGGAGAGGGGGGAAGAAGCTTGTTGAATAGATGGAACAGGAAGGGTGTAACAGAGCTGAGAGGAAGTTGATCAGTCTTGTCAGAGCTGGGAAGGGCATAGGCAAGCAAGCACAGTTGGTCTCTTGAGTGTTTGTTGGAAGGGAGGGTGGTGAAGAGGGAACTTGGAAATGTCTTTCTCCCCTACAGAATTAAAGTGTATTGATTTCTTTGTTACTGACAGATTTGACTTTCTGGTTTGGGGATTTTACTTTCTGGTGTCAGAAGAAAGGTTTTTTTTTTTTTCATTTGTTTGTTTGTTTTTCTGCCTTCTAAATGGAAAGTATGTTATACTTTGTGATTCAGAACTACTCTAGCATATTCATTGTCACTACCAGGGCTGTGAATATTGTTGGCAATATAATTATGATGTAAATTTCTTTTTTTCCCTTTTTCTTCCTCTCTCCCACACCCTAGAAACAGCTGCTACTTACACACACACACACACACACACACATACACATGCACACATGTACGCACATGCACGTGTGTGTATGTGTTTAAAATTATACATATATATGTGTGGATAGATATATATATATATATATAAATAGATAGATAGATAGATAGATAGATAGATAGATAGATAGATAGGTAGATAGATAGATAGATATAGGTATATAGATATATAGATATGTAATTCTAAGTGTCAGGTCTTTCTCTGAATGCAGGTACCATTTTTCTTAATGTGTCCTTTATAGTTCATTTGGGTATTTGTAATAATCAAAATAGCTTATTTGCTGAAAGTTGCTCTTAAAACAATATTGCTATTACTGTATACAACATTTGCTTGGTTCTACTCATTTCACCTTTCATCGTTTTGTGCAAGTGTTTGCAAATTTTTCTAAGATCATTGAGCTTACCATTCCTTGTAGCACAGTAATGTTACATCACAATCATATACTACAACATTTTTACCATTTCCCAATTGATGGGCATATCTGCAATATTCAATTCTTTCTTACCACAAAGAGGGCTGATATAAACATTTTAGAACATATATATATATACATTTCCTTTTTCCTTAATCATTTCTGGAAATAAATATAATAGTGGTATTAGGTAGTTTACTAACTCTTTGGGCATAATTCTAGATTACCCTGTTGGATCAGTTCATAATTCCACTAAAAAGGAATTAGTGTCCCAATTTTCCCCATCTAATATTTTTTAACCTTTCCCTTAAGTCATTTTAGCCAATCTAAAGGATCTAAGATGATATCTTAAGGTTATTTTTTTTTAATTTTCATTTCACTAATCAATTATGATTTAGAATGTTTTCTTCATATGATTCTAAATGGTATTGATTTCTTCACTGGAAAACTGCCTTTTCATATACCAGGGTCCTTTCTACTGCACTGCTTTCTGCTCCCTCATTTACAAAAGTAAAATAAAGAAGCTTAGGCAAGTGAACACTTTTAGCCTTTTCTCCAGAAATCTCAAAATTAGGAACACCTCAAGGGTCTTACATCCCAAGTCACATATGGCCCCAAATCTCTTACATCACATTTTCAAATAATCATCCAGTCTTTCTGTGAAGACACCCGATGATGGGAAATCCATTATCTTCCAATTATCCCTAAGTCATCTTTGGATAGCTCTGACTATAACCAACTACCCTGTATTACATCAAACATAAATGTGCCTCACTGTAATTTTTATGCATTGTCCCTAGGTATATTATCTGGGATTGAGCAAAATAATTCTACTCCTTCTTCCATACTGGATCCCTTCTGAAATCTGCTGTTAGGAAATTTCCACAAAATGTTCCTTTCTCTCAATTAAACCTCTTTAGTTCCTTCATTGTGTCTTCAAGTATTATGCTGTCTAGTTATCTTCCCATCCTTATCCCCTCAAAAAACTTGTCTATTGCAATTTTAAAATGCTAACCTCACAATTCTCTGGATGTGGCCTTTATAGCAGAGACATGTGATTAATGTGCCACTTTGACTATGTCACACGTTCCCTACTCAAAAACACCAATGGCTCTTAATCACTCCCAAGATCAAATACAAAATTCTCTGTTAGGCTTTTAAAACTCTTTGTAATACAGAGCCTTCCTACCTTTACAGTCTTTTTACATCTTATTCTCTGCCAAGTACTCTTTGATTCAGTGATACTGGCCTCCTTGCCATTTCACAAACAAGATGTTTCATCTCTTGACCCTAGGAATTTTTTTCTACCTATTGTGATGGCAAGCAAAATAGGATCTTTTGCTGTTTTTGTTTTAGTATAATCAAGTGGCTCTGATTGAATCTTGCCTTTGTCAATCAAGAGCCATTACTAGGAGTAAAGTACAGAAAGAATAGTTTCTTTAACTAGAAATAGTAGATGTATTTGTATTGTTAATGTGATTAAAGAGCTTCCCTACCCATTAATGTGCCTGCCCATTAAGGCGTATTAGATTAGGGAAGATTTGTAGAAACTCCCACACATTTTATTAATTAGGCACTGGTTCTCAAGGGTTGGAATGCCCTCTGACTATAATACAGGTATAAATATTCTGAGGGTGAGGTTGTACTTTGTGGCTTATTAACTGGAAGTGTTTGTTTAGCCAGAAGAGGCCTCTGGGAAGCAACTAAGGCTTTGAAAACCCAGATGTCTATTCTTCCCTCTCTGGTAACTATGGTCAGACAGTTGGATTTGTCTGTTGAATTATGGTCAGGATGAGGAAGCCATGTCTGTTGACTTGTGGTTTCTTTGTATTTTATTTGAAGTTTGGGGTGCTCACTCCCCTGAACTAGGTGAATGATATATGTGCTTGGTGAAAGGAATGACACACATCCTTGATTAAAGTGTTTGTTAAGCCCTCAAAAGGTTCCTTTCTTTTTATGAATGCAGATTTAAGAACCTATGACACCAGGTCCCTCTGTGTGTGTTGGCTACTTACCGATACACCTGTTCACCATTTTCATGTCCTCAACTGCTTTCCCTGGTTTTTCTTTTCTTACCATCTAAAATCTCATCTTCCACAGGAAGCCTTAATTCTGTTAACACTTAATTCTAGTGTTTCTTTTTTCTCTTAATCATTTCTTATTTGTCCTCTATATTGCTTGTTTATACATAGCTGTTGTTGCCTTGCCCATTAGATTGTGAGCTCTTTGACAGCCAGGGCTACTTTTTTACTTCCTTCAGTATCTCCAGCTCTTAGCATAGTGCCTGGCCCATAATAGGTGTTCATTAATTATTTATTGAGTTTTGACTTCCCCCATTCTGCATACTCCAATGATATTAATTCAACCTGAAGTTACTTATTTGGGCAATATGGTACACTGAACTTGGAGTTTACTAAAATTACCAGACCCTTGTCAGGCAAAGTCCTATGGATCTTAGCTTGCTTGTCTATATAAGGGATAATTTGAACCAATCAGCACTCTCCAGGTCTAATATCTTTAGGTCTTTATTTCTTTGTTCCACTGAGAGCCACATTTTGCCAAAGACTTCCAAGTTTTCAACAAAGGGAAGCCTTGGCTTCCCTTGTCTGATAACTGTAGACTCAGTAATATTGCCTAAGTAGTTAGTAATTGTGGGTTCTTGTCTTTTACATGGCAATTATGTTTTTAGTAGATGCAAACGTAATTAGTATGTACTGTGAGTTTTCCTTGCTCAGAGTATTGGGAAGAAACATGCTTTTACCCGATAATTGCATGGTAAACACTATGTAATTAGCATGCTCTGAAACACCAGCATGGTTGATAAGTGGTATGGAATTTGAATCAGCACCATCATTTTCAGTTGCATTGAGTCCCACCTTTCTTTAGTCACTGATGGCTAAACTGCCAAGGCTTCCAAAGTTATCTTGGAGAAGTTGAGCACTATGATTCAAGGACAGATTGTGTGTTGGACTAACAATTAATTTTAAAAAAGCACAGCAGGGCACCTTTTCTGCTCCCTTAAGGAATGTAAAGCATGATCAGTCATTTTTGGTTTTGGTTCCTGCTGTCTTAAGCAAATCAGAGGTGTGTGAACTTCAGCTCAAAGATGAGAAGAAATCGTTAAGCCTTGGGCCAAGCATTCAGCAGACTGATTCTTGGCCACATAGTAAACTTCACATATTTCTGGACAAGTTGCACATACAAGTAAATACTTTCTTCTTAGCAATTGTCATTTATATGGCTTAAACATTTCACAAAATACATTGTCCTGAGCACGAAATAAATGAGGAAATTTTAAATCAAATCACTTCTATATGATTTGTTAGTGGAATGCAATGCTGTAATGTAAATTATTATGATCCAGATATTTAATAAGAGAATTCAACGTTTTTCCCCTGGAAGCAAAAAAAAGATTGGGGATAGAAAACTCCAGCAGTGATCAGTCTTACTATGGTTTACCAACCACAATGTCTTTGATCTTAAATCACCTTTAATTAATCTGAGCATTACACAGAATGCACTTGTTATCATTGATTCCCTCAAAGTATCTTATCAAAGCAAATACAGTGTCTCTGGATTTGTACCACCTCCTCTGGTCCTTTTGATTTCATGGCTCTGCTAATGGTTACCTCCCCAGGAGTTCTTGTTTTGTAATCTCTGATTTCCAAATGCATCAAATTTAAGGTTATTATTAAAGTCGTACCCAATACTTTTCTTTCTTTCATTATAATGTTTACTTCTAGGAAGCAATGTTAATTCAGATTCACAAGTGAATCACTCATCTGCCAGGTGCTGGGCATACAAAGACAAAAAACATAATTGTTTTTGACCTCAAGAAGCTCATGTGTATATATGTATATAAATATCATAAACATTAAAAATCAAATAATAGTAATAGTATTCATATAGGACTTTAAGGTTTGAAAAAGTACTTTATAAATGTTATCTCATTTTATCTTTACACCAACCTTGGAAAAGAGATGTATTTATCACCATTTTACAGATGGTGAAATTGAGGTGGAGATTAAGTGATTTAATCAGGATTATACAATTAGTGTGTGAGGATGGTTTTGAACCAGTATCTTCACGACTCCTAATCCAGTTCTCCATTCTTTGAGCTACTTAGCTGCAGTGAAGTTATTCCTTGATGCATTTGATATTTTTTCTACATTTTAATTGGCCAACTTAAACCTAACAAATAAGACCAACTAGCCCCTGTTATTTGGAACTACACAGCTACCATATGCTTTTGATTTTTTTCTTTTTCTTGTTGAAAAATATGAAAATCTCTTTTTCAAACACTGGCATAAGGTTAATTTGTAGGAGGTGTTAGGTTAATACTATATTTATATCATACTTTCAAATTTACAGAAAATTTTGATGTAGGTAGTAGGAGGATTTAATAGATGAGGAAACTGATGATCACAGAGACAAGTCAGGATCAGGAGATGAATCTCTGCTTCCAAACATCAACACTCCATTGCAGGAGACAGGTCCATTGCAGATCAAATAATTAGACACTAACAGGAGAAAGTCTAAAAAAAAATAAAAGATTGCTGTGGAGTGGACTAGATCGTTGGTCAACAAGAATTTATTACATACAGACAAAATAGCAGGTATAACACTTGCATTGAAGGTAATGCCATTCTATGCAACTCAGCTTCAGGTGAAAAGTGGTAAGAGACTAAAGGTGCCCTTTGAAGAATGAGCTTAAGTGTAATGTTAACTAGAGAGTTAAAGATCTTCCCCATCCATTGATGGGCCTGTCCATTGAGGGAAGATTAGGGGAGGTCTATACCTTTAGTGAATTTTTAAAGAGGCACTAGTTCTCAAGGATTGTGATGCCTTCTCCTCTGAAAAGTGTATAAATACTCTGAGGTGCATTTTATTTTGGGGCTTACTCATTGGAAGTGTTTGGCCAGATGAGATTCTAGGCAGCCTCTAAGGAACTCACTGGTTTTGAAAATCCAGACGTTGGTGCTTGTCTCTGGTAACGATGTATATATGTAATGGTCAGACAGTTGTATATGTCTGTTGATCGGTGACGTATGCACTGCTTATGCTCAGACAGTTGGAAGTGTTCTTCGTTGATCCTTGTTCTCTCTTTGTATTTTCTTTGAAGTTCAGGGTGCTGAATTTTCCCCCTGAATTAAGTGAATGATATATGTCCTTAATTAAAGTGATTGTTGACTTCTCAAAAGTTGCTTTCCTTTGAGTAAGGCAGGTCTAAGGACTTGTGCAGCTGGCCCTCCTGTGCATGTCAGAGTCCTTGCTCTTACACCAAAGAATCCCATGGGCCAAATTCACAGCAACAATTCAGACAGCTGAGAAAAACTCAATACTTGAGAGTAGTCATAAACCATAACTTCTGAACAACACCAACAACACCGACAATACAGAGGTTTGCTCTCCTGCAAATTCATGGTGTCTGTAGAGGGAAGAGTGGGCACAAGCTTAAAATGCAGCGATTGTTAGGCATTTATGTTCATCCTTCATGGCTGAAGAAGACCATGCCATCGAATAAATAATGACATGACTTGCACTTGACTTTGTTTTGAGTAAGGGAGGGCTGTGCAGTCACCAACTTCATTTCTCTTCCAGAGCCATCTGAGTCCAGTGACCAGATATTGTTCAGGATGACTGGAGATGACCCTGGATGAGGCAATTGGGGTTAAGTGATGTTCCCAAAGTCACATAGCTAGTGACTGTCAAGTGTCTGAGGTGAGATTTGAACTCAGGTCCTCCTGACTCCTGCACTGGTTCTCTATCCACTGCATCACCCAGCTGCCCCTGATTGTTGTAGGGAATGTATGTGGGCAAAGCAAATCAGAAGGCTGGAACAGTAGCCTCTCCTGTGAGTGTACTTGAAGTTGGCTATAGTGTCTTCAGTAACAGATGAATTGTTCCTTTGTTAAGCTAAAATCACTCCTCATAGGCCCTGCTGGTGGGTTTGATAGTGCAATTAATTGTTGTGGTGAATTAAAGAAATCACTGGCCTGCAGAGATGGCTCCTCACTTGGCTCAGATAAAGTTATTGGTTCTTTAACTCCATTACCAAATCAATCAACAACCAAACAGCCTAGAAAGAGCTCTGTCAATTTGTGACTCAGGTACATGATAAGAGAACAGGTTTGTCTAACAGCCTCTCATCATAACTATTTCTTGCTGGCTTGCATAAGAGATGAAACCAGGATGCAAATACCAGACTGTGACCAGAGTTCGGTCAGATTAACACACTTGCCCTAGAATTAATAAAAATATAAACAAAACATGAATAGCAATATTAGTCATAGTAGTAGTGGTGATATTAGTAGTGGCAGTGGTAGTGATAGTGGTCGTGGTGGTGGTACTGATGGTGGTGGTAATAGTAATAGTAAAATTCATGTGCTTCTTTGGGGTTTGCAAAATGCTGTAGTTATCTCATTTTATCCTCACAACAAGAACTGAGAGGCAGCTACTATTATTCATACTTAACAGATGGGGAAACTGAGGATGAGAGAGGTTAAGACAATGGCTTAGGATACCTTATATAAATGTCTAAAGCAGGATTTAAACTTAGGTTTTCCTGATTTCAATTCCATCACTCTATGAGCTACAGGAACTAGACACTACAATTGACCACTGAAAACCATTTTCTCTCTTCCTTGTACTTCAATACAATTATCTTAATGATAAAAGGAATACCATCTCAGAATTAGGAGTCTTTAAAATTACCCCAAATCAGACATGCTCTTTCTTCATCCTCCTTTTGAAATTATCCTCAGATAATTTTTCTAAAGCCACATACAGTTTTGATACAACTTCTGCTAGTCCTAGGAAAAAAAAAATATGGGAGCCATGACAGATATACATCCTTATAAACTTTAAGCATAAAATGAACCCTCCTTTGGCAGCATTTTCAACCTTTAACAATATGTACTAGAAAAAAAAAAACAACAAGGGGCATAGTAGGAATGGGTACTAAATCTGTCTTTTTAATCAATAATCGTTGTTTATTCACAAACTATGGAAATAAATCCCAATATGCAAAACGTTATATGAGGCACTCATTTCACCATTACTTCATTCAACAAATATTTATATATCTTCCCAGGAATGTACACATTGATTATGTGGTTGATGAATGCATTGCCAGAGCTAGCTCAGTGTTTGGAAGGCTGCAAAGAAAGGTTTGGGAGAGAAGAGGTATTAGACTGACTACCAAACTAAAGGTCTATAGAGCCATTGTGCTGACCTCACTGTTACATGTTTGTGAAACATGGACAGTCTACAAGAGCCATGCCAGGAAACTGAATCACTTCCATTTTAACTGTCTTAGGAAGATTCTGAGGATCCCTTGGCATGATAAGGTACCAGACACTGAAGTCCTTGCTCAAGTATTCAAACTATGCTTCAGAGAGTACAACTCTGATGGGCTGGCCCACATTGCTGGAATGCAAAATGTACGCTTGCCAAAAAGACTATTTTATGGAGAACTTTCATGGGGCAGGTGATCACATCACAGAAGAAATGACACAAGGATACTCTCAAGGTCTATCTCAAGAACTTTGGATTTGACTGTGCAGCATGGGAGACATTGGCACAGGACTGCTCAGCATGGCATACCCATATCAGAAAGGGTGCTGTGCTCTTTGAGCAAAGCAGAATTGAGACAGCACAAAGTAAATGCAGGATGCTCAAATTTGGGATATCCACCCCAAATATTCACCCAGACTATCTGTGACCCAACCTGTGGTAGAGTATTCTGAGCTCATATTGGTCTGATCAGCCACAGTTGGATACACTGAAACCTCACTTTGTCATGGTGATGTCATTTTGGTCCCCTTTGAAGACTAAGGACAGCAACTGCCTATCTTCCACATACAAAATGCCATTTGAAGTCTCAGAAATACCAAACAAAAATGAAAAGAGTCTAATGTTCAAAAGGTTACATTTTATTGGGAAATCTCCCATAAATAAATAAATATAAGATAATTGAAGGATGAAAAATTAGCAACAAATAGAACAGTAAATCAATTATTTAAGAAGCAATAGCTTACTATGTTTCAGACGTGCTGTTGTTTGTCTTTTGTTTTCAAAGATCAACGACATACTCCTGTGTGACTTGCCGGTGAATACAATTTAAATGTGGCAGTTTCACTAAGTCATCAGTCTCACTCTCTCTTCCAAAGTCACTGAAGTGCATTGGCAAGATAAAAATCAAGACACCCAACTATGGTCCAAAATGCAAGGTGTCTTTGAGGTCAAAACAATTATCCTCCTACTATCTACATCGTGGTTGTAGGTAGTATACACACATGGTATGAAAGCTTAGTGTCTTTGATGCATAACCAAACTCTAAGAGCTTCACAGTGCCTGCTTCAGTCGCCTTCATGGCTATTGGAACAAGTTGTTCTCATCCTCCCATTTTACCAGGTGGAAGTTTTCACATGCTCGGGGTAGACAACCCCCTAATTCACTGAGAGTTTTGATGCCTGTTGGTTACCATCAACTTAATTTAACCATTCTACCAAGATGGTTTTACCAGTGTGACTTATTGAGCTCCTTGGAGTCACTAGTGAAAGTTGGGTGACAAGTGAACACCAGCATGAATGAGTGGTCCTGAAAAGGACTCAGTACACCCTCAAACCAGAGGTGCAAGTCCTCTCTGAACACCTCATACACCTAAGACATTATGTTAGATACTAGACATACAAACAAAATGAATAAAATGACCCCTGTTTGTAAGGAGCTTACATTATAATGAGGAAAGAAAACCAGTAAATATAAAAATAAATACATCATGAAGTATAAAATGAGTGAATACAATTATATTACATTTAATTTATATAAATGTATATATTCATATATAAATGTATTTACATATTCATACTTAATGATAACATGATATATTACCTTAATTATGGAGGTAGAGTATATGTGTATATATATATAAGTTTACATATATACATATGTTTAAGGTAGTTTGGGAAGAAGGAATCTATGTATCTTATAATAGGGGGGATCTGATAGCTGCTTGAAGGATTATCATATAAAAGAACAATTAGATTTGCTCTCCTAGGTCCCAGAGATCATAACAAGGGAGAGTGGATGAAATTTTCAAGCAGATAAATTTAGGGTTAAATATCAGAAAAAAAATGCTTTCTAAACATTATAGTTCTCCAAAAATCTAACGGATAGATATGAGAAAATTTGCTTCACCTCAATGGAAGTCTTCAAGCAAAGATTGGAAGCCCACCAGATTGGAATACAGTAGA
Organism: Bettongia penicillata ogilbyi; assembly: GCA_023548195.1. Taxonomy (NCBI): domain Eukaryota; kingdom Metazoa; phylum Chordata; class Mammalia; order Diprotodontia; family Potoroidae; genus Bettongia; species Bettongia penicillata. The sequence continues at coordinate 697,056 of JAJHZJ010000210.1, forward strand.
GGGAATTATCTTTTATATGCAGGTTGGGCTGAAATCTCACTCAAATTCTGTGATCATAGCTCTACTCAAAGAATATCAAATAAAATAAAATGAGGATCAGAAGCCAAATGCATCCCAAAGGCAATCTCCTCGATTTCAACACTCATTCATCCGCACCTTTGCTGTCTGATGACCAACATCTAAATTGGATTTAGAAACCCCAAGGGCATATTTCCCTTAATGTCCAACTCTGATGACAGGAAATTATTGCCATTATCTTTATATACTTAAAGAACACTGTTTTGTCGGTTCAGGAAGATTGATTTTTAGCCAGATTTGGAAGAATATCCAAATACAATGCTTTCTAAAGACTTTAAAATACTTATTGTAGTATTCTTTCCTTCCTCCACTCCATTTAACACACCCTCCTCAAGCCAAAATCTTTACAGCACTGATGTATTTCCCCACTTCTAATGCAAAATAAAAGTGCTGAATTCTTGGCTTTGATCAAGGTCAGAAGACTGAAACATCAATCTTATTAATTGTCTGCATCTTTCTGCGCCGAAATCCTAAACAAAACAGATTGGTTTAAATGCAAACAATAAACATCCATTAGTAGCAAAGGATCATATATTTAATATTGGAAGGAACCTTCTAAGATAACTAATTTACACCCTTCCCCTTGTTTTCTGGCTGAAAAAACTGAGGTCTAGAGAAGAGTGATGAATTTCCCAAGATCTCATGGCTTTTTAGTGGCAGAAGTGGGATTGGATTTCAGGATGTCTGCTTCCAAATACAGTAATGAAATACAATAATAGATAAGTCTGAAACCTAGTGTAACCAAATTTGAGGAAACTCCTCACTGGTGTTGTCCCAGGATGACTCACTGGCCGCCCCACCTCTGGAGTTGTGTCCTTTATCTCTGCTTCACACTGGCAGGCTATGTCTCTGCTGTTGGTCAGTAACTTTTTAGTCATGTCCTAGTCTTTGTGGCCCCATTTGGGGTTTTCTCGGCAAATGAAATTGAATAATTTGCCATTACCTTATCCAGCTTTCATTTTACAGATAAGAAAACTGAGGCAAACAGAATCCTATGTTAAGTAACTTGTCCAGAGTCATACAGCTTGTCAATGTCTTAGCCCATTTTTGAACTCAGAAAGATGAATCTTCCTGACTCTAGGTCCAGCCCTCTGTTCACTGTGCCACCCAACTGCCCCAGGCTATGTCCCTAGACAGTAGCTATTACATATTCCATTGGAGACCTAGAATAAAGCCCAGAGGAAGAAAGTATGTTTCTAATTATATAGAACTTACACTTCCTCACTTGACTATTTTCCTAAATAAATTGGTCAGAGTTAGTTAAGTTTTAATAACATGTATTTACATGTATAACATGGCTACAGTATGAATCATATATATATATATATATATACATTCTCTACCAGGACATCCAGAGTCCATGTAAAAGTGGGATCAAGCTTAGAGAGCACAAATGGCAAAGGATAGTTGAATGCTCCTAATTGCTGGAAGTTCATTTTAGAAAGTCCTTGACATACTTCCCCTAGATATAGTAGGACTTTTCTGCTACTTGTGCAGATGACTCTTTGTTTCCTCCTGACATTCAATCTGCCTGAAACACTCAATGCTGACGCTGCTTGAGGGAAGCAGAAATGATGCCAATTGGAATTCAAAACACTCAGTACACTTGAAACTCAAAATATTCCTTCGTATGGCGGTGGCGGTGGTAGGGAGGCTAAGACAAAGGCCAAGGTTAACGCCTTCTTCCCCCGAAACCTAATGAGTTATTTCATTTTTGTTTACTCAGTGAGTGGACTGGAGGATCCCACCAACAAGATTCCACATGGTTGAATCTTTGGTTTCTGAAATGGTTTACTATTTTATAGATGACCTGTGAGGATTATTCAAAAAAGAACCTTAAACAATTTGAACACACTTGTTCTTTAGTTTGTTCTAGGATTTTATAATTGACCCAAGGTGTCTTGCCTCTTAGTCTGAAGGGTAAGATTGCTTAATTCTATTGGAATTCTTAACTGGTTAAGTTATTAGTATGAATCATTAGTGGCAGCTAAGGACAGTGGATAGAGCACTGGGGCTGGGGTCAGGAAGACCTGAGTTCAAATCTGGTCTCAAATGTTCTCTCTCTCTCTCTCTCTCTCTCTCTCTTTCTCTCTCTCTCTCTGTGTGTGTGTGTGTGTGTATGTGTGTGTGTTTGTGTGTGTGTGCTCCCTAGGGCAGGTAGGTAGTAGAGTGGATATGGCACCTGACCTAGAGTATCATCTTCACTAGTTCAAATGCAGCTTCAGATGCTTATTAGCTATGTGTCCTTGGGCAAGTGACTCAAGTTTCTTTGCCTCGGTTTCTTCATCTGTATGATGAGTTAGAGAAGGAAATGGCAAACCACTCAAATATCTATGCCAAGAAAATTCCAAATGAGGTTACAAAGAGTCAAACATGACTAAAATGACTGAATAAGTGAGTACTATATGCACTTGGCGATAGGTACTGGACCTGAAATTTCCTAGCTGAGAAAAATCTTTCTCCTAAGGTGGATCTATTTTTTCTATACAAATCTTGGCCTTAGAGAATTGCCCAGAGCACTGAAAGTTAAGGGACTTGCTCAAAGCCAATATGTCAGAGAGGATTTTAACCATGATCTTCCTCTCTTTGTTGCCAACAACATGACATCTCATAAATCTCTTTCCAATTTATAGAGTTCTGTAGCATCATGAAGTAAAGAGGACAAGTGGTTTTCAGATCTATACTCAAATGGATCTGAGATCTGATGAAATAGAATGTTCCCTCCAATCATTCAGACCGAACTCCATGCATACCTTCTTTGACTTGTGTGTCTTTCTGAAAGTTCACCACAAGAAACCTTGGAACCTTCTCCTATTCTTCCTAAATATGGGAAGAGAGAACCCATGGAGCAATGGAGCTATCCATCTTTCATCCCTTCTTCTTCCCAAGGGACCAGCTCATTTTCTTTTCCTCACATTCTATTCCTTGAAGGCTCACAATATCCCTGTGTTACAGAGGAGTAAAAAGAAACTGGGAGAGATGAAGTGACTAATCAAGGCTCATGTGGTTAGTGATTGTTAGAACCAGATCCTAAAGTGAGGTGCCTGTTTTCCCATTAAGTCCAGGTTTTCTTTTAATCAATGAGCATTTATTGTTTCCTATGTGTGAGACACTCTTCTAAATAATGGAAATACAAAGAAAGGCAAAAACCATGCACATCCCAAAGCAACTTACATTCTATTAAGGGAAACATATATGACTACTTCACAAGATGTAAACAGAGTTGATGGAAGATTACCTGATGGGCAATAGAAATACCAATTGTTGAGATTTCATGAAAAGTTAGAGAGGTATAGCATACAGGAAACCATGGACTCCTCAAAATATTATTTTTAATGACAACCAGTCTGCCAATAATCATCCATTAAGTACATACTATGTGCTGGATGGTGGAGACAGAAAGACTCCTGTTCTTTAGGAGTTCACAGTCCAATTGCTGAGACAATCTGAAAACAACCATTCAAAAACAAGATGTATTACAGAATAAATTTCAGGTAATCAGGTAAACAGGAAATGAGCTATCATTAAAGAAGGCCAAGAAAATCTTCTTTTAAAAAAAGGAATTTCATCTGGGACTTGAAATAAGTCAGAAACACCAGGAAGTAGAGCTGAGAAGGGAGAACTTTCTAGATAAGGGGAAAGTGACTATCCCAAGAGTTATTATGAATCACAAAATATATATGACTACAAAAGAAAATAGTTATGTGGAGATGCAGTTAGCAAAACATTATGAAAACAAGCTTTTGGACCATAGATTAAGAATTCCCAGTAACAGAAACCAGTAGGAGAAACAGGACTAGAAAAAGCCTTCATCTGTAAGGGGGATTTGGGCTGTCTTGGAAGGAGGTAAAGTTTAAGCCAACTATGTGGATTGCCAATGCCATTCCCTTCCCACTAAATTAAATTTCTAAAATAATAATAATAATAATAATAATAAAAATCTCTTAATTTGCTTCAGAAGGTTCTCATGTGACAGTATCATGCCGCATCATGCATCTCAAAACAGTGAGAAAGGTGTGCGTCGCAGACTTGAAAAGAAATGAAAGCTGAGTTTCTGAATCTTTGTTAGCTGAGTCTCTCATGAGGAATTTACTTTAGGTCTGAGTTATGGAGTCTAAAGAAGTGGTTACTCAGCTGGAGAAGATGGGGGTCTCTAATTTGCGACTCAAAAGCCAAACAATCTTTTCTGTCTGCCCCTAGATGAGGAACTAAAATCTCCTTACATCTGTTAGTGACAGCTCTACTTTAGCATGCCATTAAATCACATAATAGATATCAATCATTTGTTGTTCACCATTGTTTAAAGCAGTGAGACTAAAAATTCCTCTCAGAAGGAACCTTTCAGGGCATTAATATCCAAATGCAATAGTTGGCATCTGCCAGGCAAAGGTAAGTGTGGAATTTATTATTGAAGGCAGCCCTGTAGTTCACTTGATTTTTCATGAAAATATAGGGAAATGAGGAGAAGTAAAGGCCAGAATGGTCCTATGTCCAGATCAGTTTAGATAATTCCAGTTTAGGAAGCAGATTTCGGAGAATCCCTGAGTGAGAAGAGATCACAGAAGTTGTCTAATCCTATTTGTATCTGAAATAAAGGTAGAGTGAGAAAAAAGTGTGGTATTTGCTTTCAAGAGACCTGGGTTAATTATGTGGTATTTATGTGAATGTATATCTCACTAATGTTCTCTCAGGCTCAGTATCTTCATATTTAAGGAGGGGGATGGGCTGTTCTTCCAGTTATAAGTCTATGATTTGATAATATTAACACTTGCATGACCTTGGCAAATCACATTATCCTTGGACCTTACTTTGTTCATCTATAAAACAAAGGGATTGGATTACCTTCAATCCCAGCTAAAATCTCACTTTCTACTGGAACCCCTTTCCAGTCCTTATGAATTCTATTGCCTTTCATATGTTGATTATTTTCTATTTTGCTTGTGTATAGCTTATTTTTTTTGCACATGGTTGTTTGCATAGTATCTCCTCCATTAGACTGTGAACGCCCAGAGAGCAAAGACTATTTTTGCGTTTCTATGTATCCTCAATATTTAGTATAGTGTCTGGCATGTAGTAGGTTCTTAATAACTACATATTGACCAACTGAGATAACCACTAAGATCTCTGCTAGAACTAATTTTTTGATCTCATTGTCCTATGATCTCTCCGAAATATTTCCATGATAGTGATGATGATTCAACTTTTCTTGAAAAATCCCTACTTAGGGGGAGGAGCCAAGATGGCGGAGTAGAAAGACTCACATATGCTAGCTCTGAAACCACAGCCCATATATTTCCTGCAATAAGAACACCCCATAAATTCTGGAGCACTGCAAGGCATGCAGAAACACAGTGGAAAATATCTCCATTCCAGAGAGCCCTGGAGAGCCGTCCGCAGGGGTCCATCGTTCTCTGGACAGCAGAGGCCACGCAGGTGCTGGCCTGGCCGCGGCCCCAGAGGAGCAAATCCGAGAAGGCTTCAGGGACAGAATCTCCGGTGGCCGTGAAGGTCCCTCCGCCCACAGGCACTCCAGGTCAGTGAGAGAAACTACTGGGCTGGCCAAAAGGGGAGCAGGGTGTCTCCGTGACTCAGGCCCCCTTGGAAGGCAGAGGCAGAGGCAGCATTGGCCTGGGAATCACAGAGCAGCAGGCAGAAGTTCAGGGACATTACCAAAGGTCTCTGCATAAACCCCCTGAGGGAACTGAGCCTGGGAGATGGCCCTGCCCCCACCCGGTCCATTACTGAAGGTCTCTGCATAAAGCCTCTGAGACAACTGAGAACTTAAGCTCACATTGAATAGCAGCTGCTCCCGCCATGGAAAGACCATTTGAATCTCAGACTCCAAGCACTAGCTGGGCGGATCTAGGAGGGGGTAGACAGGAATCTCAGAAGTCAAGTAACTGGCTGGGAAAATGCCCAGAAAAGGGAAGAAAAATAAGACTATAGAAAGTTACTTTGATGCGGTACAGATGTTCAATTGTGATGATGAGGAACAATTCTTACCATCAGGGAAAGATGTGGAGGTTGGGGCCTCTGTATCCCAGACATCCCAGGTGGATGTCTGGTGGGCTCAGGCCATGGAAGAGCTCAAAAAGGATTTTGAAAATAAAGTTAGACAGGTGGAGGAAAAACTGGGAAGATAAATGAGAGAGATGCAAGAAAAGCATGAAAAACGGGTCAATACATTGCTAAAGGAGACCCAAAAAGTGCTGAAGAAAATGACACCTTGAAAAATAGGCTCACTCAATTGGCAAAAGAGGTTCAAAAAGTCAATGAGGAGAAGAATGCTTTTAAAAGCAGAATTAGCCAAATGGAAAAAGAGGTTCAAAAGCTCACTGAAGGGAATAGTTCTCTCAAAATTAGAATGGAACAGATGGAGTCTAATGACTTTAGGACAAACCAAGAAATCACAAAACAAAACCAAAAAAATGAAAAAATGGAAGAGAATGTGAAATATCTCATTGGAACAACAACTGATCTGGAAAATAGATCCACGAGAGACAATTTAAAAATTATGGGACTACCTGAAAGTCATGATCAAAAAAAGAGCCTAGACATCATCTTCCATGAAATTATCTAGGAAAACTGCCCTGATATTCTACAACCAGAGGGCAAAATAAGTATTAAAAGAATCCATCGATCACCTCCTGAAAGAGATCCAAAAAGAGAAACTCCTAGGAACATTGTGGCCAAATTCCAGAATTGCCAGGTCAAGGAGAAAATATTGCAAGCAGCTAGAAAAAAAACAGTTCCAGTATTGTGGAAATACAATCAGGATAACACAAGATCTAGCAGCTTCTACATTATGGGATCAAAGGGCGTGGAATAGGATATTCCAGAAGTCAAAGGAACTAGGAATCAAACCAAGAATCAACTACCCAGAAAAACTGAGTATAATACTTCAGGGGAAACCATGGTCTTTCAATGAAACAGAGGAATTTCAAGCATTCTTGATGAAAAGTCCGGAGCGGAAAAGAAAATTTGACTTTCAAACACAAGAATGAGAAGAAGCATGAAAAAGTAAACAGCAAAGAGAAGTCATAAGGGACTTACCAAAGGTGAACTTTTTACATTCGTACATGGAAAGACAATATTTTTAACTCTTAAAATATTTCAGTATCTGGGTAGTTGTTGGGACCACACACACACATACACACACACACACACACACACGTACATGTGTGCACGCACACACACATACACACATGCATGCACATACAGAGACAGAGAGCACAGAGTGAATTGAATAGGATGGGACCATATCTTAAAAGAAATTAAGGTAAATGTTGAGAGAGAAATGTAGTGGGAGGAAAGAGGGGGAAATGGAATGGGGTAAATTATATGTCATTCAAGAGGCAAACAGGAGACTTTTTAGTGGAGGGAAAAAGAGGAGAGCTGAGAAAAAAACATGAAGTTTCCCCTCATCACATTCGACTAAAGGAAGGAATAAAATGCACACTCACTTTGGTATGAAAACCTATCTTACAATACAGGAAAGTGGGGGAGAAGGAGATAAGCAAGGTGGGGAGGGATGATGGAAGAGTGGGCAATGGGATGAGGGAGCAATTTGAAGTCAACACTCTTGGGGAGGGACAGGATCAAAAGACAGAATAGAAACAATGGGGAGCAGGATAGGATGGAGGGAAATATAGTTAGTCTTACACAACATGACTCTTATCGAAGTCATTTAGAAAACTACACAGATAGGGCCTGTATTGAATTGCCTGCCTTCCCAAAGGGAATAGGTGGGGAGGGAGGGATGGGGAGAATTTGGAATTCAAAGTTTTAGGAACAACTGTTTAGTAGTGTTGTTGCTACTAGGAATTAAGAAATACAGTTAATGGGGAATAGAAAGTCATCTGGCTCTACAGGACAAAAGAGAAGATGGGGACAAGAGAAGGGAGGGATGATAGAAGAGAGGGCAGATTGGTGATAGGGAAAATTAGAATGCTCGGTGTATTGGGGTGGGGGGAGGTGATAAAAGGGAAGAAAATTGGAACCCAAAATTTTGTGAAAATGAATGTAAAATTTAAATAAATAAATTTATATTAGAAAAAAAAGAAAAAAAAAAGAAAAATCCCTATTTAACACTGGGAAAACACTACCTAGCAGTATTAACTGAATGAATGAATTACAGCCAGGTAGTGTTAATGAATTATAAATATAATACAATGGTGGAAATTTACGGATAGGGACATTTGTCATCTGAGTCAGAAGGTGTTGAAGCATTACTGGGGTACCAAGGACAATTGGAAAGTAGTCAAGGGCTCAGTGTAACTTCTATGTCCTTGAGGTCCTTTGTTTTCTAGCCCTTCCCTGGTTCTGTGTTGGTTGGTTTCTATGGATTCTGGCCACAGGTTCTGAAACACAGTGATTTAGCCCTATTTGGGAAATTCTACTTGTCTTTCCCTATGAGTTGTTGAAGTAAGCTGGGAGAAAGACCTTTAAGTTGATGACCATGAATATAAGAAATGTCTATTTTGATAACAGTCCCTACTCTTAATCTCCAGGAATAGAGAATTTAATTAAAATCTGGAGAGTAGGTATGAAGAGGAGGAACTTGAATAAACCTGAGAGTATTGAAAAATCAGAAGGGAAGCAATTGTGATGGCTTTCATTGTTAGATGTCCACTATAGTTCACCAAATCCTAAATTAGATAGGCAAAGGAAATCTTGTTTTATTTAAATTAAGCTGGCTTCCATACTGGTAGCACCATGGTTAGTAGATGGAAAAACCTTAGTCATTTCATCTAACTCAGGGATAAACACAACTTCCTTTATTTCTGCCCCAGTTAGCTGAGAGAAATGACCTTTCCCTGGGTTATTTTATTGTTCTCAAAAGTCAGCCTCTGGCTTACTAGTTAAAGAACTGCTATTCACCAGAGCTTTTTGATACACATCATTGGACCCTGGAGATAGAAAGGGATATTTGAGATCACATCAATTCCCCTCATTTCAAAGATTTAAAAATGAGTTCCACAGTGTTCATAAGATTTGCATAGGGTCACCTAACCAGTTGTAACTTAGAATCAGATATTTTAGCAGAGCGGAATGAGAAATCAGATCTCCTGATCCTTCTGGTTCAGTGTTCTTTTCTGTTAGTATCCACTTTTCCATCTTACAACTACAGGCTCTATGATGTTAAGGATCACGGTGGTTTGATTATATTCATTTAGCTATCACGTACCCATGCAGTCTATAAACATATATTAAAAAAATTACTATGTGTCAAACACTGTGACATGCAGATTAAATAAAATAAATAATTAAAAACAAAAAATGAATAAAATAAAATAAGATTCTCTCCTCCCACCTCCCACCCCACCCAAACTACTTATATTCTGTTAAGGATATAAAATGGACTTAAGTAATTAAAAATATGCAATGTATACCCAATAAATATAAGGTAATTTGACAGAAAAGGTGTTTATGGGGGATCAGGAAATTTTTGAGAAGGTGATGCTTGGGATGAATTGCGATGCAATCTAATTTTTTTTTTTTAATAGTAGCAGAGATGAGGATGGAGTATACCACTGGCAAGAATTTCAGGAAGTTTAAAAGCATGGGGGCTGGAGATGGAGCATTATATATTAGGAACAGCAAGATCATTTTGACAGAATTGTAGAAAGTGAGGAGAGTAATGTTTAATAAGCCTGGAAAGGTAGATTGGAGCTAAATAGTGAAGAGTGTTAAATGGCAAATAGAGGACTTTATATCGGCTGCTAGAAGGTATAGGAAGTCCCATGGAAAGAGGTCTTTGAATGAATTAATGATTTCATTTTTACTTTGAAACTTTGAAATCTCTGTCATTTTCTTGATTAGGCATCACCCAATGCAAATCACACCTTTCTTTAATCCTTATGCTGAGTGACTCTTACTCAAGTTTTTCTATAAACCCCCTCAAAGCACCACAATAATATAAATTCTCTGAGGGCAAGAAATGTTTCTTATTTTTGTATCCTTCATACTTACTTCATAGTAAGCAATACTTTTTTCTTTGACTGATTGATATATTGGAGCCTTCTCCTCCCCAAACCCATTCTCTACCCCATACTTTAGGGTTAATGTTATACCTTTTCTGTTGTTTATTTGTTATCTCTCCTCCATTTGTGGCTAGCCCTCCTCTTTCTCCACACACATATGTGCTCCATGGTTTTCCTATGTTTTCTCCCTCACAAATATTCATCAGTAACATGAATACCTTTTAATCTTTCCTGAAAGATTATTTCCCTTTCATTTTATTTTTTAGTGTCTACTAGTTTGCGTGGTCCCCCAAAAGGGGACTTTTTTTACTAACAGCATAAGGGATCTGACTGGCAACAATACTAAGGAAATACTGTATTAATTGGAGAGAGGGAAGGAGATGTTTTGGTGCAGACAGAACGGAGCAAGGAAAGAGGACCCTATGGTCCTCAACAGACACTAAGTGAGACATTGAGTGAGCACTTTATGGAATGACTGAGAGCAGAGCCTTTTCTCTTGCCATTTGACTGGAAACTTTACTGATTACAGTGGGAAAAAGTAACTTCTCCAGAGGGTGCCTTCATACAATAGATTGCTGCTTCTGCCAAGGAGATGGTTTCTTAATTAGAGAGAGGTCAATCAAGAGAAGAAAACAGACGTGGAGTCTTTCAAAAGAGCTGGCTCATTTTTATTTTCTTGGTTTTTTTTTTTTTTAAGGTTCCAAGTAGAACTAACTTCCTCTGACTTCCATAGGGGATAGACTTTATGAATACCTAGAAAAAAATAAAGTATGTATAGTGAATAGAGCTTCAGAGTTAGGAAGAGCTAAATTCTAATCCCAACTTTGACAAGGTCATCTTTGTAACATTGAACAAGTCGCTTAAGTGTTCTGGTTTATGAGTATACATGGTAGAGAAGTTACTGAGGTGTATTGAAAGAAACACTTCCTTCTTTGTGAGTTCTCTGTGTAAATGAAATTACAGGGCAGGTCTCTATCCCTAGGCAAGAGTTCCAGCCTACCTAATAGGATCTCAGTAAAGGAGAGCAAGGTCGTCTATGGCAACCCTATAATTTTTTTGTTTGATAACTTTAGCTTTGTCTCTTTGTGTTGAGGGATAGACTTATCATTTTATTGTTTTTGTGTCTTTCATACTTACTTCATAGTAAGGAACACTCAGAGACCCTGTGCTGACATTTAAGCTTCTGTTTTACTTATGTGATCCTACATAAATAACAGCCACTATTGTTTTCCATTTCCCCATTTAGATTTGGGTTATATAATCTGTAAAGTTTCTTCCAAATTCACTTCCAAAATTCACACTGCTTTCAGGTCTTTAAAACTTCCTTATTCAAATATCTTTTGAGGGGACTTCCTTTATACATTGTGAGTCAGTCCCATAGTTGAGAAAGCATAGAATATAAGTTCATGATGTTGTCATCTCTTTATCCATACTATCTACCAGGGCTTACACATAGTAGGTCCTTAATGAGCTGAATTGCATTGAATTAGTGATTTAGCAGGAATGTCACACTGACTTGGAAATTCAGACACAAGTCCTTGAAGGACAAGCCTAGTCACTGAATCATAAGTCCCTGGAACTCATGATTCACAGAGGTGGCATACAGCTAGTGATTCGAACAGTCGTATCTGTAGCAAACACAGTATTAAAAAAGGGATATGAGGCATGACATAGCAATAAGTCACTGGAGCCCGAGGCTGATGCTTGGATATGTAAATCTGTAAACTCTTTAATACGTCTGGATAATAAAACTGAAATTATACAATAAGCAATCATTCACTGTGGCTATTTGGGGACAGCTAAAGGACACTAGACTCTATCTGAATTCCTGGCATATGCTTCTTTCTAAGCTCTCTGGGTTTGGATTGACAGTGAATCTTAGTATACCAGATAGTTCAAATGGTTTCCTGAAGGTTATAGGCATTTGGGTTTGCTATACATTTCTATTAACTAGGAACCCTTCAGAATTATCAAATGGCAATGTCACAAGGAAATTGACTTAGTAGAGTATTTGTGGAGGAAGGTGGCCTGAACTAGACTGGAATGATAAGTCTGTTAAGTAACTGACAGGGTGATCCATGTGCATGATCAGAAGTTTGCCACTATACTGCCTTAAGGCTCTGAAGATGCTTGTTTCTGAGACTGTGACTCATCAAAAACTCACAGTTTCCAAGGAAATAAACTTACCTTGAAATGAATCATTTTCTTGAGCCCACTATGATTCAAATTAGGAAAGTAATGATTGCTGGACAAACCCTGTAGATGAATAGATGCTCATTTAAATCAGAAAAGTTTCCTTCCTTAAAATTCACTGGAGGTTTCCTGAAAGTTAGTTTACATAGTACATCTGAGGCTGTTTGATTATTGGAAACCCCTATGTTCTGATTTTGACATTGGTAGTAGATAAATTCTGACAATTTATGGATATAACCTTTAATTAACAAGACCTTTTACAAAAAAAAAAAAAAGTAAACAAACACCATTTGATAACATCAAAGGATCTGCAACATGTCTTGGTCATTATGGTATGTAGTGAAAGTAAATTAACTTGAAGTCATGTGACTTGTATCCAGCTCCTTCCTGATCCAATTAGTCCTAGTGCTAGATTGGGCAAGACAATTAACCAGCCCCCCAGAGCTTCAATGCCCATATCTATAAAATGGGAGCAGTGAAACCTGAATCACTTACTTCACCATAGTTTTGAGACTCAGCATGACAAAACTGATAGAGTGTGGAACTTGAGTTAGACTGATTTAGCTCAAATATAATGTCAGGTATCATTTTCTTTATGAACTTTACAGGGATATATGTGAGCTATTATTACAACGAAGAAATACTCAACCTTTGTAATTAGACTATGACTATTCTGTGATGCCACCTTAAATAAATTCTCATTATGATATATTTTAACCACTTCCCTGGGGCCTTAGGTCCATTTTATCAAGTTCCCTCTATTGCTAGAATTTTCATATATTATTTCAGGAAATCAAACTTAGTTACCCATGAGAATGAAGATCTCTATAAAAGAGGCCATACATTGTAGAGGATATTGCTGAACTGAAACCAGGAAGAGATGTGTTAAAATCATGACATAGATACTAGTTGTATGGCACTGGAAAAGTGCTAATTTCTGTGTGCCTCAGTTTCTTCATTTCTAAAAGGAGGTGATTTGGTTTATGGCACATTGGAAGTTACCTCTCAACTCCAGATTGATGAACCTAATTTTTGAATATAACATCAAACTCTTTCTTTCTTTCAAAAGACCAACTCAGTTACCAAGGCTAATGGATCCTGCCTGCACAATATTTTTCCTGGATCTTTCTATTTCTTTCCCCTCATATAGCCTTTACCTATGTTAAGGACCTTAATGTTTCTAAAGTAGAATATTGCAATAATCTCCTCACTGGTCACTTTTTCTTCAGTCTCTCCTCTTTCCAAGTCATCCTCCACTTACCTGATAAAGCAGTATTTCTAAAACATAGATTTCCCCATGTCATCTCCATATCCCATCAAGCTTGCTTGCTCTATGTCTCTATACAAACATTGCTTCTCTCACCTTTGTTACTTCAAGGAATTCCTCTATTCTAGAATGATCTCTCCACTTTTATTTTATTAGAATCCCCAGTTTCCCTTGCAACCCAGTTCAGGGGGCCCCTTTCTACTCAGGGCCTTTCTGGAAGTTCTTTCCCATATTATTCTTACCCTTCTCCTCCTGCTGAGATTATTTTATCCTCTTGTATATTCACTATATTTACTTGGATGCATTTGAGAGGTAGCGGAGTATAACAGATAGGACACTGGAACTGAGAGTCAGTAAGGCAGAGGTTCAACTCTCACCTCAGAAATTGACTAACTCTGATTCTCGCTCTGTTGTTTAATAATAATAGTACCAATAATGATAATAATATCAAGCATTTCTATAGCAATTTAAGGTTTGAAAAGTGTGTATAAACATATATATATATATGTATGCACACATATATGGATATATATATATATATATGTCCTGTGTGTGCGCATAGATATTCACCATTAAAGGAAACTGAGGCAATAAGAGTTTAAGTAATTTGCTCAGGATGGCATAGTTAGGTAATATCTAAGATAGGATTTGAACTCAGGTCTTCTATTCACTGTGCCACTTAACTTTTCTCCCCTTCTTCTTTCTCATCTGCAAAGCGAAAGAGTCAGACTCAATGGTCTCCAAGATTGCTTCCAGCACTCAATCTATGACCCTAAGTTGTATCTCTTTAGAAATATTTATGTTTCTTTAGAAGTACATATAAAATATTCATATGTTTAGAAATGCATGGGAAGGTAAGCACTACTTCCTTACTGTTCTCTAATAGTAGTTTCATGTTCTACATATAATAAGTATTGGAAAAAATGAGTGCAAAATTGAATAGTGTGGACACAATCAATTTAACTGAATTTTGGACCAAATGAATTAGCCTTTTTGGTCTCATATGCACCAAATTTATACAAGCCTAGAAAATTCTTTGCTAAATTCCGTTGCTGAATTACAATACATGTTCACATAATTCTCACACACTGAATGAAATCAATATAGACAATCCGTTTAGCTCATTTTATACTAACAAAATTCACCAGGTGACCACCTGTTTATTCCTCAAGAGAACTGATCTCTGTGTTCTCACATTACAGCAAAATAGCCTGATGAACAGTAACACATATAATTCTTTTCCTATATTTTCTGCCTATACATTTTTCTAGGAATGTTAAATGCTTGTTTTGATAGAACCACAGGGGATCCACCAGGAACAACCTGAGTCCTCTCAAATTCACATGTAAGGACACAAAGTTGAAAAGATACCATTGGCCTAAATCAGTGCTACATAATCTGTTTCATTCATTCTTTTTTCCCCAGAAATATACAAAAATTTTAACAAATTGAGACAATTTTATTTACTCTTTCTTCTGAGCAGATTTATCAGCATTTCAGTCTCAATTGAATCAGATTCCTTCGATCTGATACACTGTAGTATTGTAATACACTATTTTAATTTAACCAGGAACACGGATCAATTTTTCATTAATTAGATAAAGGGAAAGGACACAGCAATATTTATTTCATTATGTTAGCCACAAAGAAAGGTGAGAGTGAAAATAATCCAAAACAAAGGAGAAACCTTCAGCTTTTATATCAATGGTTATACTCAATGATAATATGCAAAGAAATCAGTCCCCCTGAAAAATGTATATGGTCCAAGAAAGCATCATAACATAATAAATTTGAAATTCATTACTTTGGAAACAGCAAAATGTAGGGGCAACATAAGCTGTTAATACGAGGCAAGGGATGGAAGTGAAGTCCTTGGAGGCATCATATTCATTCTAGTTCTCATAATCCCCTCTGTCATCAATATTTATATTTATAGTAACACTAAAGTCAAAAGTCAAACACAAGAATTCTTGCAAGTTCAAGCGATATTGTCCCATAAAATATATCCAGTATGGAAAGTCCCCATGGATTCCCATTGGTGGCTTAAAAATTCAGTTTTCAGCAAAAACACTTATACTGATAATGACATTAAAAATTATGGGTCATGTTGAACTCATCTTTAAATCTCGTGCAAATTGTCATTCCAAACATAAGCAGCAGGTCTGACCTTTTACTCCCAAGTGTTTGTGAGAAATTCTCACTGACCACTCACATTGCCCTCAGTATTCCCAGTATATTTCACTCATATACATGAACTGATACTCAAGCAGAAGATTAACTGACTCTAAGATGCTATCTAAGGGACAAGACATCACAGATGGCATAGGAGTGAACAAAGGTTAAAATAATAAAGCCTGTTATATTGGGAAGAAATAGCAGGACTTTAAACTGAGAAAAGACTACTTTAGGTAGTTTCCTCTTTCTCCAAGGTGACACCCATAGGATGAAAAAATAATGAGGTGACTGGATCAATTCAGTAAAAACCAATATGGTAGCTCCATGTTGACAAAATTGGAGAAGTATTTGACTTACCGTCCAGTAAATAATGTATCTATCCCCAGTAGTGTTGTTTGAAGTAGGTGGTTGAATATCTTTACTCTTAGCATGTTGTGTTATCTCTCATCCCATCTGGAACCCTCCTTTCTTTTTTCTTCAGCAGGTAAAATTTTATATTTTAAACAAAGTTCAATTTAGTTTTCATCCACATTAAATGTCTGTAAACTTTTGAAAGTGCTGATAGGCACATAAGTAACTAACATATGCAGCCTGTTTGGTGAATCTTTGTGTTTCCTGGACAAACACATTCAGATACGATATGGTACATTCCTTATTCCTTTGGCCCAAACTGTTCTGTTGAATTGGTGTCAGTGTATACATCTGGAGTTCCCATTTCAGCGTTGAGGTCCTCCCTCATTCAAAACAGAGTCAAGTGCAAATCATGCCATCATTTTTCTGATGGCACTGTCTTCTTCAATGAAGCATGAACACAACAAGCAGAAGTCATGCTACCTGGGACCGGGTCAGAAAGGGTGTCCTTTATATTTTTTCAATGTAAAGTTTCTTTATATTATTAAGTTGATAATGAATCAACCAAAATCAAACATTTAAAATTATAAAAAGAAAATTGTATATGAATGCATAGATTTCTCTTGAATTGGTACACTTTACAAGTATATATTGAAATTAATAAGTTAGTAAGTACAGTTTTGAAGCACTCTTTTCTTCAACTGTAATAATTTTCTTAGTATTTTCTCTTTCCTCTTTCCTTCTTTGAATCTATTTCTTTTTTCTTCTTTCTTTTCCTTCCTTCCTTCCTTCCTTCCTTCCTTCCTTCCTTCCTTCCTTCCTTCCTTCCTTCCTTCCTTCCTTCCTTCCTTCCTTCCCTTATTTTCTTCTTTTTCCTTCCCTCCCTCCCTTCCCCCTTTCCTTCATTCCTTCCAGAATGCTTTTTCCAAATGATTGTCCACTATGTTGCAGTTTTTTTTTTAAATTAAAGTATTATCAAATATATTGGCTAAGGTGAATCCAGTAATATTTTGTACATAAAATGAAGATGAAAAAATTGATGACACATTAAATGTTGTCAGTACCAGTGAAGCAAAACAATTTAAATAGACAAAGCATGCATAAAAGATTTTACTATTCTCACAATCCCTTCAATATCTCAAAAGACATGTTAACTGGTGCATAGTAAGTGCTTAATGGCCTTATGCTTCTAGTTTTCTATTTATCAGTATGGCATGTTCTTAGAAAGCAGAATTTCAAATAAAATAGAAAATCAACATGCATTTTCTTGTTCAAAACCTGAAACCTAATAGATAACATGACTTTGTAACACTTAAAATTGTCTTAAAATGCTATGGAATTCCTCATGAGGTACGACAAGTCATTTTAAAGGAGTCATTCAAGCAATGGATGAATAAACAACAGTTAGAAATAGAGAATAACATGTGGATCATTAATTAGAAATTGGATGGAGCCGTAGTTCTCAAGTTCCTCATGAACTTGAAAAGGATTATTGCACATATATCAGGATTTGTCCAGATGTTCTCTAAAGTACCTTCCATCTCTGATATTCTATGATTCTACATTAAGTGGCCTTCCCAAGATTACAAAACTCTTGCCATTAGACAAAGGATTGAATTCCAGTTCTCTTAAATGCCCATGGAAATGTTTTCTGCATTCCACCTCGTACAAAATCAGAATCATTGAATTTTAAAATTCGAAGAGTTCTTTCAGGATCTAGTCAAAAATTATTTCTGGTTCACTCTTGATAAGTAGTTGTCTCACATTTACTTAGTAACAACTAGTGAGAATGAACTCACTGTTTCCCCACACAGGAAATTTTATTTTTAGATACCTCTAACTATTAGGAATCCCTTTACCTTCTCAATTAACTTTAAATTTCTACTTCTGAAATTGTCATTATTTATAGTCCCACCCTCTGGGGTTTAGTGGAACAAAATAAATCCTTCATCAACATGAAAGTCATTTAAAGACTTCAATACTACAGTTCTTTACCCCATTCTACTTATTTACCACCCCAACCTAGTCTTCTGTCCTCTAGGTTAAACGGTCTCAGTTCTTTTCAGTAGATACTCTCAAGGCATTTTGACATCCTAGTTACTTTCCTTTAGACACAAAATTCAATATGAAAGATGTTTTAAATCAGGTTATAATTATATATGCAAATAGTAATAATAATAAACAACTTTCATATACTGTATGTAAATTTACTGCTGTCAATTTTGCAACTTTTTGCAACTATTCCATTTTTAGCACTACAACAGTCATGCAAAGTAGAGGTACTTTTAGTATTATCATTTTCTTTATTCAGGTCAGGAAACTGATGTCCTGGGAAGTTGAATGTCAGAAGCAGGATTTGTATCCTTGTCTGCCTAATTCAAAGCATCTATCCACTACATTATGTGGCCATGATTCCATATTTTAATTTATAGTTTCAAATGAATGTTTGGAATCTTGACAAAAATGACCTTCCTATTATGGTCACCTTGGAAGAGGATGTTCTTATTCTCAGGGTATTTGGGGATTTCTGCTTTGAACTGAATGCTCTCAGGGCTGGCATCATTCACATAAATTAAGGTTAGCATTCTAGTAGGTCATTATGGCATAAACCATTTCCTAAAGTACTTAACAGCTTTTCAGAGGGTAAATTCAGCCCTAAAAAAATGTGAAGATCTGCATTCCAAGCATGACGCATGACCAGCAATGATACTGAAATGAAAAATTGGATCCCATATGTAAAAAATATAGAGAAGACCCATTAGGGTAGATCACAGTGTATAGAAATAGATTACGGCTACATGGAGGGGGAGAAAAAATAAAGTTACATTATAGGTTTATTATATATTTGAGAGGAATAGCAAGTTGTACATAATAGATTTGAAGCTTCATGTAAAATCATATTTTTTCTATTTTATTTTGTTTTGGAAATACTTGTTTTATTTCTTAGGTTCAGAATAAAATAAAGAAAATTTGAAAATAAGAGAAAAGGATCTAAAATCAAAGAGAAATGTTTATTCTAGATGAGCAGTGAACTATTAAATTTTATTAAGTTGGGGTAACATGATTATATATGGGTTTGAGGAAAATCCACTTTAGCAGTTATGATTAGATTGGGAACCAAAGTAGAGGGATTAATTAGGGATAACTGCAATAGTCTAGTCGAGAGGTGGAAAGGTCCTGAAATAAGACAAAAGGATAAGGAGGCCCATTTCTTCAAAAGTTGTGTGTTTCAACTAAGCGTGGCGAAGTAGGAAGGCTGCTGAATTTGAATCTGAAGTCTAGAGGACAGTTTTCATTCTCTTGTTGGGATTGTGTGAACTTGTGCTCATTGATCAATTTCTCTGGACCTTGAGTTTACTCAATTGCAGAATTATGGGTTTGGGGGAGCTGATTGCTGAGGTTGGTTCTAGCTCTAATGTTGTAAGTCAAATTAAATTCCAGGTTTAGTTTGCTTTTGGTTCTCATAAAAAGGTTAGGGTGATCCTTGGGAAGACTGAAAGAAGGTCACATACATCTGAAGATCGAAATGTTAAATGTATTTCTTTCCTTAACTAAGAATCTAGCTTAATATGACTATGGACTATTTAAAAGTGTGTCATGCAGAATCTGACTTGTTGGTTTGTTTCCAGAGGGCAGAATCCATGGTTAGAAGTTGCAAAGAAGCAAAATCAGGGTTGGTATGAGTCCTCTTCCTAACAACTGGATCAGCCCAAAAGTGAAGTGATCGCTTCACTGGAAGTTTTCTAAGCAGAGATTGGATGACTTTTTAAATGATTATCTTGTAGTTATCATTCTGCTTCATGTAGGGTTTAGGCTAGATGACCACTGATTTTTCTTTTAACTCCCAAGTCCTGTTAACTCTCAGTTGCCAGAACATATGGTCAGTTGAGCCAAAAAAAGTCAACCCCGTCTGAGTCTCCATGGCAACCAACACATCTAACTGGATAACATATAGAACATACTTAATAAAAAGGACTTGGTACAGTGAAAAGAAGGTTCAATTTTGAATCAGAATTCAAACCTTAGCTCTGTTGCTCAACACATCTCTGATAGCAATCAAGTTGTTTAATTTTTTTGCACCTTGATTTCTCCATTTCAGAAATGAGGGGATTAGATTAGCTGACTTTTAATGTCTCTTCTAGATTCATATCTAAGAGCCTATGATTCATATAGTTCCTTTTCTCATTTAAATTAAATTGAAAACAAAGAATAATTTTAACCCTTTTTCCCTCCCTCTAACTGGATCACCTTTTTTCATGGCATGCTAACAATCAGGAAAGCAAATTGTAAATTGCTCCAAAGGGTTAATATCATAGTTTCAGGAAGTATGATCTAATTTAGACAGTATTCACTTCAAATTTCATGGCTTTATAAAATAGCAACATTCCTTTTTTAGTAGTGAAAAACCTGAAAACAGTGTAGCTCTTTCTTGACTGAGGGAATGATTGAACAAGTTTTGCTACGCGAATGCAATGGAATATTACTGTGCTCTAAGAAATATTGAATTTCAGCAATTCTGTTAAACTTGGAAGGATGAATGGATATATGGTGAGGTAAACAGAGCCAGGGGACATTAGACATGGTGACCACTATGATGTAAAGAAAAATAACACTAAAAACATCATAATTTAAATAACTGATGGCTAATCCGAATTATTCTCAAGAGGATCTCCTTCTTGCTAGGAAAAGGAATATTCTAGATATTGAATTAAGTATGTATTATTAGACATGGTCAATATTTTGGTTTATTTTGATTAACTGTACTTTTGCATTATATGAAGGGAATCTTCTCATTGGGGAGAGATATTCAGAAAAGACAATGACATAAAAATGCATCAATGAAAGTTATAAACACCAAAAAAGAGCAGGTAAATGAATAACTGTTTGCAGATGCCATGTTAGCATAATCACAAAATTCCAGGGAAGCAGCAAGGACACTAATTGAGACAATTCATGGCTTAAATAAGGTATCAGAAAACAAAATGAAGTCACAAAAATTTTTTTGTGAGCCACAGAGACTTGAACTACTAACAAAATCCTGGAAGAAATGATGAGCTAAATGCAATTCAGAATGACTCCAAAATATTTAGCACTGTCTAGTAACTAACCAACTCAGAAGTATTCTAGATTAATATCAATATAGGTAGAAGGCACTCTTTATAGAAATAAAATGATATAAATGATTAGAGAGATATTCTAAATATAATAAAAGTGACAAACATTCCTAAATTAATGCAGTCCCTACTGCCTTTAGGACTCCTTGAACTGGATATTCTGTAGCACCTCAAAATCAACATATGCAAAACAGAACTCATTATCTTTTAAGAAAAACCTTTCCACCTTCCCAATTTCCTATAAGCTGTTGAGTGCACCTTTCAGATACCCACGTATGTAACCTCGATATCATCTTTGACTCCTCATTTGACTCATAAAATATATTCAGTTTACTGTCAAATTTTGGCATTTCTACCTTCATCACATCTCTCATATAAATCCCTTTCTCTCCCCTTACATAGTTCAAGTCCACATCACCTGATACCTGTATTATTACTATCATCTGATTGGTCTTCTGGCTGATCTCCTGGTCTCAGGACTCTCCCATTCTAATTCATTCTCCACTCAGCAATGTAAATGATTTTCTTAAAGTGCAGGTTCAACTATGTTATGTACTACTCTTTAATGATCAGTAGCACCCTTTAATTTTCAGGATCAAATTTAAAGTGCTCTGGTTGGCATTTAAACCCTCAACAACTTTCCAGTTGTTATCTGTTGTAACTACCTTTCCAGTCTTATATTTACTGCTTTTTCCCCATTCCTGTCATCCCCTCTGCTTATGTGGAGACTTAGTTTAAACCAGTGGTATCAAACTCAAACAGAAATGGAAGCCATTAATCCATACATAAGAAATATTGTGGGCTGCATATTGGTTTAATTTCTTTTAATAAATTTATTTATTCAACTTTTTACATTCATTTTCACAAAATTTTGGGTTCCAAATTTCCTCCCCATTTGTCCCATCCCCCACCCCAATACACTGAGTATTCTAATTTCCCCTATCCCCAATCTGCCCTCTCTTCTGTCATCCCTCTCCTCCCTTGACCCCATCCTCTCTTTTGTCCTGTAGGACCAGATAATTTTCTATTCCCTATTACCTGTATTTCTTATTTCCTAGTAGCAAGAACAATACTCAACAGTTGTTCCCAAAACTTTGAGTTCCAACCTCTCCCCATTCTCCCCCCCCCATTCCCTTTGGCCATATCCATGTAGTTTTGCAAATGACTTCGATAATAGTCATGTTGTGTAAGACTTACTATATTTCCCTCCATCCTGTCCTGTCCCCCATTGTTTCCATTCTCTCTTTTGATCCTGTCCCTCCCCGAGTGTTGACTTCAAATTACTCCCTCCTCCCATTGCCCTCCCTTCCATCATCCCCCCCACCCTGCTTATCTCCTTCTCTCCCACTTTCCTGTATTGAAAGATAGGTTTTCATACCAAAATGAGTGTGCATTTTATTCATTCCTCTAGTCGAATGTGATGAGAGCAAACTTCATGTTTTCTCTCAGCTCTCCCCTTTTTCCCTACACTAAAAGTCTCCTGCTAGCCTCTTCTATGAGAGATAATTTGCCCCATTCCATTTCACCCTCTCTCCTCCCAATATATTTCTCTCTCATCATTTACCTTAATTTTTTAAAGACATGATCCCCCCCATTCAATTGACTCTGTGCTCTCTGTCTCTGTGTGTGCGTGCATGTGTGTATGTGTGTGTGTGCATGCATATGCATGTGTGTGTCTCATGGATCTATTTTCCAGGTCAGTTGTTTTTCCAATGAGATATTTCACATTATCTTCCATTTTTTCATTCTTTTGGTTTTGTTTGGTGATTTCTTGGTTTCTCATAAAGTCATTAGTCTCCATCTGTTCCATTCTAATTTTGAGAGAACAATTTTCTTCAGTGAACTTTTGAACCTTTTTTTCCATTTGGCTAATTCTGCTTTTGAAAGCATTCTTCTCCTTATTGGCTTTTTGAACCTCTTTTGCCAATTGAGTGAGCCTATTTTTCAAGGTGTTCTTTTCTTCAGCATTTTTTTGGGTCTCCTTTAGCAAGGTATTGACCCGTTTTTCATGCTTTTCCTGCATCTCTCTCATTTCTCTTCCCAGTTTTTCCTCCACTTTTCTAACTTGATTTTCAAAATCCTTTTTGAGCTCTTCCATGGCCTGAGCCCATTGGATACCTATTTCAGATGTTTGGGATACAGAGGCCTTGATTTCTATGTCTTTCTCTGATGGTAAGCATTATTCTTCCTCATCTGAAAGGAAAGGAGGAAATATCTGTTCACCAAGAAAGTAACCTTCTATGCTCTTATTTTTTTTCCCTTGTCTGGGCATTTTCTCAGCCAGTTACTTGACTTCTGAGATTTCTCTCCACCCCTGCCTCACTAGTGCTTGGTGTCTGAGATTCAAATGCTGCTTCCCAGCCTCAGGGCTTTCAGCAGGGTTGGGTCTGCTATTCAGTGTGAGAGATTAAAGTCAGGTTCTCAGGTGGGGGCAGGGCCCCCTCCCAGGCTCAGTTCCCTCAGGGGGTTTATGCGGAGACCTCCAACAATGGAGCCCCTGCCTGCTCCAGGAGCCCCTGGCCGCTGCTTCCCCCCCCCCACTTCCTCCCTTGGTGACCTGAGTTATGGAGACACCCTGCTCCCCTCTCGTCCAGCCCAGAAGGTTCTCTCACTGACCTGTGCACCTGTGGGTGGAGGGACCTTTGCGGTTGCCAGAGATTCCCTCCCTGAAGCCTGCTCTGATCTACTCCTCTCCAGGCTGCGTGGCCAAGGCAGGGCTGGGCTCCGCTCCCAGCCTGGTGCACAATGGACCTATGGTGCCAGTTTTTCAGGGCTCTCTGGAACAGAAATCTCCTCCACTCTGTTGTTGCATGGCTTCCACTGCTCCAGAACCCATTGGGAGTTCTTTTTATAGGTAATTTATGGGCTGTTGGTTCGGAGCTAGCATATGTGAATCTTTCTGCTCCTCGATCTTGGCTCCTCCTCCCAACTGTCGGTTTAATTTTATAATATAATATTATCCATGTTTTATTAAACATATATTTTGAGATTTGGCAATTACATTTCAATCTGCTTCATGTTACACTTGGGAGTGTTTAGGGGTGCCAGCTTAAATTCCACCTTCTACATTTCCTTGTTAGAAGATACCTTTCATTTACATCTCCTGCCCTCTTCTTTTATCTCTGTCCTCTCTCCTCCCCTCCCCTCCCCTGCCCTCCTCTTCCTTCCCTCCCTCTCTCTCTAAGTGCTTAGTAGACCATCTTACATTTGATTCTATATCTTCCAATTTACTAGGTGATACCTTCTAGAATTAGACAAAACTATAACAAAACTAATTTCAAAAAATAGTTTAAAATGTCAAGGGCAAAACTGAAAGCAGAGTACATAGCATAATATGATATTAGACAAATTATAAAATAGCTCTCAAAGCTATTTGATACTAGTTAAAAATGAGCAAACAGAAATGAAGTAAATAAGCTATGCAGAAAAGACAAGAAATAGAAGAAATAATATCACTACTTCACAATTTGATAAGCTCAAGAATGTAAATTCTTAGAAAAAATATTTCATTTTTAATGACAATCTTGAGATTGGATTTATACTTTCCTTATTGTAGGGAATATACCATTGAGAAAATTCCTTCTACCACTCAAGATTGGTATCATTTCTGCAAATTATCATTTTATCACGTTTCCTACTACACTTAAAAGTTCATAGAGCTACATAAGGACACGTGGCCTGTATATGGGAAAGGACTTATGTAAATGAGGGCTTCCTGGCCAGTTTCCTATACCTTATGCTGAGTTGTCTCTTTCCCTTTTCTATTATTTTTAGAACTGCTAGAAAAATTGGAAATAAGTATGGAAGAATTTAGCTTTAGACTACATTCAACCACAAAACACTGGGAATTGATATATAATAATAAATAATAGGTATATGAATGTAATAGAATAATATTTCAGAATTTGGGGTCATTATTTTGCATTTAGAAAAGGAGGAGAAGGGAGTCTCCACAGGGAGACTGTGGACAATGCACAGTGTATAAATAGCTTGCTTAAAAATCTGGAAAAAATGGTTAAATTCTTGCCTCTGACACATTCTGACTTTGTGACCTTGGTTAAATTACTTAACCTTTCTGTGGTGTGTATAGAGTTGGAATCTTTCTTTGAATTCTCCCAAAGTTACAGAGAAGGTGCCCACTTGAAATGGTAGAGAGAGTTTCTTCATTTGGAAATTTCTTCTGCTTATGAAATCTCTGGTCCAGTGCCTAACCTTATTCTGAGGAAATGGTGGTTAAGTAGAAGACATAGAAACATGGGAAATTTGTGTGACTTAGTGAGAGAGAGCTAAGCAGAAACTAACAAAAAATATACACAATAAATTAAACATTGCAAGTGAAAAGATCTCAAATAGGGAATCTAACTCTGAATGAATATAAAATAAATGAAGCTCCCAGAGAACAGATCATGAAATATACATTTTTACTTAAAAGCAAAGACGACTGCGAGAGACTTACATACACACACTCACATGCACACACACTCACACGCACACATTGTCAGATACTGGCACTATTTCACATGTTTTTGCTTAATTGTTATTTTTTCATCACACAAAAAATGTTGGATCTGGAGGGTTTGCTGTTTCCAGAAATGACTGTAGTATAATTACAAATGCATCAATCAATGCATTTTGAAAAAATAACAAAACTGCTAATTCAGTGTCAGTGAAGCATAGAATTTGAATTGTTTTCCCATTAGTGGAAATACATGCATTATTTCTTCATTGAGTTTCAATTGTGACCAATGACATCCATTTTTGAGATGCCTCATGAAAGTTAGGTAAAATGGCACTGTGAGTCAATGGAATGGAGGAAAGCCAGGTAACTGATCCAGAATGAAATCAATTGAATGATTACAGTATCATTAGATTAAGGTGTTCCGTAAGTCTGCAGACACATTATGAGAGGTGCTATTTTGTATTGTAAGAAATTAAAAACTGGGGGCGGAGCCAAGATGGTGGAGTAGAAGGAGGCACGTTTACGAGCTCCGAAACCAAAGCCCATAGAATTAATGTAAAAAGAGTCCCCCATAACTTCTGGGTGAATACGAGGTGTGCAGAAGCAGAGTGGAAGAGATTTCCGTTCCAGGGAGCCCTGAAGACCCATCCCCAGGGTCCGGCGTGCCCCGGAAAGTAAACCCGACCCCCAGCGCTGCCCTGGCCGGGGCCCCAGAGAAGCTGATCAGAGCAGGCTTCAGAGACGGAAGCTCCAGCAGCCGGGAAAGTCCCTCCGCCCACAAAAGCAGGTCAGTGAGAGAGGCCAGGCTGAAGGAGAGGGGAAGCCGGGGCATCTCCGTGACTCGGGCCCCCTCGGGAGGAAATGGTGGCGGCAGGGACGGGGGCAGGAAGCGGCGGAGGCAGAGGTGTGGGCGGCGGCCGAGGCACCAGCAGCGCAGGACTCAGGAATCCCCCAGCAGCAGGCAGGATCTTCATTACGGAAGATTCCCGCATAAAACCTGACGGAGCTGAACCTGGGAGACGGCCCAGCCCCCACCCCGCTCTGTTGCTGAAGGCTTCTGCTCAGGACCCCCAGGGGAGCTGAGATTGGGAGGCGGGGCCCCCCACCCCGCCCCCACCCACTCCATTCCTGAAAGTCTCTGCATAAAGCCCCCGAGGGATCAGAGTTTCGGAGGCAGCCCTGGCCCCACCCCAGCACCTGAACTAAAGCTCACTGATTGACAGCCAGCAGGAGGAAAGCCCATTTAAATCTCAGAGGCCAAGCACTACCTGGGCGGATCCAGGCGGGGGGTGGAAAGGAATCTCAGAAGTCAAGTAACTGGCTGGGAAAATGCCTAGAAAAGGGAAGAAAAATAAGACTTTAGAGAGTTTTTTCCAACAAATGCAAATGATCCCGACCTTCGGATCTGACGAAGATGAGGATGTATTCTTGCCATCAGGGAAAGACGTGGAGGGCGGGGCCTCAGTACCCCAGACACCCCAGGGTGGTGGTGGGTGGGCTCAGGCCCTGGAAGAGCTCAAAAAGGATTTTGAAAAGCAAGTTAGACAGGTGGAGGAAAAACTGGGAAGAGAAATGTCAGAGATGCAACAAAAGTATGAAAAACAGGTCAATACCTTGGTAAAGGAGACCCAAAAAAATGCTGAGGAAATTAACACCTTGAAAAATAGGCTCACCCAATTGGCAAAGGAGGTTCAAAAAGCCAATGAGGAGAAGAATGCTTTCAAAAGCAGAATGAGCCAAATGGAAAAAGAGGCTCAAAAGCTCACTGAATTCAATAGTTCTCTCAAAATTAGAATGGAACAGATGGAGTCTAATGACTTTATGAGAAACCAAGAAATCACCAAACAAAACCAAAAGAACGAAAAAATGGAAGAGAATGTGAAATATCTCATGGGAAAAACAACTGACCTGGAAAATAGATCCAGGAGAGACAATTTAAAAATTATGGGACTACCTGAAAGCCATGATCAAAAAAAGAGCCTAGACATCATCTTGCATGAAATTATCAAGGAAAACTGCCCTGACATTCTAGAACCAGAGGGCAAAATAAGTATTGAAAGAATCCATCGATCACCACCTGAAAGAGATCCAAAAAGAGAAACTCCTAGGAACATTGTGGCCAAATTCCAGAACTCCCAGCTCAAGGAAAAAATCTTACAAGCAGCTAGAAAGAAACAATTCCGTGCTGTGGAAATACAATCAGGATAACCCAAGATCTAGCAGCTTCTACGTTAAGGGATCGAAGGGTGTGGAACAGGATATTCCAGAAGGCAAAGGAACTAGGACTCAAACCAAGAATCACCTACCCAGCTAAACTGAGTATAATACTTCAAGGGAAAAGATGGTCTTTCAATGAAACAGAGGACTTTCAATCATTCTTGATGAAAAAACCAGAGCTGAAAAGAAAATTTGACTTTCAAACACAAGAATGAGAAGAAGCATGAAAAAGTAAACAGCAAAGAGAAGTCTTAAGGGACTTACCATGAGTGAACTGTTTACATTCCTACATGGAAAGACAATATTTGTAACTCTTAAAACTTTTCAGTATCTGGGTAGTTGGTGGGACCACACATACACATGTACACGCATGCACACACATACACACATGCACACACATACAGAGATAGAGAGCACAGATTGAACTGAATAGGATGGGACCATACCTTAAAAGAAACTAGGGTAAATGGTGAGAGAGAAATGTAGGGGGAGGAAAGAGAGGGAAAGGGAAGGGGGTAACTATATGTCATTTAAGAGGCAGGTAGGAGTTTTTCTTAGTGGAGGGAAAAAGAGGAGAGCTGAGAAAAAAAAAAAAAACCAAGAAGTTTACCCTCATCACATTTGACTAAACGAAGGAGTGAAATGCACACTCATTTTGGTATGAAAACCTATCTTACAGTATAAGAAAGTGGGGGAGAAAGAGGTATTGCAAGGGGGAGGATGATGGGAAGGGAGGGCAAAGGGAGGAGGGAGCAATTTGAAGTCAACACTTGGGGAGGGACAGGATCAAGAGACAGAAGAGAAATAATGAGGGGCAGGTTAGGAGGGATGGTAATCCAGTTAGTCTTACACAACACGACTATCAGGGAGGTCATTGGCAAAACTACACAGATATGGCCTATATTGAATTGCCTGCTGTCCCAAAGGGAATGGGTGGGGAGGGAGGGATGAGGAGAATTTGGAACTCAAAGTTTTAGGAACAACTGTTTAATATTGTTGTTGTAACTAGGAAAGAAGACATACAGTTAAGGAGGAATAGAAAGTCATCTGGCCCTACAGGAGAAAAGAGAAGATGGAGACAAGAGAAGGGAGAGATGACAGAAGAGAGGGCAGATTGGAGATAGGGAAAATTAGATTGCTTGGGGTATCAGGGTGGGGGGAGGGGATAAAAGGGGAGAAAATTTGGAACCCAAAAATTTGTGAAAATGAATGTAAAAAAATAAAATAAATAAATTTAAAAAAAAAAAAGAAATTAAAAACTGAAGACTGTAAGGAAACCACTGGCCCATGGAAGTCTGCCAGTATCTTGTGAATTACTTCTCTTCACTATCCCTTGAATTGTTGATTTGACTCAATTAACCTGACAGGCTGCTTTTGTTTGGTTTCTTTAGTTTTTTGCATTGAGGATATTTAAACTGATGAACCCTTATAGAACGTTCATTAAAAGCTTGACCATGAAAGACTAATCTACATTTGTGCTTATATGATAATAGATAATAGTTTAAAAAGCCGTTCCCAAATGGAGAAGGAATAATTCCCCTTTAAATTGTCAGAGTACTTGTTTCCCTCCATATTTATGTGTTTACAAACAGGACCTGGAGATAAATAAACTTTATGTGCATACAACAGCAGCAAATGAATTATCCAATGTTAAATAGATTGCCCTTTTAAAATCCCTAGGCTTTACTAATTACTATTATTAAGAATTTATATAGCACTTTACATTTGCAAGGAGCTTTACAGGCAGTAATTAACTATTTACCTGTGATAATTGTTAGTATTATTATTCATTATTTCACATATGGGTAAAGTTAAGAGGGAAGGAGTCAGAAATAAGAAGATTCCTTGACTTTCTAACGTCATAACAAGTTCTTGTGAAACCTAGAAAAAGAATTTGGTATTTTTAGCTCTTCCCAAGGGGGTTCAGTCAAGTTCACAAGTTCACTCATGTTTCTGTATAAAGCAGTTATTGCAACTATTTGTTGACATTTGTGTCTCTAGCCTAATACAGGTGGGACAATCCCTCAGGGATGAGCCCTTAAATGAAGGCAGAGGGATCGATGAGAAAGCCAAGTGGTAGCTGCTTGTCCATATGGAAGCTTTGTTATCTGAGTCAAATGGTTGCATTTATCTTCGGTTTCAATAATAATCATTCATTTAATGTTTTTACTTTCACAAAGTACTTTCTTCCATCATGACAACCCTGTAGTACAGGGAGGAAATTTACTTTATATATGAGGAAATTGGTACTCAAAGATATTACATGATTGGTCCATAGTCAATAACTGTGTATTAAGTGTAAGAGTCAGTAAAACACTGCTTTTTGGAATCTGAGACTACATCACAGCTCCCTCTGTTTAACAAACAAGCCTAGACTGAATGTATTTGATTTCCCACGACTCTCTGGTGCATAGTAGGAGCTTAGTGAATTCATATTGACTTGCCTCCAACAGTTTGTCAGCTAGTAAGCATTTATCCAGTATTTACTATGGAACACTTTCTGTGGCTAAGCGCTGGGGATGTAAAGAAGGAGGGGAAATCATAGCCCCTTCTCTCAAGGAGTACAAATTCATAAGGAATGCGCAGTGACATGTACATAAAAGATATATGCACATATATAGATATATATGTATATATACATACATGTATACACATTATATATATGCATGCATTCATCTATATATCTATCTAAATGATGAGGCTACATTTATTATCCCATTTACATAAAAGTAATTATGGAAGGCTTCATCAGTTAGTACAGGGGATGAGGAAGGTGAGGGGAAGGACCAGGAAAGGTCTTTGATCAGAAATAGAATTTGAGCTAAGTCTTGAAATGTCATAGAAAACAAGAAGCAGAAGGGAGTAGGGACAACCTTTAAGGGATGAGGAACATGACAATGTATAGGCAGAGTATTGGAAATTGGGAAAATCAAATTGATTCTGTTTTGTTATAAATTTCATTCTATATCCCTGCTGGCATTTTGGTAACTGACTAAGTCATGTTTCATTTCCCTCAGTGTTAAGTTAGGAAACTCAGCTCTCCTCTAAATTACTCGTTGTCTCTGAGTTAAGTTTAGAAGTTCAGATCTCCAAGTTACTGTTCTGTTTTTGACTCAGGAAAATATGTTATACTTGAAGGATGCAAGTGGATGCCAGGGAATCTGCTCTATTGTACAAGGTCTGGTGCACTATCACTAAACTCTCCTTCCATGTGGAGCCAATCAACATTTCTTAATGACAGGATGGAAAGAAGGTTGGTGCTCACTCGTCATTCTCAATTTTCAGACAATCATATTGTTCCTCATGCCTATGAAGATACAAGTTTTTTAACCAATCTTATTGTTTTTCCCATCTATGATTCTTCCTTCCATGTAGAGGTTCCTTCTCCTGTCTATAAAAGAGAGTTGCCCTCTTCATTCTGGATTCTAGCTTTTCAGAGGGGAAATTTACTGGCAAATTCACACTTTGTCAATAAGTTGATAATGCTTGGAATGTCATGCCTCAGTTTACCTTGATTACAATCATAGCAGTATGGAGATGGAATGTCCATTTTGAGGAAAAGAAGATTCAAGGAATGGGAACAGATAACAAATGGTTGGTTGATTGTTTGGTTTATTGGGTGCTGTCCTTCATTCTCGAAGAGGACCAAAATGACATCACCATGGTGAAGTGAAATTTCAGTGTGGTTGACTGTGGCTGATCAGAACAATATGAACTCAGAATGCTCTACCACAGGTTGGGCACAGAGAGTCTGTGTGAATATTTGGGTTAGATACCCCAAATTTGTGCATCATGGCTTTTCTTTGTGATTTCTCAATTCTGGTTTGCTCATAGCATACAGCAGCCTTTCTGATATAGGCATGCCATGATAAGCAGTCCTGTGCCAGTGTCTCCCATGTTGCACAGTCAAATCCAAAATTCTTGAGAGAGACCTTGAGAGTGTCCTTGTATCAATTATGACCACTATATGATTGCCTGCCCTATGCTAGGTTCTCCATAAAATAGTCTTTTAGGGAAGCATACGCTTGCATTCAAGCCATATGGCCGACCCATTAGAGTTATGCTTTCTGAAGCATAGTTTGAATTCTTGGCAATTCAGCTCGAGCAAGGACTTCAGTGCCTGGTACTTTATCCTGCCAGGTGATATTCAGTTTCCTGGCATGGCTCTGGTAGACTGTCCATATTTCATAGGCATACTACAATGAGGTCAGCACAATGGCTCTGTAGGCCTTCAGTTTGGTAGTCAGTCTAGTACCTCTTCTCTCTCAAACCTTTCTTTGGAGCCTTCCAAACACTGAGCTAGCTCTGGCAATGAGTGTATCAACCTCATTGTCAACGTGTACATCCCTGGAAAGTACACTACCAAGGTAAGTGAACTTATCCACAGAATTCCAAACTCCTCCATTTGTTGTAACCAATGGTTCCATGTATGGATGGTATGGTGGTGAATGATGGAGCACCTGTGTTTTCTTGGTGTCAATTATTAGGCCAAAATTAGCACAGGCAGCAGGGGATTGGTCCATACTTTGTTGCATCTCAGCTTCAGAGGCTGCATTGAGTTCCCCATCATCTGTAAACAGAATATCATGCACCAACACTCCCTCCACTTTGGTCTTGGCTTGTAGCCTTTTCAAATTGAAGAACTTAACATCAGTACGGTAGTTGACCTTGATGCTGTGTTCATCCTCATTGAAAGCATTTGACGACATGACTGAAAACATCATACTAATAGCATGAGAGCAAGCACACAACCTTGTTTCACTACATTGGTGACTGGGAAGGCACGAGAGCATTGTCCACTGTTCAGAACCCAGTCAAACATGCCATCATGAAGTTGACGTACAATATTGACGAACTTCTCCAGACAGTCAAATTTTGACATAATTGTCCATAAGCCCTCATGATTAACAGTGTCAAAGGCCTTGGTCAGATCTACAAATGTTGTGTACAGCCCTCGGGAGCCAGATAACATATAGGCAGAGCATAGAGATGGAGTGTCCAGTGTGA
The DNA here is from genome assembly GCA_023548195.1 of Bettongia penicillata ogilbyi. Lineage (NCBI taxonomy): Eukaryota > Metazoa > Chordata > Mammalia > Diprotodontia > Potoroidae > Bettongia > Bettongia penicillata. The sequence goes on from JAJHZJ010000210.1 coordinate 729,900, forward strand.
GGAAGAACAAGTAATCCAATGGAGCTATATTCTAGAGTGTGTGGGATTGAGAAGGCAAAGTGTAAAGATACAGCAAAAATAGGAAAGTATAGGTTATAATGGGCCTTGAATGCCAAAATGTTGTTTTTAATCCTGGAGTTACTAGGGAGCCACTGGAATTTATTGAGTGTTTGTGTGTGGGGGGTGCAGGGTTCATGGATCAGGGTGACAAGAGTCAGACCTGTACTTTAGGAGAATGGGTAAATGTGGAAAGAGACTTGAAACCGGGAGACTAGTCAGAAATTATTGCAACTGCCCAGGCAGGAGAGCTGAGAAGAAGAGAGCCTACTGTGTGGTAGCATTTATTTGAATGGAGAGAAGGGAACTTATATGAGAATTATTCTGAATAGAGAAGTCATAAGGATTGGGGAAAAAATAAAGATTGAATATGTGGGGTCACTGCCACTTAGGAGGTGAGGACTGTAATGAGGTTGGAAGTCTATATGACTGGGAAGATAGAAGGGTGGTACTCAGGACAGGATAGGAAAGTTGAGAAGAAGGAGGTTTTGGGAGATAAAAAATAAGTTTTATTTTTCACAAGCTGAGTTTGAGATATCCAAGGAATCTCCAATTTGAGATATAAGGCAGCTGATGATGAAGGACTGTAACTGAAAAGAGAGGAGAGAGTTGGGTAGAATCTGGGAATCATGAGTTCACAAAATAGGAAAGCACAGTGAGAAAAGGGAGGAGGATCCAGGAGAAAGCCTTGGTTGAAATCCATGGTTAGTAGACATGGCAGTTGAAAATTCAGATAAAGAAGACCTACTATGCGCCAGATGCTATGCTTGAAATTGCATAAGGAATTGTGGGTATAAAGAGAAATATAACATTTTTCCTACTTTTAAGAAACTTATGTTCTCCTAGGAAAAATGGTATATGTGTGTATGTGTGTGTATATATATATGTATATATTCATATGTACAAATGGATACGAATACATATTCTAGATGGCACAGCAGATAGATTGGTGGACCTGAAATCAGGAAATCCTGAGTACCAGTTTCCCCACAGATGCTTAATAGCTGTATGACCCTGGGCAAATCACTTAATCTGTGTTTGCCTGAGTGTCCTCTAATGTAAAATGGATATGATAACAGTACCAGTCTCACAGAGTTGTGAAGATCAAATTTTTATATGCATTTTTAAATAATTTTTATAAAGCACTTAGTAGAATATAAGGCACATAGTAGGCTATTTATAAATCTGATCATTATTATTTGCACATAGTTAGGCATTGTGGTTATAATGACTAAGACAAAATGGCATGTTTGTGTGTGTGTGTGTGAGAGAGAGAGAGAGAGAAAGAGAGAGAGAGAGAGAGAGAGAGAGAGAGAGAGAGAGAGAGAGAGAGAGAGAGAGAGAGTTTTTCAGAAAAAAATAAGTTATGTTTTATACAGGTGGACTTTGAGATATCTGAGGAATGTACTAAAATATATATATATATATATATATAAGGATAATTATAAATGTATGATACAATAAGTAAGTATATATGTACATGTAATAAACATCTGATTTTTTTTTTTAATTAAAACTCAGGTTTCCTTACTCTTCAGTCAGTGTCCTATGTAAATTTGATGATTCGATGATCTTCCCGACCCCACCCCTCATTTCAGTGGTAGGTTCCACCGATTGCCATAAGATTAGCGAAGGCTGAGACTGATTGACAGATGGGGCTGTTCATATGGGATGTCTTAAGGACACTCCTTTGAGCTTTGGATTGGAGTATGTCAACGATGAGCTCCCTTTCAATGATCAGATTCTATCATTCTGTGAAATGTAAGGACCTTCAATGGCTGCATTAATGCAGTATGTGTGACACTGAAAATAAGATGACTCCTACCTGTTTCTAAATGATGTCTTATCCAAGAAGCTGGGTCACTCTTTACATATTTATTTTCCCTAGAAAATATTATTATCAATAGTAGTATTTACTACTGGCTAACTTGGTGACTTGGAGAACAAAGTGCTGGGCTTAGAGTCAGAAAGACCTGAATTCAAATCTGACCTCAGACACTTACCAGACATGTGACCCTGTGCAAGTCACTTTACTCTGTTTACCTGTTTCCTCGTCTGTCAAATGACCTATGGAATGAAATGGCAAACCACTCCAGTATTTCTGCCATGAAAACCCCAAATAGTGTCACAAAGAGTTGGGTGTGCTTAACCAACAATAAAAGTATTCACTGATGTTTGTAGAAAATCTTTTAAAACTACTTTTATACTTACCTATTGACTTTGCCAAAAGTCTCAGATTATTTCTGCTTAATTGCATCATTGCAAATCATAACATGTATGGTTTTTAGACAATGTTTTTCTCCGTTTCACTGTACTGGAATCTAACATATGTAAATAACTTGCACTAGGTTTCTGTTAAAGCTATCACTTCTCTGGTGGCCAAAGGAACTCAGTGGGACTTTTGTGGGCATTTTGCAACTGACTTTAGACCAGAGTCATTCAACTTGATTGCTTCGAGACAGAATTTGACATTCCTATCGTTATTACACAATTTGAGGAATATTAATGCAATGAGTCAGTGGAGGAGTACCAAATTTTACCAGCTAACAATTTCCCCCTCTTCCCACTGATTCTATTGCCTGCTCCCTATTTCTCTATACAAAAAATGACAAGGTTAATGACATCAGCAAGCTCTCTTTCTCATTTGGTGTGAATTGTTACCCAAGGGAAACAATGAATGGCCATATTCAGAGGATTGCCTCCATGGTGTGTCTCTATCTATTGTTAATGCCGTTACTCCATGGGCTGATTTTGTAATTCTGATTTTACCACAATGACATGTGTGCCTTCTCTCATTTGTTGGGGGGATTTGCATTCTGTCTTTTGTGATCTGTCTCATTTTCAGGCTAAAAATGTAAGTTTTACTACTCTTGCCTATTTTTGCCCATGTATTTTTCAATTTCCTATTGAATTGTAAATTCCATGAAGGTGAGGAAGATATATTTCATCCTTCTTTGCCAAGTGGTTTTCTATCAATTTGTTTTAATCAATGAATGAATGATTCTGAGATATATTTTTTAGTAAAATTATTTTTTGCCAAAAATCATGCCTTTCTCCCACCAAGATCATTGGCTAGATCCTTAAAATGTGAACAGCTTGAGGCCAGTGTCTTTTTCTCCTTGTCTTTGCACCATTAATTCTAGGTACAGGCTCTGTCACATTGTAATATCTGCTTTTTGATTCATTCCAGGTAGTTCCTCCTTAGAGGTTTTACTGTAAATTCACATTTGTACAAATTTTTGAAATTCTCTGATTCTGGCTGATATAGAGAATTCAGAGTTTGTGATTAAAATTCACCAGAAAAGTGGCACATACTTTCTGTCTTTTCATTTGATATCATCAAGTACCTGTCAAAGATTTTATCATGTTTAGTCTAAGCTCTCTGAGGGATCTGATATCTTGGTCATCTTACCACCTACTCTAAGTGGGGTTAGGTTTAGTACTGCTCACCTTTATCCTTCATATCTGGATCAGTTCACTGCTTCATCAACATGTATTAAATCACCCAATATTCCCCCTGTTTCCCAATTGTATTTGTTCTTTACCTGCCCACAGCTTGTATTCTTTCCTGTAGAATATAAGCTTCTTGAGAGCAGGCACTTTTTGGTTTTGATAAAGACTCTTTGGCACACAGCAAGTGATTATTGATTATTTGGTGTCTTTGAATTAAACTAACTAGAATTGAAAATAGAGAAGCAATCTCCTACTCCATCTAAACTGATAATAAGATGATTTCAAAGGCTAGAAAGAATGGGGAGCCAAGCAAAGAAAATCAGGCATACAAAATTTTAAAAAAAAGGAAAGGAAAGAGAAAAACTTTCTTTATTCAAATGCAATGTATGAAATTTGCTGCCAAAGTGAGAGCCATGATCCCTAATGAGCTACTTTAATCCAGGTCTACCAGATGCAAAAGGACTCTTTTCATAACTCCTGCTTGTCATCTATGCAATGAAGAGCAGCCCTTACTAACAACGTCCTATAAGAAAATAAGAAGACATCCCTGGGCTGCCTTGAATCCTCTTAGCTTATTGGAAGAATTTCACGGGATACTCATTGATGCCCTCCATCCACCCTTTGTCACCTGTACAAGAATTACAGCGTGACCCTACCATTTTGCTAGGGCAGTCTTCCATTGAATAGGGCTGCATGTTGATGCCTTGACTGGATGAAATCTGCCATTGGAGGTCAGTCATCATTGTCATTGCTTTCAAAAGCAGCAGCAGCAGCAGCAGCATAAGCAACAATGTTTTGCAGTTGTGGTCAGCTGTTAACTTTGGTGAGGACATTATCAATCACACAAGGTACTATAGCTTTTAATTAATCATGATTGCCAGTTGGAACTTTACTAGCATGTCAAATTTTACTATTTGCTAGTTCTCTAGGCTCATAAATCTTTAGGAGGAAGGGTAAAGACAGGGAAAATAATATTACTTTCCTAAAATTTTTCCATAGATTTCTATCCAAGTATATCCTAAACCAAGTAGTTGTCCATCCTGAATCCCTGGCTTTGTTTAAATTTTGGATGATGCACTCCTCTTAAAGGAAGGCTTTTCCGAGTCCCATGACGTGTCTTCCCTTTCCATAGAGTCGCTCTTGTATGGCAGTACTAATACACACTTTGGAATCAGTAGGTCTGAGTTTGAATCCCGTTATCTATGATTAATTAACTGTATGACCTTGGAGAAGTCACTTCACCATTTAAGAAGTTCCTTATTTCCATCTGTAACATAAAGTAGTTAGACTAGAAGGCCACCAAATCTCTTCCAACTTTAGTGTTCTGGAATTCTATTATCACAATTAGGAATGAAAATAACATACACTTAGGTCACTTGTTCATTTGTTAGGTCTCCTTTTTGCCTTAAACACATCATATGTTTATATACATATATGCACATATACATCTATGTATGTATACATGGATATGTATATCTGTACACACATATACACATATGCATATATCTGTATGTGTACATATACACACAAATTGTGTGTGTGTGTTTTTAAATTGAGGGAGTCAGATTAGATGATGTTTGTGATCTCTTTTAGCTCTAAATAAAAGAGCCTACATTTCACCTGCTACATTGCTTGGTAAAATGTAAACTTCTTGAGGGTAATGACTGATTTCTTTTTAATGTTAGCAAATTAGGTTATAGAGCTCATACAAAATGAATATTCTTGGATTGGATTTGTCATAAACCAAGAAAATGGATAGCCATGGCAAAGAAGTAAGAGAAATGTTGCAGAAAGAAAATCATCATCAAGAGACTTGTTATTTATCTTTGATTGTTCTGAATTAGCTATATGACCTTGGATAATAACATGTCTTTTCTCTGGGCCTCATTTTATTTTCCTCATCTTCCCTTTCCATGGTGAAAAGGTACAAAGATCCAAAGCACCTTCCATGCCTAGCATAGAATTATGACTCAGATACCTCTTTCAGTTCTGAGATTCTAAGCCCTTTATGCCAAATGACACCTAGAACAAACATATCCACATATGCTGCAAAAATCTGACTGGAAATTTGAAATTGGATTTGTGAGGCAAGCAGTGTTTTCCCTATGACAGAGGCATGTTTCTCAGAACTCAGCTGATAACCTGTGTTTTCTAATATACAAGGCAGAGGATGGTATTGACTCCACTTTAGCTTATTAAAAACAGTGTCAATCATGCTGTGTAATTATAGTAATCAATGAGCAGATTCCCCTTGAGGAAAGATGAGGAAAGGAATCTCTCTTCTTTCATTAGAGAAGTGGAGGACAATGGGTATGGCATGTGGTGTGCATTGGCAGATGTGTGAGTTGTTTCAGCAGATTTTGTTTAGCTGTTTAATGGAAACTGACAATGATGTAAAATGAAAGACATCAATAGAAGTAACTCCAAAAACCAACAAATCAATGACAGTGTCAGCCTTTGAGAGGCAGGAGGAGCTCGGGTTCTTTCATTCAGTAGGGGAAGACACCAGAATTGTTAGCCCCAGGAGAAAGTGTAGGTTGCCATTTTGATAGGACTTGTTCCAGAGCCACAAATTCATGAGGAAGACCTTATTTACTAATATTCTACAGCTCTGGGAAGCAATTTAATGTAGCTTTGACCATGACCTTTGAATATCTTCCTCCTCCTTACTTACGGAAAAAGAGTAATAAAACTTCCCTTTGTGTAATCAATATTTCTAGAAGAAATGTCTGACATAAACTTCAAAGGAATGGAATAGGCAGATAACTTGAATAGAATTAAATGATTTGTTTTCTCCTAAAGTGCATAAAAAACAAAACAAAACAAAATTTGGAAAGATGATCTACTTTAGTTGAGGACTATACTTCATAGTTTGAACATTGTAGCCACAAAATATAACACAAATAACAAAGAACAAAGGATTTTTTAAATAGCAGAAATTATGTAATGCAATGTGTAAAAAATATTAAGAATGTGCTGGATAGATACAGATTCAGTAAAGTCAAATCTCCTTTCTGACTCTGAATGGGCTATAGCATTCTAATTAAGAATGTTATATGGACAAATTCAATTCAAAGTAAGTTGATTTAGGAACCTTTTGTGAACCACACACAATGCCATAGGGGCCTTAAGCCTTTCGTATATGGAAGGTCTGCTCCGAAGTCTCATTGCTCTGATCAATTAGTGCTACATCCAAGTAGACTTCAATCATCTTCACTTTACTCCCTTAATATTTTGTCTTCCTTGTCTCTCCTTCCTTCCTTCCTTCCTTCCTTCCTTCCTTCCTTCCTTCCTTCCTTCCTTCCTTCCTTCCTTCCTTCCTTCCTTCCTTCCTTCCTTCCTTCCTTCTTTCCTTCTTTCCTTCCTTCTTTCCTTCCTTCCTTCCCTCCTTCCTTCTTTTCTCTCCCCCACTTTCCTGTATTGTAAGATAGGTTTTCATACTAAAATGAGTGTGTATTTTATTCCTTCCTTTAGTGGAATGTGATGAGAGTAAACTTCATGTTTTTCTCTCAACTCCCCTCTTTTTTCTTCCACTAAAAAGTCTCCTGCCTGCCTCTTCTATGAGAGATAATTTGCCCCATTCCATTTCTCCCTCTCTCCTCCTAATACATTTCTCTCTCACCGCTTAACTTCATTTTTTTTTTAAGATATGATCTCAACCTATTCAATTCACTCTGTGCTCTCTGTCTCTATATGTACGTGTATGTATGTATGAGTGTGTGTGTGTGTGTGTGTGTGTGTGTGTGTAATCCCACCAACTACCCAGACACTAAAAAGTTTTAAGAGTTACAAATATTGTCTTTTCACATAGGAATGTAAACAGTTAAACTATGGTAAGTCCCTTATGATTTCTCTTTGCTGTTTACTTTTTCATGCTTCTTCTCATTCTTGTGTTTGAAAGTCAAATTTTCTTTTCAGCTCTGGTCTTTTCATCAAGAATGCTTGAAAGTCCTCTGTTTCATTGAAAGATCATATTTTCCCCTGACGTATTATACTCAGTTTTGCTGGGTAGATGATTCTTGGTTTGAGTCCTAGTTCCTTTGACTTCTGGAATATCCTATTCCACGCACTTCGATCCCTTAATGTAGAAGCTGCTAGATCTTGTGTTATCCTGATTGTATTTCCACAATACTGGAATTGTTTCTTTCTAGCTGCTTGCAATATTTTCTCCTTGACCTGGGAATTCTGGAATTTGGTCAAAATCTTCCTAGGAGTTTCTCTTTTTGGACCTCTTTCAGGTAGTGATTGGTAGATTCCTTCAATACTTATTTTGCCCTCTGGTTCTAGAATCTCAAGGCAATTTTCCTTGATAATTTCATGGAAGATGATATCTAGGCTCTGTTTTTGATCATGGCTTTCAGGTAGTCCCATAATTTTTAAAATTGTCTCTCCTGGATCTATTTTTCAGATCAGTTGTTTTTCCCATGAGATATTTCACATTATCTTCCATTTTTTTATTCTTTTGGTTTTGTTTGGTGATTTCTTGGTTTCTCATAAAGTCATTAGCCTCCATCTGTTCCATTCTAATTTTGAGAGAACTATTTTCTTCAGTGAGTGAGCTTTTGAACCTCTTTTTCCATTTGGCTAATTCTGCTTTTGAAAGCATTCTTCCCCTTATTGGCTTTTTGAACCTCTTTTGCCAATTGAGTGAGGCTATTTTTCAAGGTGTTATTTTCTTCAGCATTTTTTGGGTCTCCTTTAGCAAGGTATTGACCCGTTTTTCATGCTTTTCTTGCATCTCTCTCATTTCTCTTCCCAGTTTTTCCTCCACCTATCTAACTTGATTTTCAAAATCCTTTTTGAGCTCTTCCATGGCCTGAGCCCATTGGATTTCTATTTTGGATGTTTGGGATACAGAGACCTTGACTTCTATGTCTTTTCCTGATGGTAAGCATTGTTCTTTCTCATCTTAAAGGAAAGGATGAAATATCTGTTCACCAAGAAAGTAACCTTCTATGGTCTTATTTTTTTTCCCCTTTTCTGGGCATTTTCTCAGCCAGTTACTTGATTTCTGAGATTCCTCTCCACCCCTGTCTCACTAGTGCTTGGAGTCTGAGATTCAAATGCTGTTTCCCAGCCTCAGGGCTTTCAGTGGGGGATGGGGCTGCTATTCAGTAGGATTAAGTTCAGGTTCTCAGGTGGGGACAGGGCCCTCTCCCAAGCTCAGTTCCCTCAGGGGGTTTATGCGGATACCTTTAACAATGAAGCTCCTGCCTGCTTTGGGAGCCCCTGGCTTCTTCCTTTGCCCCTTCCTCCTGAGGGAACCTAAGTTACAGGGACATCCCTCTCCCCTCTCAACCAGGCCAGAAGCCTCTCTCACTGACCTGTAGTGCCTGTGGGCAGAGGGACTTTCGTGGGGGCTGGAGATTCCGTCCCTGAAGCCTGCTTGGATCTACTCCTCTTGGGGCCACACAGCCAGGGCAGGGCTGGGTTCTGCTCTGGGTCCAGTGAGCCATGGACCTTTGGGGTGGGTTTTTCAGGGCTCTCTGGAACAGAAATCTCCTTCACTCTGTTGCTGCGTGGCTTCCGCTGCTCCAGAATTTGTTGGGAGTTCCTCTTTACAGGTAATTATGCATTGCGGGTTCGGAGGTAGCATATGTGAGTCTTTCTACTCCACAATATTGGCTCCTGCCCCCCTCCATTTTGTGGTTTTCTTGACAGACATACTAGAATGGTTTGCCATTTCCTTCTCCATATCATTTCACAGGTGAAGAAACTGAAGCAAACAATGTTAAATTACTTGCCCAGGGTCACATAGCTAGTAAATTATAGGCTATCTGAATACTTTAACAAAAAAAGAAGTACCGAGATAGCCTATTTTAGGAAATGATAAAGGAAAACTTCCTTCACAATATCGTAGGTCCAGAGAATAAAAGAGAAATTGAAAGCCTCCACTGATCATTTCCTGAAAGTGATTCCCCCAAATAATCCCCAGAATATTATAGACAAAGCCCCAAACTTCCTGATCAAGGAAAACTGTTACAAGAAGCCAGAAAGAAACAATTTAAATATTGTAGGGACATAGCATCATGTAAGAGTTAATGGCTTCTATGCTAAACAAGTTGGGAAGAGGCTTAGAACTGAATATTCCACAAGACTAAGAAGCTAAGATTACAACCAAGAATCACCTACTCAGTAAAACTGGGTGGGATTCTTTAAAGGAACATGGTTATTAATGAAATAGAAGCATTTCAAGCATTCCTAATTAAAAGATAATAATTAAATAGGAAATTTGACATTCAGACATAACACTCAAGAGAAACATAAAAAGTTGAAAATGAAAGAGAAATAATAAGGGAGTCAATAAAGATAAACTGTTAGAATTCCTAGATGTGAAGATGAAACTCCTAAGTACCTTATGATTATTAGGGCTGTTAGGAAAATGCAAACAACAGCCATGGGAATGGCCATTATATTGGGAGGATCTAAAACCAAATGGATGGGCCAGAAAGAGAGGTGCACTCAGGGAAAGTGCATGGAGAATGGAGAAAATTATCACACATAAAAGAGATGTCACAGGAAGATTTTTTAAAGTAGAGGAGAATATGAAAAAGAGGTATCATGTTAGTACCTCACTCTCATCAGAATTGACTCAAAGAGGGGAGAATAGGTAGGTAGATAGATAGATATAGATTTAGATAAAGCATATATAATACGCATTTATATCATATATATGCATACCTATTATGTAGATAACAGATATGTATATATCAATCTTTGTGTACCTGTATATGTATAATAATATACATGCATATCATATATGAGCACACACATATACATATACTCATACATTATATACACATACACACATACACATATATGTACAAGCACATATATCAATCAGCTGTGTATAGAAATGTAACTTTACACAATAGGGAAATAAGAGAGTAAGAGAAGAGAAAGGTGGGAGGAGATAAAAGGGAGAGTAGATTAAAGTAGGCAGTGGTCAGAAGTAAAACAGACTTTGAGGAAAGACAGGGTAAGAGAGAAAGATAAACAGAAGAAAATAGGGTGGAGGGAAATACACAGTAAGGAATCATGACTTAATGTGAATGGGATGAACTTGCACATAAAATAGACTTAGCAGATTTGATAGAAAATAACATCCAACTATACATTGCTTTCAAGAAACATACTTAAACAGAAAGATATAGAGTTAAAACAAGGAATTGGAGAAGAATCTATTATACATCAGCTGAGGTAAGAAATAAAAGGCAGGAATAGCCCTCATGATGCAAAAGCAAAAAAAAATAGATCTAATTAAAAGATAGTAGGGACAAATGACATTTTGATTAAAGGGCCCATAGACAATGAAGAAATATTACATATCTATCTATTTGTCTCTCTGAGAGAGAGAGAGAGAGAGAGAGAGAGAGAGAGAGAGAGAGAGAGAGAGAGAGCACAAATTTCTCTGATAAAGGCCTCATTTCTCAGATGTATAGGGAAATAAGTCAAATTGGTAAAATAAAAGCCCTTCACCAGTTGATAAGTGGAAGAAGATAAGAACAGGTATTTTTCAGAAGAAGAAATTAGAGGAGTTGATGTATACAAAAACATGTTCTAAATCACTATCAATTACAGAAATATAAATTAAAGCAACACAGAAGTTCCACCTCATACATATCAGATTGACTAACATTACAGAAAAGGAAAATGAGAAATATTGAAAGGGATGTGGGAAAATTGCCCTGTTCGTAGGTTTATGTACCAAAAAGGTCAAAGAAAAGGGAAAGGACTCACTTAAAATATATTTATTTATTTGCTTTTAGTTTTGAGCACTCCTATCCAATTGATTTCGAGTTTTAACTTTTCTCACCTTCTCTCCCTTTCTCCTTTTCTTCTTTATCCTCCTCCCCCAGATGGCATACAATCTGACATAAGTTCTACATATACTTTCCTATTAAATGTATTTATACATCAGTCAGGTTGTAAAGAAGAATTAGAACCAATGGGAGGAACCATGAGAAAGAAGAAGTAAAACAAAACAAGAGGACCAAAAACATCAAAGAGAGCAAATAGTCTGCTTTGATCCAATTTTCGACTCCATGGTTCTTTCTCTGGAGGTGGAGATGATTTTCCACCATGAACCTTTGGAGTTGTCTTAGATCCTTGCAATGCTGAGAGGAGCTACGTCTATCAAAATTAGTCATTGCACAGTGTGATTGTTACTGTGTGCAATGTTCTCCTAGTTCTGCTCATTTCATTCAACATCAGTTCATATAAGTCCAGGTTTTTCTGAAGTCTGTCTGTTCATCACGTTTTATACCATAATAGCATCTCATTACATTCATATGTCACAGTTTGTCCAATCATCCCCCAGTTGATGGGTATCCTCTCAATTTCCAATGCTTTGCTGCCATAAAAAGAGTTACTACAAATATTTTGTACATGTGGGTTCTTCATTCATTTTGTGATCTTTTTGGGATACAGATCTAGAAGTAGTATTGTTGGGTCCAAAGGTATGCACAGTTTCATATCACTTTGGGCATGATCAAAAAGAAAATTTGTACATAAATATTTGTAATAACTCTTTGTATGATTGCAAAGAATTGGAAACTGAGGTTATTCCCAGAAATTGGGGAAAGGTTGAACAAGTCATACCATATGATTGTGATGAAATACTGCTTTGTTGTAGGAAATGATGGCGGGGTGGCGCTTTCAGAAAAGCAACAAGACAAGACCTATATGAACTGACGAAAAGTAGTCAGAATAACTGGGATATCATTGTGCCCAGCAGCAGCAATATTATGATCACCAATTTAAGATTAAATCTGATCAAGACAATGTTCCAGAACTATTCCAAAGGACTTACAATGAAAAGTATTATCTTTCTACAGAGGGAACTAATGATTTCTGAGTGTAAATTGAAGCATATTTTTCCATTTTTATTTTTTTTGCAACATTGCTAAAAGGTTTTGTATGATTTCTTATATATGTACACATATATACACATATGTGTATACACACATATATAGTTGCTAGCAGATTTCTTTCCTTCTTAATCAGTGGAGATGGTGCTGGAGGCATGGAGAGAATTTGGAACTCAAAATTTTAAAAACAAACATTAAAATAAATTTAAATAAAACAAGAACAAGAAAGAAAATCTGGCTTTTATATTCTCTGCTGAAGCCTTCCTCTTCTGACCCTTTTATTCACTCAAAACAGGTTTCTTTATGCTCATATTTACACTTTCAATAGGCCAAATAAGTGCTTCTTCATACTCTATGATTCACCTCTGATTTATGTAGTAAAAATATCACCAAATCTCTGCTGCAAAATTTCCAGTCCTTATTTAATTATCCTAAAGCCTCCAAAAACTTCTGATTCTGAATTTTGTTGGATTTTTCTCTCTGTTAAAATATATTTCAATGATATCAGGGACCCCAATGCCATGAATCCTTAATCATTTATCATTTTTCAAATGGTGTTCCATAGGATGTGTCTTTGACAACTGTCTCTTTGCATTATTTTCCCCTTTAAATCATCAACCTCTTCACATAAAAGATGAATCACCCTATGTCCCTTAACAATGACATTTAATAGTTTATATTTTTGTCATAATTTATTTTATGTATATTTCCCACTCAGTCTGATAACAAACTATGTATATAGTGTTTTTAAATTGAGATTTTGTCAGTTCTTAAGTCGAACTAGTTTCTCTCTTCCATTTAGTCTCCAAACTTTTCATTTTGAAAAAAACCCCAATAACTTATAGCCCTGACCAGCGGATTTATTGTTTTTCTATGTCCTTTAAGTACCCAGACTGTCCATATGCATGGATTGTACTTTAAAAGAAAATACCTTTCTCATACGTTGGGATGATATATTATTAGTTTGCAAGGAATGAGAATACAGCAAAATGTAAATGACAGAAATGTGATGGAACATAATGGAATCTTTTCAATTATTCAGAAGGTCCTTCTGGATCATCATTATGAGCATTAATTATTCAAGAAACAGATATTTATGAAGCATCAACATAGTAGAACGCATATGTGACAGATGCAAAGATAAATAAGACATGTTTTCGGACTTTGAGGCATTTGTAGTTTAAAAGGGGAGGTACATCATGTACAAAAGTTTCCTCAATTGATAGATCAGGAGAATATCATAAAGTGAGTTGAACTGGATTTCCACAGAGTATTTGGGGAAGTGTCTTGTGATATCATTGTAGAAAAGAGGAAGACATATGTTTGCTTATCACAAAGTTAGGTATGTATGGAACTGGCTGAGCAATTGGTCTCAAAAAATGGTGAATAATTGATTTACCAAGTGAATGTAGAAGAGAATCTCTAGTGGAATGCCACCACAGCATTTTGTTCAACATTTTCATTGGTGATTTATATGAAGACATGGGAAATATATTTGCTGAATTATGAATGTTAAGAGTTTGAGAGGGATTGCTATTTACAAAAGACTAAAAATCAGCAGTTAATAAATATTTGTTGCTAAATCATAATCCGGAACAATGAGTTATTTGTTCTAAAAGTTGGAACTAATTGCATACACTTATATTTTTGAATATCTATCTAGACATATTGCTAAAGACATAGATCTATCTAAACAGATAAATAGGTACATATCTATCTATCTATTGATCTATCTATCTGTCTATCTATCTTGATATATAGTGCTGCCATTGGGTTCAAATAAAATCAACAGAACAAAAGAAGGCTGAGGGAATTGTGTCTAGACATAGTATATGAAGACATTTGCATGAAAAAGACATTAATATGTATTACTCTAATCCCACATGAGAAAACAATGCGATATGATGGACACAAAAGCTAATATGATCTTTCAATAACTCAAAGAAGAGAAACATTCATTGCATGGAAGCCCTCTCACAGATACTAATTTCAAGCCTTTTACAATTTTAGATAGTTTTCATGACTTAGGATAAAGACTAGGCCAGTAATTTCCTTTGAAGAGTCAACTTTCTCTTTTCTTTCTCCTTTCACATAACTTATTTTCAGTTTTCAACATTCACTTCCACAAAACTTTGAATTTCTAATTTTGTCCCCATTCCCCCCTACTCCCACTTGAGGACAGTGTTTATTCTGATTTTCCTTTCCTCCAATCAGCCCTATCTTATATCACTCCTCCCTTTTATCCCCTTTCCTTCTATTTTCCTATATGGTAAGATAGATTTCTATCCCCCATCGCTTATATATCTTTTTTTTAGTTGCATCTTAAAACAACCTCTAACATTTATTTTTAAAGCTTTGAGTACCACATTGTCTCCCTTCCCCCTTCCCCACCTCCACCCCCCATTGAGAAGGCAAACAGTTTGATAAAGGTTATACACGTGTGGTCTTGCAAAACACCTCCATAACACTGATGCTGTGAAAGACTAACTCTATTTCCCTCTATCCCTCTGTCCCACCCTCCATTTATTCCATTCTCTCCTTTGACCTGTCCCTCTACCAAAGTGTTTGCTTCTTATTACCCCTTCCTTCAATCTGTGCTCCCTCCTATTATGCCCCTCTCTTATCCCATTCCCCCTGCTTTCCTATAGGGTAAGATAAACTTCCATGCCTAAGTGTGTGTGTGTGTGTTTTATTCTTTCCTGAAGCTGAACCCAATGAAAGGAAGGCTGATTGTGCTTCCACAATATTTGAATTGTTTCTTTCTGCCTTCTTGTAGTACTTTCTCCTTGAACTGGGAACTCTGCAATTTGGATACAATATTCCCAGGAATTTTTCTTTTGGGATCTCTTTTAGGAGGTGATTGGAAGATACTTTCCACTTATATTTTGCCCTCTGACTCTAGAACATCAGGGCAGTTTTCCTCGATAATTTCTTGAAAGATGATGCCTATGCTCTTTTTTATATCATGGGTTTCAGGTAGTTCAATAATTTTTAAATTATCTCTCCTGGATTCCTTTCCCAGGTCTGATGTTTTTTTCCAATGAGATACTTCATATTGTCTTCTAATTTTTTCATTCTTTTAGTTTTGTTTTATAATTTCTTGATTTCTCATAAAGTCATTAGCTTCTATTTACTCCATTTCAATTTTTAAAGAATTATTTTCTTTAGTGAGCTTTTGGATCTCTTTTTTTCCATTTGGCTAAAGTTTCCATTTGGCTCTCACTACTCCTTTGGCTCATTTTTAAGGCATTCTTCTCCTCATTGACTTTTTGACCTCTTTTGCCATTTGCGATGTCTAATTTTAAAACTTATTTTCTTCAGCACTTTTGGGGTTTCCTTTAGCAAGCTGTTAACTTGTTTTTCCTGATTTTCTTGCATCACTCTCATTTCCCTTCCCAATTTTTTCCTCTAATTCTCTTGCTTGATTTTCAAAATCCTACCTGAACTCTTTCATAGTCTGAGAGCAATCCATTTTTTTTTTTCTTAGAGCTTTTGGATGAAGGAGCTTTAACTTTTTTGTCTTCATTTTTTTTAAAAATATTTATTTATTTATTTAACTTTTTGCATTCGTTTCCACAAAATTTTGGGTTTCGAATTTTCTCCCCTTTTATCCCCTCCTCCCACCCCAATACACCAAGCAATCTAATTTTTCCTATCTCCAATCTGCCCTCTCTTCTGTCATCCCTCCCTTCTCTTGTCCCCATCTTCTCTTTTCTCCTGTAGGGCCAGATGACTTTCTATTCCTCATTAACTGTATGTCTTCTTTCCTAGTAGCAACAACAATACTAAACAGTTGTTCCTAAAACTTTGAGATCCAAATTGTCCCCATCCCTCCCTCCCCAACCATTCCCTTTGGGAAGGCAGGCAATTCAATATAGGCCATATCTGTGTAGTTTTGCAAATGACTACCATGATAGTTGTGTTGTGTAAGACTAACTGAATTACCCTCCATCCTACCCTGCCCCTCATTGTTTCTCTTCTGTCTTTTGATCCTGTCCCTCCCCGAGTGTTGACTTCAAATTGCTCCCTCCTCCGTTTGCCCTCCATTCCATCAACCCCAAACCCTTGCTTATCTCTTTCTCCCCCACTTTCCTATACTGTAAGATAGATTTTCATACCAAAATGAGTGTGCATTTTATTCCTTCCTTTAGTCAAATGTGATGAGGGTAAACTTCTTGTTTTTTTTTTTCTCTCAGCTCTCCTCTTTTTCCCTCCACTAAAAAGTCTCCTACTTGCCTTTTAAATGACATATAATTACCCCATTTCATTTCACCCTCTTTCCTCCCACTACATTTTTCTCTCACCATTTACCTTAATTTCTTTTAAGATATGGTCCCATCCAATTCAATTCACTCTGTGCTCTCTGTCTCTGTATGTGTGTGCATGTGTGTATGTGTGTGTGCGTGCATGAGTGTACATGAGTGTGTGTGGTCCCACCAACTACCCAGATACTGAAAAGTTTTAAGAGTTACAAATATTGTCTTTCCATGTAGGAATGTAAACAGTTCACTTTTGGTAAGTCCCTTATGACTTCCCTTTGCTGTTTACTTTTTCATGCTTCTTCTCATTCTTGTGTTTGAAAGTCAAATTTTCTTTTCAGCTCTGGTCTTTTCATCAAGAATGCTTGAAAGTCCTCTGTTTCATTGAAAGACCATATTTTCCCCCGAAGTATTATACTCAGTTTTGCTGGGTAGGTGATTCTTGGTTTGAGTCCTAGTTCCTTTGACTTCTGGAATATCCTATTCCACGCCCTTTGATCTCTTAATGTAGAAGCTGCTAGATCTTGTGTTATCCTGATTGTATTTCCACAGTACTGGAATTGTTTCTTTCTGGCTGCTTTCAAGATTTTCTCCTTGAGCTGGGAGTTCTGGAATTTGGCCACAATGTTCCTAGGAGTTTCTCTTTTTGGATCTCTTTCAGGTGGTGATCGATGGATTCTTTCAATACTTATTTTGCCCTCTGGTTGTAGAATGTCAGGGCAGTTTTCCTTGATAATTTCATGGAAGATGATGTCTAGGCTCTTTTTTTGATCATGACTTTCAGGTAGTCCCATAATTTTTAAATTGTCTCTCCTGGATCTATTTTCCAGGTCAGTTGTTTTTCCCATGAGATATTTTACATTCTCTTCCATTTTTTCATTCTTTTGGTTTTGTTTGGTGATTTCTTGGTTTCTCGTAAAGTCATTAGACTGCATCTGTTCCATTCTAATTTTGAGAGAACTATTATCTTCAGTGAGCTTTTGAACTTCTTTTTCCATTTGGCTAATTCTGCTTTTGAAAGCATTCTTCTCCTTATTGGTTTTTTGAACCTCTTTTGCCAATTGAGTGAGCCTATTTTTCAGGGTGTTATTTTCTTCAGCATTTTTTGGGGTCTCCTTTACCGAGGTATTGACCCACTTTTCATACTTTTCTTGCATCTCTCTCATTTCTCTTCCCAGTTTTTCCTCCACCTGTCTAACTTGCTTTTCAAAATCCTTTTTGAGCTCTTCCAAGGTCTGAGCCCACCCGACATCCCTCTGGGATGTCTGGGGTACCAAGGCCCCACCCTCCACGTATTTCCCTGGTGGCAAGAATATGTCCTTATCTTCGTCAGATCCGAAAGTCGCGATCATTTGCATCTGTTCAAAAAAACTCTCTATAGTCTTATTTTTCTTCCCTTTTCTGGGCATTTTCCCTGCCAGTTACTTGACTTCTGAGATTTCTGTCCACCCCTGCCTAGATCCGCCCAGCTAGTGCTTGGGGTCTGAGATTCAAATGGGCTTTCCCGTGGCAGGCGCTGCTGCTATTCAATGTGAGCTTTAGTTCTGGTGCTGGGGTGGGGGCAGGGCCACCTCCCAGGCTCAGCTCCCTCAGGGGCTTTATGCAGAGACCTTCAGAAATGGAGCAGGTGGGGCAGGGCCATCTCCCAGGCTCAGCTCCTTCAGGTGGTTTATTCAGAGACTTTCAGTAATGAAGATCCTGTCTGCTGCTGGGGGAGTTCCGGGCCGCAGCCATGCCGCTGCTGCCTCTGCCGCCACCCCTGCCTCTGCCTCTGCCTCTTCCTGCCCTTGCCTCTGCCTCTGCCACTTCCTCCTGAGGGGGCCCAAGCCACAGAGACACCACGCCCCCCTCTTGGTGGGCCCAGCTGTCTCTCTCACTGACCTGTAGAGTCTGTGGGCAGAGGGACCTTCCAGGCCCCCGGAGCTTCCGTCCCTGAAGCCTGCTCGGATCAGCTTCTCTGGGGCCACGGCCAGGGCAGCACTGGGGTGGGATCCGCTTTCTGGGGTGTGACTGACCCTGGGGATGGCTCTCCAGGGCTCTCTGGTATGGAAATATCTTCCACTATGTTTCTGCACCCCCTGCAGTAACCCAGAACTTCTGGGGAGCTCTTCTTACATTAACTCTATGGGCTGTGGGTTCGGAGATCATATACATGCATCTTTCTGCTCCTCCATCTTGACTCTGCCCCCCAACTTTGTTGTCTTCTTATGGTTGTTTTGATCATCCTCATCACCACGGACATAACAAAATATATCTTCATTGAAAAAGTAAGAATTTATAGTCTATTTCTGTTACCCCTGCTTGCTCATTTCCCCAATCAGTTACTTGAGTTTTGAGTTTCATGAAGTGCAGGGCTCCAAATGCAGCTTCTGCTTCATCAGTGTCTGCAACTGTCCTGCGGCTGGGCCAGGGGCCAGGGCTGGGACCAGTGTCAGATCGAGCCCTTCCCACTGACCTTTGGAACTGTCTTTAGTGTTTATGGGTTGATAAGGCTAGAATTCACAGCAATCACCAAGGATTCACTCCCTCTAGGCCTGCTCCTGCTCAATCCCCCTGGCATGACCCATGTAGAACTGAACTCTGCTCCCAACCTGCTGGAATAGATCCTTCCTGGCGACCTTCCTGTCTTGGGCTGGAACTTTGCTTCAGTCTGTCATTTTGTGACTTCTGCTGCTCTAGAATTTTTTTAGAGTCATTTTTACAGTTTTTTTTTTGAGGGCTTTGGGGAAAAAGTTGTAGCAGATCTCTGCTTCTATTCTGCCATCTTGGTCCCACCTAGAACATTGAACTTTCTGATGATGAAAATCCTTGTATCAATGCATTTTTCTTCAATTTATAGTCTTAGAGATTTGTCTAGATCAATGATACATAGAATGACTTGACCAATATCATATAACTAATAGGTTCCTTTAAAAACTCAGGGTCAACTGATGTCATAGTGGAAAACGCAAATGAGAGTTTAATTCAAGGCATCAAGCTAGATTATATTAATTATGCTTTGGTATACTGAATAAGGTAAATTCTTCTAATGGTCTGTACTTTTCAGATTGCATCTGGAATACAGTTTTTACTTCTGGACATTGAATTCTTAAAAAAAAATTCTGACTTAATTATTTTTTAGTCATTTCATGTGTGTCCAACTCTTTGTGACCCTGTTTGAGGTTTTCTTTGGCAAAGCTACTGGAGTGGTTTGCTATTTTCTTCTGTAGCTCATTTTACAGCTGAGGAAACAGAGGCAAAGAATTTAAATGATTTGCCCAGGTTTACACAGCTAGTAAGACTCTGAGGCCAGATACAAACTCGTGACGATGAGTCTTTTTGACTCCAGGGCTGGAACTCACTCTACTATTCCACCTTATTTAATGTTGACTTGATGAATTATTTCTAAAGGAATATGGCTAAGACATTGGAATAAAAAAAAAAAGATGAGTAGGAGAGTTATTTGAGAGAAAAGCATTTTAGATCATATCTCTCCTGAGCGTCTCATGTATTTATCTACCTAATGGAACTTCCTACTCCACTTTATCATTGGCCTTCAAACTCAAAATATCCAAAAGAAATCCTTCTCCTCAGTCCTAAATATGCCCCCTTTTCCAATTTTACTGTCACTTTGATTGCATCAACATCATCTTCCTCGTCCAATAGGTTTTAAACCTCAATACCATCTTTGACTCTTCTATTTTCTCCTTTTAGTTCCTTTCTCTCCTTTGACTCTTTTCTTTTCCCACATCTAATCTAATCTAGGTTTTGAGGATTCCACCTCATTAATATTTTTCAAGAATGATCCCTTCTTTTCTCTCAAAATGTCATATTCTGATACACTCAGGCCAACATTACTTCTACATTGGACTACTGTGTATACTCAACCTTTCTCCTGGCTCTGTATGTCACAGTTCTCAATATATGCTATTTCTCCATCCTTAGCACTTAGCAGATGCTCAATAGGCCCTCAATGATTGGGTAATGGGGATGTGGATGGAATATTTAGTTTAACTGGCAGAGTTCTTGGGTGAGAAAAATGCCAATGAAGATGGAGGTCCATGGGATGAGCTTGCCTTTTGGTAACTTATAGATTTAGAAAGCTGAGTAGAGCATTGGGAAGTTGAATGACTTACCTCATACCATCAGTATATGGTAGTTGGAAGACATCAATATTATTTTTTTTTACCTCAATGCTGGCTCCAGATGTCATACTTCTAGTTCACTCAGAATGATTCTAAACCACTGTATCATGTAGTCTTCAAAGAATGATGAATTACTTCTCATCATGGCCCTTTATGTATCCTAAAATTTAGCCACATTGACTTACTAAATGTGGCCCAATAATCAGGTCCTTTCCATTCTCCTTTTTAATTGAAATTATTATTGTTTTTGGTTCCATATTTGGAAAGCATGCCACTTCTAATTCATACTTTCTCTTCCTTCAAGGTTCCACTTATACCATCTTGCCCTGCCTCAGTTCTCCCTTATTAAAACGTATATTTGTGAATGTTATATCCCCACAATAGAATGTAAGCTCCTTCATTACAGGACCTCTTAGCTTTCCTTTTTTATTCCTGACGTGATAAATGTTTTTTGAAATAAATTGACCTAAAGAAAAGAAGATTTGATGTAGGAAAGGGACTAATTACTGTTTTGAAGTATTTGAAGGATGTTCTGTATTAGCAAGGATCACAGAATACACAGGAGAGCCTGCTGTACAGGTTCTTAGATCCGCTTTTCAAAAACGAAAGGCAAATTTTGAGGAGTCAATAATAACTTTAATTAAGCACATATATCATTCACTTAGTTTGGTGGAAAAAAGTCAGCACCCTGGACTTCAGAGAAAATACAGAGAAACAAAGATCAATCAACAGACAGGGCTTCCAAGTGTATTGCTGTAAACAACACATACATCACAGATCAACACACAGGTGCAACTGGCTGACCCTATATACATAGTTACCAGAGAAAGAACACCAACACCTTGATTTTCAAAGCCAGGGGGTTCCTTAGTGGCTACACAGGGTCTTGTCTGACCAAACAAACACTTTCAACGAGTAAACCCCAAAATAAAACCTATGTATTTATACATTTTTAAGAGCCAGAGGGTGTCACAATCCTTGAGAACCATTTTATCATTAGAAATTAACAAAAGGTATGGGCCTCCCCTAATCAAACTTCCTTTAATGGGGAGACTCATTAATGGATGGGGAAGATCTTTAACTCTCTAATTAATATTGCATTTTCTTTTGAAATAGGGAATTTACTTTGTGGGCAGTAGTGATATATTGCTAGACATCTTTAAGCAGAGGATGAATAACTGCTTATTAAGTATGTGGTAGAGAGGATTCATGTTCAGTTATTATTTGCCCTGGATAAGGTCACTTCTGACTTTGAGGCTCTGTGATTCTATGAAGTATTATAATGAAAATGGGATACACTACTGCAAAGGAAAAGTAGAGATAATTCTTAGGACTGAATGGTATTTTTTTCAGAGTGGAAATCAGAGTCTAACATAAGAAGCAACATTTGAGCTAGACTTTGGACAGGAATGATGCAGGAAAAATTTATTGCACTCATGGAATGGTAAATAGCTTAGCTTTTCCAGGGCATTGATTATGTGAATGGAAATAGTATAATAAAAGTTTGGAAAGGTTGGGACCATATTATGGAGATCTTGAATTTCTGCCTGAACAGTTTGGACTTGATTCAACTGACAACAATGAGACGATATTTTTGAGCAGTGGAGTCACATGGGAAAGGCAGTGCATTAGAAAGATTAATCTGGCAATATGCTCAGGATAGATTGGAGTAGGCTTAATAATGAGCCAGGGAGTCTCTAGAGGTTTATGCAATAATCTAGTCAAGAACTAACAAGGGTTTGCACTATGGTAATGGCAGTAGCAGAAGAAAATATGGGAAAGAGGTAAGAGATATTTCAGAAACAGAATTCATTTAAATTGACAAAGAATTGAATGTTAGATGTGATAGAGTGGAATAAAAATGAGATCAAGCTTTGCAACATGCTTGACTAGTAGAATGGTAAATTCATTAATAGAAATGGGGAGGTGAAGGAAAACTGTGTTTGGGAAGGACAAGGATATCTGCTGTTTTGACAGACTGATCTTTAAATACTGACAGAACATCCAAGTAGAGATGTTTAGAAGGCCACTGGAAATAACATTTTGTTGCTCAGAAGGCAGGTCAGGACTCAGGATAGAAATTTTGGGGTAATCTACATAGAGTTAGCTGGTAAAGCAATAGAAAGGAATGAAGTAGTTGAGGAAATAAACACCGACAACGGAGAACGTAAAATCCTCAGTTTATCTGAATGTAAAATGAGGGACTTGACAAATTATCTTTCAGTCCTTCTCAAGCTTTCTTTAATCACATAGAATCAGTCACTTAGAAAATCTAAACCTTGAATTCAAAGTTTAAAAATGAATGTTAAAAATTGTATATAGGCAATGGAGTATAGAAATCTATCTTGCCCTACAAGAAAATAGAGGGGGTGGGGATAAGAGAAAGGAGGGGTGTGATAGAAGGGAGGGAAGACTGGGGAAAGTGGTAATCAGAATACATGCTCTCTTGGGATGGATGAAAGGGAGAGATGGGGAGAAAATCTGGAACTCAAAATCTTGTGGAAGTGTCTGTCGAAAACTAAAAATAAATAAATAAATTTTAAAAATCTAAGCTTTGAATGAGACCACTTAGGTAATTAGCCCAAACTTTCATGAAAGAAATCTTCATTATACGAACAAACAAAACCAATCTGACAAGCATTTTTTAGTTTACTGAATTTGCAGGCAATGTATTAAGTATTTCACAATTACAATTTTAAGCTTTTATTATTTAATTTTAACATTTTTTTGTTTTGAAATTTCCAGTCCTACATTCTCTGCTTCCCTCCCACTGAGAAGGCAAGCAATATGAAATCAATTATGCATATGAAATCAAGCCAAATATATTACCATATTAGCCTTATTTTTTAAAAATGCAAGAAAAATAAGGTGAGAAAATTACACTTCAATTTGCATGCTGTTTTCTCTCTGAAGGTGGATACCATTTTTTTCATCATGAGTCCTTTGCAATTGTCTTGGATCATCATGTTGATCAAAATAGACAGTCTTTTACAGTTATTCATCATTAAAACATTGCATTCACCATAAACAATGGTCTTCTGGTCCTTCTCACTTCACTTTGTGTTAGTTCATAAAAGTCTTGGCATGATTTTTTGTTTTTGAAAACTGCCACACATTCTTTCTCACAGCAAAATAGCACTCTATAACAATAATATGCCACAACTCAAATCCAATTATTCGACATCACAAAAATAAGTGCTAGAAATATTTTTTAACCATATATATCTTTTTCCTTTTTTTAAAAAATCTCTTTGGGCTACAAAACCAGTTGTTGTTTTGTATGCAAAGTTTTATATCTCTTTGGTTCTAATTCTAAATTTGTCTCCAGAATGGTAGGACAAATTCACAACTCTCAACAATTCATTAGTGTACTTATTTTGTCTCACCCCTCTAT
The DNA here is from genome assembly GCA_023548195.1 of Bettongia penicillata ogilbyi. Lineage (NCBI taxonomy): Eukaryota > Metazoa > Chordata > Mammalia > Diprotodontia > Potoroidae > Bettongia > Bettongia penicillata. The sequence goes on from JAJHZJ010000210.1 coordinate 754,057, forward strand.
CATTCATCATTTCTTATAGGTATGATATGGTACCTTAGAGTTGTTTTAATTTTATTTTTCTAATCAATCAAAATTTGATTTATTCTGAAACTTGCCTGTGTATATCCTTTGACCACTTAGCGATTGTGTGATGACTTTTATTTTTATAAATTTTACTCACTTCTAGACTCATTATATATTTGAGAAATGCTATCTTTATCAGAGAAATTTGTAAGAAATTTTGGTATTGCTTCATTTTCTATTGTACCTTTTAGTAAAATGTAATTTCTGTGACCATCTCTTTTAATTAGTTCTACTTTTTCTTTTGCTTTGTCTGAGATCATTACCTATCACCCTTGCATTTTAAAATTTATTTCAGCTAAAGTATATTAGATTCTGCTCTGGCCTTTTAATTCTGTATTTTTCATTTCTTATAAACAACATATTGTTCAATTCTGTTTTTTAATTCATCCTGCTATCAACTTCCATTTTATGGGTGAGCTCATTCTAGGCACATTCACAGTTATGATTACTAAGTATATATTTCTTGTTATTCCTTCTTCTTTCTTTTTATTTTATCTCTACTCAAAAGTCTATGTTGCTTCTAATCACTGCCTTCTTTAATTCACTTTGCTTTTCTCATTCTCTCTTTCCCTTCCTATTTCCTTGCGGGAAAATTTACATTTCTATGCACAACCAAGTGTTTAGTGTATACACACACACACAGACACACACAGACACACAAACACACACTATTCTTCCCTCTTTGAGCCAAATCTGGTGAGAGTGAAGTACAAGCATTGTCAGCCACCATCCCCCCAATTCCCCCCTAAAGTAAGAGCTTTCCCGTACGTGTCTCTTCTATGTGAGTCTCCCCACCCCCATTCTCCTTCTTCCTTCCCTTTTCCCCTAGAATATCCCTTTTTCTGGCCCATCTATTTTTTTTTTTTTAGATCATTCCAGTATATTCAATTCCCTCCCATTCCCCCTGTGCATGTGGAGTGCTTTTAATGACACTAATAATCACACAGCTTTTTTAAAGGAATTTCCTATCATTTTCCCATGTAGGAATGTAATCAGTTTAACTTTATTCAGATCCTGATGATTACTCTTTAGTCTTTATCTTTTTATGCTTTTCTTGAGCCTTTTGTTTGAATGTCAAATTTCTATTCCACTCTGGTCTTTTCGTTAGAAATGCTTTTAAGTATTTTATTTCACTAAATATTCACTTTTTCCTGGAAGGATTATACTCAGTTTTTCTGAGTAGGTTATTCCTGGTTTTAACCATAGCTTCTTTGCCTTCTGGAATACCATATTCCAAGCTCTTTGCTTCTTTAGTGTGGAAGCCACTACATCTTGTGAGATCCTGATTATCATTCTTAAATGTTTGAATTGTTTCTTTCTGGCTGCTTGTAATATTTTCTCTTTCCAGAGCTCTGGAAGCTCTGCAATTTGGCTAATTTTTATTTTGGAATTTTCATTGTGATATCTCTTTTAGAAGGTGATTAGTAGGTTCTTTCAATTTCTATTTTACCCTCTGGACCTAATATATCTAGGCAATTTTCCTTGATAATTTCTTGAAAAGCAATATCTAGACTTTTTTATCATAACTTTCAGGTAATCCAATAATTCTTAAATTGTGTCTCCTTGATCTATTTTCTAGGTGAGTTGTTTTCTTCTTTTCTTTGACTTTTTAATTATTTCTTGATGTCTCACAGGGTCAGCTTCCAGTCTAGTTTAATTCTAATTTTTAAGGAATTATTTTCTTTTGTGAATTTTTGAACTTCTGTTGTCATTTGTCCTCTTATGTTTTTAAAATCTTTTCTTCAGTAAGCTTTTGTGTTTAGGCTAATTGTGTTTTTAAGATGTTTTGCTCCTTCAATATTTTTATGTTTCTTTTGCCAGTTGTTAAATCTGTTTTCATCTTCCCTATCATTAATTTTTCCAATTTTGCTCTACTGTTTTTATTTCTCTATTTAACTATTTTAGGAATTCTTATTGGACTTTGGTCCAATTAGCATTTGACTTTGAGGCTTTGTTTGTAGCTGTCTTCATATTGTTGTTTTCCTTGCAACCTTTAAGTTTTTATGGTTATATTTTTATTATTTCCTCATTTTTCCGGCATATCTCTTGACTTTGAATTTTATTGAGAGGCAACTGTCCCAAGTTTTATACACACACACATATAAATATGTGTGTGATTAATATATAATAATAACATGTAATATATATATATAATATGTATATATACATGTATGTGTATATGTGTATGTGTGTGTGTACGTGCGCATGTATTTCACATTGCCATTTTCAGAGTTAGTTTTGGTGAAATGCAAGTCTGTTCTTTTGAAGGTGGTCTGATACTAGGAGAGAAAATGTGGTTGCTGTTCCCCTTATGTGTGCTGTGTTTTTTTTTACCAAGAAAAAGTTCCTGTTCCATTGTATCCACCAGCACTACTGCTCTTCTTTGCCTTGGAACCATGGACAGAATCCCTGCTCCCTTGGGACTCACACCCCAATGTTCCTCTCTGTCCTGGAACCACAATCTGGAACTACACATGTGATATAGAGTTGCCAACAGCACCAGCTGTATGTAGTGCCAGCAAAGGGTGCTCTGTAAGCTCTTTTTGACCCCTTATCTGACTCACTTATTCTCTTTGGACTGAGAGTTCACAAAGCTGTTGCTGCTGCTGTGACCACGGCTACTACCATGCATGGGGAGCTCCAAACCAGTCTCCACTCTGGTGTCACAAATTTCTCCTATCAACCTCCTAAGTTTTCTAAAGTCAGAAGCATTTCTCAGCCTGACCCTTTTTGGGTGTCTTCCTCAAAACTTTTAATCGAGATGTTACTTTAATGTTATTTGCAGGAAGATGTTAAAAGTTTATCTGGCTTGCAGATAATCTTTTGTCTTGCACTTTACAATTATTTCATTTGATGTTCAAAAGAATCCCACAAGATAGGTGCTGTTATTACCCCTGCTTTAAAACTTAGGAAAATAAGGCAGCAGGTGAAGTAACTTTCTTAGGATCATATAGCTAGTAAGTCTCTGAGACTAGACCTGAAGTTAGATCTTCCAGACTCCCCATCCAGAGCTCTGTCAACAGCATCACCTGCCTACCTTTGGATGTGTGTGTGTGTGTGTGTGTATTCTATAAATGGATACATTTTAAAACTAATATTTGAGTAAGAAGAGAGCATTTATTAGGTGGATAAAGAAAGATTTCATATCAGAGATGACACATATTGTTGTGAATCAACTAGGGATTCTAAGAGACAGCAGTGAAGTAAAGGAGTTTCCAGAAATGAGGGGAAGTTCGTACAACTGCATCTGTATTAATCATACTCTATCTGATTATTTCCCTTTGAGTTTGACAAATCTAAGTCTCTCTCCTGACTCCATCCCCTCTCTGATTACTTTTTATCTACTTACATTCACAATACTACCCATCCTGTCTGTACTTCAAGACATTGTTAAGGAAGGGCTTGGATTAACCATTTCCCTCTGCTCTTTCCCCAGTCCCTTGCCTTAGGCTAGTCATTCACAGCTAGTCATTCTATGACCTTGTTTTTCACAGATTTTGGCATCTTCCTGGTTCAACTCTCTTCTAAAGAGCACTAATGCAACTTCTTGCACAATGCGTGTCATCCCTGGAGGGGGAAAAGACAACAAAAAAACCTTCATTCTGTTATTCCCATTTCACAACTTAAGGTCAAGCAGAATTGACTGATTTTACTACTGCAGTGATGTGATATAGTGTCAGATCTCTAGAATAGTAAAATACCTTAAGGTAAATGATATCTTTCATCCACAAATCCCTGCTATTTACAGCTATCAAAACATATCATTACAAGCAAAAGGCAGCAGATAGAAATGAACAAATACATCCATTATTCATAAGGTGTTTTTTTTTCATCTGCTAGCTTTCTAAAAATCTTCTTTTCTTCAGAAGATACCCAGAAGCATGCATTTAGATGAGTTTATTAACAAGATCATTAATCAGGAATCTACATTTCAAGACACCTTGTTGATCAGCATATCTCAAGCAAAAATTAGCAAGCCTATAGGAAGATGCTGAATTTAATTTAATTTCATTATGCATTACCTAATTACCTTAGCTATGATTTATTATTTTTAATAATTCAAAAAGACCTAAGACCATGATGTAGAGGCAATTAATATGAATGGTTGGATATGAAATACACACTGTCATATTTTCCATGGTTTAAGAAGTTTTTTGCAATGCTCAACACATGGCCAGACTCTAGGCTTTGTACACCAAGCTCAATTATATACATTCTGAAAGACAACTTTATATCTAATTACTTGTATGAATCAGTGGAGGCTCCATGGATTTATATGAATGGTTGAATGAATGCATGCAAGCACCATGTTAAATGTTGGGTATGCAAATAGAAAAGCAAAACCATCCTTGCTCTGAGGTAGCTCATATTCTAATGGGAGAGACAACCCATATGGAAAGTTTCATATGCAAGGTAGATGGAAAGGTCCTATGGTCCTTAGAGTGCAAGAGTAAGGCAGATTGTAATGCCTTTTCTTTGATGTCATTTAGATGAATAAAATCATATGACTTTCTGATGATGAATCATTTGATAATGCAAAAACATTTGGTTTTGGGTTTTCAGTAACTGTGGCTATAATATTTGTAGTAGAAGTAGTTACAAGGCTGCATTACCACTCCCTCAGAATGAAAACTGTGATAACTGACCTGGAAACATCATAATTCCCAAAGCTCTTGAGTCTGAGGTCCTGTGATGTCTCCATTAGCATTTGAGGGAAGATGAAGGTCAAGGTGCTGGTGGTGGCTTGATTTACATGGAAAATGTTGCCTTCTCTCCCTCCCTCAAGGTGTCTTGCTACTGCAACTAGACTGGTTTGCATATCTTTTGGGTTGCAATCGGTCAGAAGTAGATGGGAAGTGTCTCTTCTCCGTAGGAGCTGTTTCCCCAGATGATCTTTGTGAGGGCTGAACTGGAAGCAGGTGGAGTAGTCTGAGTTGTGCTGCTCCTTCCAGGGTTCATGAGTCTTTATGTCTGTTGGTTGCCGTTGATTAGCTAATGTTCTTGATGGTGGTCAGAAAGGTGATCTGATCCCTTTCTCCATGATTTCTTCCTTAGATGTTGGCTATGAGACTGGAATGAAAGAAGATTTGGGGGTTTGGGTGTCACTATCATTCATGATGTTCTTGGGTTCAGGGTACTAGGATGCTGCCATCAAGGTCTGAGGGGATAAGGTGGTCAAAGATGTGATGGTGCCTTGATTTGCTTGGCATATGCTCTTTCCTTTATCACCACCAAGGTACCTTGTTACTTCAGATGAACTATTTTCCTCCCTTGTCCATAGCATCTTGTATCTCTAGCTGTAATGATAACATTTAGAGGGAATGTTACCTGTAGGCTAAATAACTAAACACCTACCTGTATTGTCAGAAAAACCTGGGTTCATATCCCAACTCTGACACAAAACAACTGTTTGTCATTGAGAAGGTCATTTATTCTCACTGTACCTCAGATAAATTTCAAAGACTACAAGCTACAAAAGAGGTGTTGATTTACTTTGATGGAAGAAATTTGCTTACTTATTGTTCGTCTGCCAATGAAATGATGGGTCCAAGCAATAAAATAAAAACAATGACATCTGACATTTACTTTGGTTGAAGTTTAAAGAGCTTTCTCATTCTTTGTTCTATGACATCTCATTTAATGTATCTCTGAGACAAACAAATCAATTGCATTTTATAGATGGAGAAAGTGAGGTTCAGGTCTTAACTATATCTGGGGTGATGCTATAATCTCATACTCTCCTGTCATTCATTACCTTTTCTCATGGTGCCATGCTGACTGATAAGTTATTCCAGGAGGATTCTGGTATCATGTGAGCAACAGGATATGACATTGGAACTATATCTGGTGTATGAACAAGATATTGCTACTTTCAGATACAGCATCAGATTCATCACTTAACACAACTCATGCATCAGTCCAAGAATTGTGGCTCTGTATTAAATCAATTCAACAAGAATTTATCCAGGGTAGGACCTGACAGTAAAAACACCAAAGAAATAAAAAATAACGTCTGCCCCCAAGGAACTAAAGAATACAATGGATGCACAGATAAATATGAAATACGGAGAAGTTGCTTAGTACTGTAGAAAGCATGCTCTAAAATCAGGTGACTTTTTTTTTTCTTTGTCTTTGTATTTCCATAACTGGCATTTTGGGGGAAGCAAAGGTAGATGGATTATTTTATTAGTAAAAGGAGTTCTCTTTTGAGGGAATTCTTTTTACCAGAACAGAACTGGTGTGTGTGTGTGTGTGTGTGTGTGTGTGTGTGTGTGTGTGTGTGTGTGTATGTGTGGTAATGTTTAGTCTTAGAGAGCTGAGAAGGTAACTTAGAGGTTAAGTAACTTGGTCAGGAAGCCATACCCAGTATATATCAAAGAAGGAACTTTAGCTGAGGTCTTCCTGACTCCAAGGACTCCTCTCTGTACACTGTACCAAGTTGAGTCTCTCTTAGGCTACCACTGGTGCTTAAAACATTAGAACAACCAATAACTCAACTGACACAAAATTTCTAGGTTATTCAAGCCATCGTCCAATGTCTCTTATTCTTTAATAAATGTTTTTAATTTGTTAAAATTAAATGCCTTTCAAGTGGGAGAAAATCCACATAGCTTTATAGTAATTACGTACCCTCTGGATCTAAGATACTGCTTCTTTGGTTTTGGTTAATAGTCTATTGCTTCAAAAGAATTAGATATGTGTGTGAGTTGGTGCATTTGCCAGTCTCTTTCAGAGATAGTTTAAAGAACCAGACATACCAGTAATGTACAAATCAATAAGTCTTCATTACTATGTGCTTAACTCACATAAGACAAAGATCATGGTATAAAATGCAATGGATGGGGAAAGGGACATCGAGGAACTGAGGAGACAAAGGAAGGCAAGTTTATGATAGAGGATAACACTGGCTCTCAGGTTTTAGGACCAGCATTAGGATGGATATAGTGGGCATTATTGACCAAAAGAAGTGTAACTAGAGCCTGTGGTGTGTCAGTCTTTAGACCAAAATATAAAAGAACTAGGAGTCATCTATTTTGCTTTATTGACACTGTTCTCAGAGTTATCTCCTCTAGGTATCATAGAACTCACAACTTCTAATTTTCATTCATGAATTGGCCTATCTATGTCTTTTGTTTCCTTTCCAGCAGGGGAAGGAAACATCTATAGTGATCATGGCTTTTTATAAGGCTAGGGTACCGATTATAAATCCCTTTTTACCTCAGCCATCACAAGTGAGGAAAAATAACTGTATTCATTCCCATCCCTGATTTAAAGAAGAAGAGAATAGTTTCTATAAGTTTATGCAAATAATCAATAAGGTTGATTTTCAGAATAGTATAACTTGCAAGGCATTTACACAAGGATACAGAATCAGGACAGAGAGTAGAGAAAAGAGGAGGGATACGGTATGCCCCATTGTTCAAAACTTGGCAACATTTTGTCTCTAGAGAGAACAAAGCCTACCTTGCTATGCTAGTGGGAAGAGTTGTACAGAAATTAAATCCTACTGCGATGTAAAAATTAATAATAACTCTAGCAGTAATAATGAATGATGTTTTATTATTAATAATAGTCAAGGTAATAATATTTTAAGGTTTTCAAAGAGATTCATACATGTTGTTTTACTGGTTTTTCCAAATATCCCTAAGTGATACCTGTTATTGTCCTCATTGAAAGATGAGAAAACCCAGGCAGACAAAAATAAAGTTACTTGTTTAGGGTCACATAGTAAGAAAGCATCTGAGGCAGGATTTCAAACTCAACTCATCCTGACTTAAGTTCCAACATTCTCTTCACTGGGCATCCAGCCATACCTTCGCACCTTTCAGCAGAAGCTGCCTGGGATGGATCAGATTTTGAGATTGCCATCATGAATACACATGGATTTGAATTCTGTCTCTGACAATATGACAATAACATCTATGTGACCCTGTGTAAGTCATTTAAACTTTATGTAATTTTGGTAACATTTTGGAATTTATCTGCTTAAATTATAGACAAGTTGTGATGTGCTTTGGTGAAGACAGTTCCTATCACAAGATTTATCTACACTAACAAAATCATATATATATTTTACACATTTATGTGTTGTTCAAAGTTCTGAAGGTCCTGTAGTATGTTGTGATAAATCATTGTCCAATTGATGCCCCATTTCATCAGTGTGAATTCCCCCTTTCCCTGTACAGATTATAATGTCACTCACTTATTAGTGGATGGCTTCATTAGTTGCTCTGGCTGAAATAAAGTACTACCTTGTGACCAAATTCCTACTGGTGAGTTTCTTATTTTAGCTGCCTCTTCCAGAATAGGGACACAGTCTACTACCAAGTCATTGATTAAAATCTTCCCAGCTCCAAAACTTGAATTTTCTTCTTAGTCTATTCCATACCATGAGAAAACAATATGGTGATACTGAAGAACCCTTAACACAGAGTCACAAGGCATGTATTCAAATGCTGACTCTGGATCACACTAATCTGACCTTTGGAAAGACATTTAAGTTCTCTGATCCAAAGTTCTGTTAAAATCCCATCCGTTGAATGAAAGGATTGGACATGATAACTTTTAAAGTGCCTTCTATTTCTCTATCTATTATTCTAAGAATAGAGTAGGATGTTAGTAGAGGTGTATTACCTTTATTTAAAAATTTAATAATATAAAAAATTAAAAAAAATCCATATCATCTATTGGCAAAAATCTGACCAATATTTCTATGGATCAAAACATTCTGGAGACTTGAGGTTGTGTTGGGGCAAGAAAAGAACAAAGGAATGTTGTCTTGGCCAATTCTTGAAAAACATGACTGGAGAAATTCACCAATGGAGGAGAGGATATGGAGGGGCAATGTGATCTTCCAGAGGGAGAAGGCAGCTCAGTGTGAAAGGTAAAGTTCAGAGAATTGGAAAGGCACAACAAAAAAGAAATGAAACAAGACAAGTCAGGGCATTTCCTGAAAAGAAACCCAAAGAGAAACAGCTTTTTCCATCTTTTAGAGATACAGTAATATGTGTTCTCGAAAGTTTAACAAAAATCAACTTTTATTTGGTCCTGATCATGATGATTTTAATACCAGAAGCATCTAACTTTTGTGCTCCAATCTATTCATTTTACTTTTGAGTTATAAGAAAATGAAGTGAAATTTTCACAGAAATGAAAAACTCTAAAGATCTGGGGAAGAATTAGAACTTCCCCAGGGAGCTATTATAGCACAGAATAACAGAAAATAAAGCCAAATAAGTTGTTTTTATTATTTTACAATTCAACCTTGCCTGTACATGAGGAACTATGCAAATGATTAGCTAAATAAGTAACTTTCATGTCCTAATTTTTCCACAACAGAATCTGACACCATAATGATACCAAAGTGTCCCAAATGTTTCCATATTTGTCCTCTTATAAAGTGTCAGGGGCCGTCCCTGGACCTCCTGGGCAGAGAGGTAACGGCCGGGAGTCTATACCTGCCCCTCCCCGGCAATCACGCGCCTCACCCGTGACTTCCGGGCTAAGGGTGCAGGGAAGGCTCGTGTACAAGGCACGATACCGCCCTCGAGGAGGTGCTGAGGGAGCCCCAGTAAGAGTAAAACACACCTGGCCACCTGTGATAGGACCAAGCAGATGGTCCAAGTGGGGAGGGAAGGTCCAGAGAGACTCCTGCCCTATTGCCACAGGACACAACCAGCTAAGGGGAGGGGGCTGAGGCAACGGCGGGCTGAGCTCTCCAATCAGGGGCCAGATAGCAAGAACCGGAAGGGATAAGGAATAAAAGGCAACGCCCTAGGGAGTTCGGTGGGACTGGACTGATGTGAACTACTGAATAAACATCTGCTTTGCTCTACCACTCTGGCCAGTGTCTGGTTTTGCCCGTCCTCAGCCCCTGGGGTCGGGACCGGAGACGTCCGAAGCCGCCGTTAGTTAGGTGGAAGCAGAGGTCACGACGTACCCCCTGAGGTCCGGCAGGGACAGAGCGCGGACATTTGGCGCCCAAACGTGGGGCACTACAGTTCAGGTACGTTGTGAGCCTTCCTGTCCCTCGCAGGCGAGGGTCAGAAGGACCAGGCACACCGGGACTTTCGGGTTTTCCCCTCTAGTCCCGAAGGCAGTTTAGTTATGGGAAATACAGAGGTTAAGCCAGAGGATAAAGGCATTCTCGCTTGCCAAGTGTACAAACTCTGCAAGCAGAATGGGATAAAAATACACATAAGAATTTGCCAAGATTGGGTCGAGAAAATAATAACCATCAGTCCATGGGTAGAGCATACAGGAATTGATCCGACCCGTTGCCGATTAATAAGGCAGCAGATGACTTCATACCAAAGAGAGGACCCCTACTTCCTCAATCCCCAGGACTTTGTTATGTATCCATGGAGGAGTCTGGGTAGTGTAGTCCGAGAGGCTAAAAGACAGACTCAGGAAGGAATCCAGGAGGAGGGAGCAGGACACGGGAAAAGACAAGGAACAAAACCTCGCCCGCAGAAAGGAGAGGGACCCCAAAAGAAATCACAGGACAAACAAAAAGAGAAAGTCCCAGAGCAGCAGAAAAATAGAGAGGAGGTGGATTGGGAAGGGGCCAACCTATTCCCTGTGCTTGTTCAGCCAGAACAGGGCGGACAGCCTCAAAGGGTGCATAGACAGTTCCTCTACAAATTCCTAAGAGATCTTAAAGAGACCGCTGCAAAATACAGCTCTGGCTCTGCTTACGTACAGACAGTCATACAATCTTGGCGGTCTGGGAGCTCAGGAGACAATCATGACCAGATAGGACAGAGAGGAAAGAGGGAGTTGGTGCAGTCAGAAATTCAATCAGGAAATACATCCAGAGTTGGCCCAGGGCCTGGTTTTGTGGCACAGCAAAAAATTTGCCCAGGATTTGTGGCACAGTGGAGAATTCAGCAGCCCGGACACAGTGATAGAAATTAAGCCAGAGTTATAATATGTACAGAGGATTTCTGACAATTTTCTCAGTTTTTTGGATTCTTTTATTGTCTGTATATGTGTTCTGTCTTTACATGTTCTGTGTGCGTGTGTTTGTGAGTTATTACGGTCAGCTCCATGGTAGCTGGACCTTGGAATGTTATCTCTTTTCCTCCCCCTCCTCCCTTCTCTCTGATGACTGCAGCATCGGGGAGAAGTATGGGAGAGAGAAAGAGAGGAACTAATCTTATATTATTTAGTTTATGTGATTGCAAGGTGTAGTCTTGGATGGGAAATGCAGGGACATAGTGTCTGTGCAGTATTAGAGGGGGCTTTAATCAAAGCCCATTAGGAAAACAACATGGATATGAAGTTTAAGGAAAGCATAAAAGTTTTGGAAATTATTTGAAAGTTTTTGGTTAAACTCTCTCGCTTCACCCTCCAATTCTGGCCAAATTGTGAGGGTGGAGAGAGACGAGACGAGATCTGGTGCAGGATGATCAGCATTTTCACCTAAATCTCACCTAAAAGAAAAGTATTTTGTATAATGAGAAGTAACCAAAAGGTAGTTATTCTGTTCACATTTTAAGTGAAACGTGTCACTCCTAATTGGATGTTTAAAACAGATCAGGATTTGTTATATTATTTGGCACTAGGAAAATTGGAAATATGCATAAATCTTAAAGGAACACCTCAGCAGAGATAAAGCTTTTGAAACTCTCCAGCAGAATGGAACAGACTTGGCGCCACTGGGCAGTTGTCCAGAAGTCTCCCTCCCTTCAGCTGAGGAATTCAAAAACTCTCTCAATCAAAGAAGTTCTTAAGGAGTGGACACAGAAAAAAAAAAAAAAAAAAATTTACTTGAGTAAAGGATGGAACCATTAAGATTTTTGCCCTGCAGTCCCAACTCATCGTTCAGCTGGGTCTACAGTGAATTGTAACTTTTATCATTCCAGATTAGATCAAGAGAAGAGAACTATTATTTTGAAGGTTTTCAACTAATTTTTGTAAAAGTTTAATGACTGTTAACAACAGGACAAATTTTAAACGGTTTTAAATTTTCATTTTCAAGACAATGTATTGGTAAATTAATATGTAATGGTCTATGAAGCAGAAAAGATCTTGCTCTTTTAATCTGAACTTGTAGTCATTTCTTGGCTTAAGCAAAAGTTAAATTTAGTGTTTGAACTTATTAACAACTTAATTTCTAAAAAGTTTTCTTTTTCAGAGTAAATGTAATCAGAGAAGGAGAAACTACCCTGTGAAACAATGATGTAAGGTGGTAAGGCTTAAGTTTGAAATCACCTATCACAGATTCTACAAAGGTTACAACTTTAAATGACTTTCAGAAATTGATAGGAGAAATTCTGTGGTGCAGGCCACAGTGGAGAATTACAACTGATCAAATGAAACCATTATATGATTTATTGAAAGGTCCTTCTCAATTAAAGTCATGCAGAGAATGGACAGATGAAGCACTGGAATGTTTGAAATTAGTGCAGAAAAAGATTATGGGGTGTACTATTAGCAGGATATGAGAATCACAGGACTTGGAAGTAACAATTTTATTCACTGAAAAAATACCCACTGGAGTTTTACATCAAAAACAAGGGATTATTGAGTGGGTACATTTGGCTCAGATAAAGAACAGAGCTTGTGTGCCTTATGCTGTGCTGGTAGCCCAAGTCATACATAAGGCAGTGAAGAGAATAAGGATGTTAATAGGACAGAAAGTAGACAGTACCATTGATACTTAGATTAGAGTCAGCCTATATTCCTGATAGGGCAGATAGTATTAAACAGATAACTATGGAAGTTCAACTAGCAATAAGGGCCAGAACAACAATATTTTATATCACACACACTTGGTCACATTCAAAATCATGCAGTACCAAAAGGCATTAAACCAAACAATGGTCCAGCTTATATCAGTAAAGCCATTGAACAGTTCATGGTGGAATTTTCCATTTTACATGTCACTGGAATCCCCCATAATCCCACTGGTAAAGCTATAGTGGAACGAGCAAATCGATCCCTGGACACTTACTTACAAAAAGAAAAAGGAGGAGTTGGACCAGGAGTTGATAAATTCGCAATTGGCTGTTTATACTCTAAATTGATGATAAATTACAATTGGCTGTTTGGCTGTTTATATTCTAAATTATTTAAAATTCTATAATGATGGCTTATTGGCTGCTATGAAATTCTTAACATCTCCTAATAAGGAGTCTGCAAAGAATGAATCAGCAATAACAAGTGCCCTGAAAGCAGCCAGTAAAGTAATGTGGCACGATGAGAATAAAAATTGATTTGGTCCTCATACAGTGTTAACGTGGGGAAAAGGGTATGTTTGTGTTTCAACAGATGATAATAAAGAAGTTTGGGTTCCAGTGAAAAGGATGGGAGTGAGGAGGTGCTATCAGCGGCGGATGAAAAAACTTCTGGAGAAGCTTAATCAACTAGGTCACAATGACTCATTTCATTTTTCTCGTACTTATCATGACACTCAAAGAACACTGCGTCCATCGATCTAGCACCGAAGGAACAACAGAGATGGGCGTTCCTCACGAATCCACCATGGTTAAGGGTGATGTCATGGAGTGAGACAATGCCTAAGTTTATCATCCAAGGCAATATTTCTCACATGTTTAAAGATGATGGACTAGACTATGATAATAATGGGACTCTTTCAGAGACACTAACTTTTCAGGACTAGTCACAGGTTTCCCACTTTGTCTATAGAAGGGTATTTCTGGGAATTGGAATGGGTTTGGTTTTAAATACACACAGGTGAATGGAACAGAGGGGTATCCCTGGTGTGCCACTATTGTGGACGGACAAGAGACATTGGATGAGAAAGATACATTACACGCTTATAATCTATTCACCTGGAGGATAAATGGGACAATAGTAGTTTGGTCAGACAAGGACTTTGTGGGACTTGTTCGTGGGATGAAATTTAGGCCATTTTGTAACTTACAAAAGAAGAGAAATGTAACCCTTTGGCATCTGTATACGGGGCTTTTACCATTTGAGAATTGTCACAACATACCTGTCAGGAGAAAGAATTGATTATGGGAAACTACATAGAAATGTTATATTCATGTCACAATCTTACATACTTACTTGAGGAAAAATATGCAGCAAACTTTCCTAGACAAATGTACATCAATTATAAAGGGTCTCCTGAGGTTGAAAGACCTGTTCAGGGACTAGACAAAGTTATTCTAGTTATGAGAGGACAAACAGTGCAGGGAATGCCTGCTGCAGCATCACCAAAGAAAGCTAACAACATTACTTTAATGGGTGAAGTATGTCTAGGGAACACACATATATTTCTATGGGACAGAGACTACAGATCTAAACTAGAGACATATCAGAACATGACAGGAATTTTCAATTTTACATGCCAGAATTGTTCTGTACAAGCATGTATAGGACCAAAGATAGTAGGGAGAGTGTTTATTCAAACAAAACCTCTCCCATGCTGCCAATTTGTCCCGCAAACTATCGCAGATTTGTGAGCACCCTCCACACCCTCTGGCACCAGGTTGCCAATATCAATGCCACCCGAATTGATCCCGCTGTTACCACTGCCTTTAGCTCTATCTTTTCTACTCTATCTACCTGGATGAAAAGCTATGTGGGCTCAGCCTCTTTATTCCTTCTCCTTGCCGTGGGTTTCCTGCTCTGCCTACGCCAGGTAAGGCAGAGGCAGACGCAACAGCGGCAATATACCACGTGGGCTCTCCGCTCCCTGACAAATCACTCTAATCCACAAGTTTGGATCACAGCTTTAGAGAGACGCTAGCTCTCGCCTCAGCCCCAAAAGCATCCCTATGCCCCACTATAATCAATAATAAGCTTTCTACAGGAATATTGTGGCTCCATGACCTGGAGACCCGTTGGCTGCAGAGGTACCCAATGACGGGATTATTGTGGGTCCACCTGCCAGAAATGCTGGAGGTGGGAGCCACCCACATAGCCTAAGACAGGGGCCCTGCCCACTTTCGGTACCAGGCATGGAGACAGGCCACATGACCTATTCTCTCACTTACCTTTATAAAACAAAAAGGGGGAGTTGTCAGGGGCCGTCCCTGGACCTCCTGGGCAGAGAGGTAACGGCCGGGAGTCTATACCTGCCCCTCCCCGGCAATCACGCGCCTCACCCGTGACTTCCGGGCTAAGGGTGCAGGGAAGGCTCGTGTACAAGGCACGATACCGCCCTCGAGGAGGTGCTGAGGGAGCCCCAGTAAGAGTAAAACACACCTGGCCACCTGTGATAGGACCAAGCAGATGGTCCAAGTGGGGAGGGAAGGTCCAGAGAGACTCCTGCCCTATTGCCACAGGACACAACCAGCTAAGGGGAGGGGGCTGAGGCAACGGCGGGCTGAGCTCTCCAATCAGGGGCCAGATAGCAAGAACCGGAAGGGATAAGGAATAAAAGGCAACGCCCTAGGGAGTTCGGTGGGACTGGACTGATGTGAACTACTGAATAAACATCTGCTTTGCTCTACCACTCTGGCCAGTGTCTGGTTTTGCCCGTCCTCAGCCCCTGGGGTCGGGACCGGAGACGTCCGAAGCCGCCGTTAGTTAGGTGGAAGCAGAGGTCACGACGTACCCCCTGAGGTCCGGCAGGGACAGAGCGCGGACAATAAAGAAAGCATTTGTTCCCCAAGAGTAGAGAATTATATTCGTTAAAATCTCCAAGTAGTATATTTTCTAAGAAAATAGGGCTATCTGGAAAAAAAACAAGCAAGAGAACTGAGCTTTCTGAAGTACATTATATAAGTAGACATTTCGATAGCATTTTAATGGGGAAGAAATTACTTTCATTCACTATATCATTATCTCTTCATAAAAAAAAACAAAACTAAAACATCATGACGATGCTGATGATGATGACACATTACTATTAAGTACTGGCTCAAGTAAAAATGTTATTTATATAAAAATAGCCAATATTTATATGGCACATTAAGATTTTCAAAGTACTTTACATTATCTTATTTTTTTCCCTCAAGAGTAAGCCTAAGGCACAGGTGCTGTTATTATTCACAGTTTATAGATGAGATTCCTCATTCAAGGTTTGGCTCTCCATACATTGCTGCTTTTCATAGCTGAAGGATTTTAAGAGAAGTTAAGTCACTTCCTTGGTCAGGACTGAAATTCGAAGGGAAATACTTTTTGACTCCAGATGTAGCACTGCTTTAACTACACAGCACTGCTTATCCATTGTAAAAATCCTTAGATTCATATTTTTGTGTGTTAGATCCAGAAAGAAAGTCTTGACATCCATCATTATAGAATTATTTTGGCGTATTACAAATGGATAGTTTTAATGACTTGGAAGATTTTAATTTTTTCACCTTTGTTACCAAATCGTATTTCTATAAATATTAGGTCATATATCTCTAGAGCATGAACTCATTACATAATAAAATATACCTGTTTTAAAGTGATACTAGGAAAACAGTGAAAGGATTCATCTCTTTAAAAGCAGTGGGTTGTAGTTTTCTCCATTAATTTTTTCTTCTTGGAAAGGAATTTATTCAAAAAATATTGTAATTGATCATTAATAATGTCAATAATATGAATTTTATAACGCTTTAAGTTTACTAGGAGCTTTCTTCAAAAGAACAACGGGAGGAAATTTTTAGATAATGAAATAGAGTCTTAGGAAGTTGAAGTGGACTGAACAAGGTCACACAAAAAGGAAAAGCGGAGATTGAATTTGAAGCCAAATATTTTCAGACCAGATTCAAGGGATTTACCAAAACATCAGATGGCTTCTTTAAAATTTATCAAAGTGAATTCATCCTAGGAAGTCAATGACAAAAAGTTACTTATGTACCCCAATTATACTACCACATTAAAAATGTCTTATTGATATATTTTATTTTTACATCATAATTTCTGTCTATAACCCTCTTCCTCCCCTCTCAGAAAGCCATTTTTTGTAACAAAGAAAGTTTTTAAAAATAATTTAAACAAGGGGAAAAATATAAGAACCAGTCAATGCTTTGAAAAATGCTGATACCATATGCAATGCTCAGTACCTGAGGTCCCAGACATCTGTAATGAAGCAGGGGAATTATCTTTCGCTATCTCGTTTTTGTTATTGAGTTTCTTGTTTATGACTTCCAAACTTTTAATTTCAATTGTTTTGTGGCTGTTCTTTTAATTTGCATCATACTTAATTTGCATTATGTTTTCTTAATATTGGTGTGTCAGTGAATGTGTGTATATGTGGGCATGTGTGTTTGTTTTCTTAGCTCTTCGTACATCTCTCTCAGCTCATTGATGACTTTCCAAGCTCACCTGTGTTCACCATAGTCATCATTTCTAAAACAGTATAAAATTTTCCATGACTTCCATGTACCTTTCTTGCACCATTTAGTAGATAATTAATCAATGGGCATCCATTGGGTTTTTGAATCCTTGCTGCCTTAAAAAAAAATATAATAGCACTTTCTATAATGATAAGGAACTAGAACCAAAACAATTACTCGTTAATTGGGTGATAGCTAAGCATGTTACAGCATAAGAAAGTAATACATTATTACTGCATAGTGGACAAAGGATGCTTATATTGAACCCAGAGAGGCAAATGGGAAGACTTATATGAACTGATATATTTTGAAGTAAGAGTTCAGGGGAGAGTATATTCACTGTATGCAATAATGTTAACAGAAAAAAACAAAACTATGGGTGTGGAGCACTGTTTCTGTCATATTTTGGGAATATCTTCTTTAGTTTTGCTTACTTTTTTTTATCCCCAATTAAAAAAAAATCTCTAATAAGATATGGCTCTCTGGGAAGGAGCAGGAGATGCATATGGAGAAGTCTAGGAGTAGTTAGTTGGCTCAGGAGACAAAGTGCTAGTCCTGGAGTTAGGAAAACCTGACCTCAGATCTGACTGCAGAGACTTTGTGAATCCAGGCAGGTCTCATAACCCCTGTTTGCCTCAGTTTCTTTATCTCTAAAATGAAGACAATAATATCACCCATATTCGAGGATTTTTGTGTGGACTAAATAAGCTAAATAACTGTAAAGCACTTAGCACAGTGCCTGACACATAATATGTACTATTGAAATATTGGCTATTTACTACTACTACTACTACTACTACTACTACTACTACTACTAATTCTACTACTACTACTACTACTACTACTACTACTACTACTACTACTACTACTACTACTACCACATAAAAGACATCAATAAAGTTGTTTTAAATGCTATTTTGCTTAAGTACTCATATGGTGTGAATTTAAATTTTTAAGACAGATTTGTATTTATATCTTTTTTTATATTAACTTGTTCCACATTATGCCCCTTTCCTTTTCCTATGTAGAGAGTCACCCCTTATATTTGTTTACAATTTATAAGACCTATCTCTATTGCTCATTCTCCTAAGTAAAGTTAGTCATCATGTAAGTGCACGCAAACACCTAGTAACAGTTTTAGAAATATGCAATTATCTCTTTGGGGAATTCTGTCACTACTAAGGGAATTTAAATATGGCAAATACCTACCAAGGTACCATGTGATATAGAGCTGGGAGAATGTAAATGCTTAATTCACCCATATCATATCATATCATATCATGTCATATCATGTCATGTCATATCATGTCACATCGTATATATATACACATGTGTATATGTACGTATATATATATATATATATTCTTAAAAACTGAAGTAATGCAATTGGATGACCTCTGATGAAGCAACTGAGGCCCTGAGAGGGGGTCTCATATTTCTCAAATGGAGAGGGTAAAGTAGTCTAGGTATATTGGAGAACAATATTTTTTTCACTTATTTAATTTACCAGTAGAGGGGAAAATGGGGTCTATGTCAAGGCAAACTAGTTGATGGAGCCCAGACTCCATATAACAACAGAAATATAAAAACATAACAACAGAACCACCCATTCATTAACTTGGTGAATTTTGAACCTGAGAGACTGACCAAGGAAGTCAGACTTGTTTCCTTGGGTTTTCCTTGGGTTGACCCAGAAGGGAGAGTTCTCCCAGAATTCCACCAGTATAAACCAAACTCTTTCCCTAGTTTCTCAGACTTGACTCCCTATAACTCATGTATTTTGTGTCGTATTCTTTGTGTGGTATTCTCAGATAGCCCATAACAGGTTTTCCTCAGTCTTGAGTATCTGGCCTTTGATTGGGATTAACTTTTGATTTGTTGCCTGATAGTTTGATGTCTTTGGAGTCTAGTTAAACTCATGTAGGTTTCAAGAGAAGTAGGGAGAGAGATATTCATTCCCTTGCAACCATCAGTGATAAGAAAGGAATAGTCAAATTAATGCTTCTTTAATATTCAGAGAGATCTATAATCTCACTGACACAAATACCAGCTCAACCACACTCTCTCAGCCTAGATTACATTTCTTCGCTCCATCCCTCTAATCCCTTTTCAAGGGGTCTACAATGTGCTAATGTTTTTAGCTAGGTGAAGTGGCAGGAGATTGTGAGTTATTGCGTGAGGCACATCTGGAAAACCGTAAGTGCTGTATAAATCTGAGGTGTCATAATCATGATGATAGTAATGAAGACATAGTTTTGAATACCAGGGGAACGTTAACTTTCTGTTGGTGACCCCCTATCCCCTTTTCACTTAGCTTCTTTTCTGGTTATACATCTCTTTGATGCCAACATTAATGCTGTTTTACTTGAATGATTCTTGGTTTGAAATGAGTTGCAGCTGACTCATCCCCTCCACGATCCTCTCCATTGACCTCTGGGTAACCCTTCACTTTAATTCTTTGAAAACTGGGCTAATCCATATCAAGAATATTGTAAAAAATGACACTCTAGTACATGATCCCAATAACTTCTTCATACAGAGGGGTTTTTTTTCCTGTTAAGATTATTATGGGCAGTTTTAACAAATCTTTCAGAAATGAGAGAGGATGGTAGAAACCTGTAATAACTTTCAAAAAAAGCTCAGAAACTTTCAGGAATAGAAACTTTTTACTGCCTGTATCTTCTAATGAGTCATTTACAATGTTAGGAATCCAAACAGCTTTAGAAAAAAAAAGTGTATTTGTGGCGTGTGTGTGTGTGTGTGTGTGTTTGTGTTAAGTGGGGGCAGTTTTGATTACAAAAACAATAAATTGCCTATGTCAGTGAGCTCCTTTTAAATAAAGTTCAAAACCTGGTAATATTCGAAGTATCTGTCTTTCTGATTTAAAAAATAACAATTTTGCCTATACAAGATGTCCCAAAAGTCTAAGTTCAGTTTTATGTTCTAATAGTTTTAATAATAATGGTAACATCACCACCACACAACTACCACTGCTATTACTACCACCACCACCGTCACTACTTCCTGTTGTTCTTGTTTAGTCATTTTTTTCAGTCATGTCTGACTCTTCATGACTCCATTTGGGGTTTTCTTGGCAAAGACATTAGAGTGGTTGGCCAATTCCTTCTTCAGCTCATTCAAGAAACCGAGGAAAATAGCATTAGGTGACTTACCTAGGGTCACACAGCTAGCACATGTCAGGGGCCAGATTTGAACTTCATGAGTCTAGAACCAGCGCTGTGCCTGCTGCCCTTCACTACTATTACTACCTAATACTAATATAGCTCATTAAGATTTGGAAAATGCTTTACATGTATTTCATTCTATCCTTACAACAACATTGGAAGGCAGGTGCTATTATTATTGCCATTTTACAGATGAAGAAACTGAAACTGAGAGGTTAGATGATTTGGTAAGAGTCAAATATACCCAGTTTGTTCCTGAAATAGAATTTGAAACAGTCTTTCTCACTCCAGGGCAGACATTCTGTCCACTATGCCATCTTGTTGCAGATATTAAGACTGTAGCTTCAGGATCAAAACTTGCCAAAAAAAAGTTTCATGAATTATTTGAATAAAATTGGTTTTAGTAATGTAATTTGGAAGAAATTATAGATGTTTATAAACCCCAAGTGGTTTATTTTGTACACAATTCCCTCTTGTCTTCAATTCAACAAACACTTATTAAGCACCTACTCTGTACAAGATGAGTACTGGAAATATGAGCCTATAACAATAATATATTTTCCAGATAAATGTTTCAGTTGAATTCTGGTAGAAGAGTGAAGGAGATTCAAAGCAAAACCAAACAAACAAAAATTATCACAGCCATGAGGTATAGAGAGGACCCTACCCTGAAAGGTTTTTACTAGGTTCTGAGGGAAGATATATCTATATGTCTAGAAACAGACATAGACATAGACAAGTGGATAAACACATGTTAATATAGACATGCATATATCCATTCAGAAGGAAAGATATACATGTAATAGTTATCTCTGTGTATGTTTATCTATCTATGTATGTGTCTATCTCCTTGCTAACAGAGAGTAGACTCATAAAAACATAAAATGGGAATTGTGTAACTATTATATAAATAATAAATTTAATAAGTTTTCAGAAACAGAAAAGATCACTATAATCTGTACTGACATATAAAGTGACTTTAAAAAAAATCCAAGAAGGAGCTGAAATCTAAATTTGCAACTTGAATGGTAGCTTGTGTTTGGGTGGGCAAAGATCTTGAGGCCTCATAGAACTTTGTGGTAAGTCATGTCTTCAAAAGTCCAGCCAACATAACCCACTTTATGCTCCATACATGATGCATTTCATCTACTCCATCTGTGCCTTTGGCCAGGCTATCATTTATGGCATATTTTTTTTAATAAAAATTTATTTATTTAACTTTTTACATTCATTTTCACAAAATTTTGGGTTCCAAATTTCCTCCCTTTTTATCCCCTCCCCCCACCCCAATACACCGAGCAATCTAATTTTCCCTATCACCAATCTGCCCTCACTCTCTTCAAATTGCTCCCTTCTCCCATTGCCCTCCCTACCATCATACCCCCCCTTGCTTATCTCCTTCTGCCCCACTTTCCTGTATTGTAACATAGGTTTTCATGCCAAAATGAGTGTGCATTTTATTCCTTCCTTTAGTCAAATGTGATGAGGGTAAACTTCATGTTTTTTCTCAGCTCTCCTCTTTTTCCCTCCACTAAAAAGTCTCCTGCTTACCTCTTGAATAAGAGATAATTTACCCCATTCCATTTCACCCTCTCTCCTCCCACTACATTTCTCTCTCACCACTTACCTTAATTTCTTTTAAGATATGGTCCCATCCTATTCAATTCACTCTGTGCTCTCTGTCTCTGTATGTGCGTGCATGTGTGTATGTGTGTGTTGGTGCATGCATGTATATGTGTGTGTGTATGTGTGTGTGTGGTCCCACCAACTACCCAGATACTGAAAAATTTTAAGAGTTACAAATATTGTCTTTCCATGTAGGAATGTAAACAGTTCACCTTTGGTAAGTCCCTTATGACTTCTCTTTGCTGTTTACTTTTTCATGCTTCTTCTCATTCTTGTTTGAAAGTCAAATTTTCTTTTCAGCTCTGGTCTTTTCATCAAGAATGCTTGAAAGTCCTCTGTTTCATTGAAAGACCATATTTTCCCCTGATGTATTATATTCAGTTTTGCTGGGTAGGTGATTGTTTGAGTCCTAGTTCCTTTGACTTCTGGAATATCCTATTCCATGCCCTTCGATCCCTTAATGTAGAAGCTGCTAGATCTTGAGTTATCCTGATTTTATTTCCACAATGCTGGAATTGTTTCTTTCTAGCTGCTTGCAATATTTTCTCCTTGACCTGGGAATTCTGGAATTTGGCCACAATGTTCCTAGGAGTTTCTCTTTTTGGATCTCTTTCAGGTGGTGATCGATGGATTCTTTCAATACTTATTTTGCCCTCTGATTGTAGAACATCAGGGCAGTTTTCCTCGATAATCTTATGGAAGATGATGTCTAGGCTCTTTTTTTGATCATGACTTTCAGGTAATCCCATAATTTTTAAATTGTCTCTCCTGGATCTATTTTCCAGGTCAGTTGTTTTTCCCATGAGATATTTCACATTCTCTTCCATTTTTTCATTCTTTTGGTTTTGTTTGGTGATTTCTTGGTTTCTCAGAAAGTCATTAGCCTCCATCTGTTCCATTCTGATTTTGAGAGAACTATTTTCTTTAGTGAGCTTTTGAACCTCTTTTTCCATTTGGCTCATTCTGCCTTTGAAAACATTCTTCTCCTCACTGGCTTTTTGAACCTCTTTTGCCAATTGAGTTAGCCTATTTTTCAAGGTGTTATTTTCTTCAGCATTTTTTTTGTGTCTCCTTTACCAAGGTTTTGACCTGTTTTTCATGCTTTTCTTGCATCTCTCTCATTTCTTTTCCCAGTTTTTCCTCCACCTGTCAAACTTGATTTTCAAAATCCTTTTTGAGCTCTTCCATGGCCTGAGCCCACCGGACATCCACCTGGGATATCTGGGATACAGAGGCCCCGACCTCCGCATCTTTCCCTGATGGTAAGAATCCTTCCTCATCATCAGAATTGAAAGGCGGAAACATCTGTGCCCCATCAAAGTAGCTTTCTGTGGTCTTATTTTTCTTCCCTTTTCTGGGCATTTTCCCAGCCAGTTACTTCACTTCTGAGATTCCTCTGCACCCTCGCCTAGATCTGCCCAGATAGTGCTTGGGGTCTGAGATTCAAATAGGCTTTCCTGTGGCAGGTGCAGCTGCTATTCAATGTGAACTTAAGTTCTGGTGCTCAGGTGGGGGCAGGGCTGTCTCCCAGGCTCATTTCCTTCAGGGGGTTTATTCAGAGTCCTTAGGTAATGGCCCTAAACTTCTGCCTGCTGTCCCTGGTTGCCGCCCCTCCCTCTGCCGCTACCTCTGCTGCTCCCTCTGCTGCTTCCTCCCAAGGGGACCCAAGTCACAGAGACACCCTGCTTCCCTCTTGGCCAGCCTAGACATGTCTCTCATTGACCTGTAGCGCCTCTGGGCGGAGGGACCTTCTTGGCTGCCGGAGATTCTGTCCCTGAAGCCTCCTCGGATCTGCTCCTCTGGGGCCACGCGGCCAAGGCAACACAGGAGTGGACTCTGCTGTCTGGAGCGTGACGGACCCTGGGGATGGCTCTTCAGGGCTCTCTGGAACGGAGATCTTTTCCACTGTGTTTCTGCGCACCTTGCAGTGCTCCAGAATTTGTGGGGAGTTCTTCTTGCAGGAAATATATGGGCTGTGGGTTTGGAGCTAGCATATATGAGTGTTTGTTCTCTGCCATCTTGGCTCCACCCCCCAGCATAAATATTCTTCATCCTCATCTCTGCCTTGGGGAATCCCTAGCTGGAATCCTCAGGGCCCAGTTTACATGCTACATGAAGTCTTTTCTGAGTCCCCAAGTTATTAGTGCTATCTCCTTCCATCCTCAATTTTACCTCATTTCTGCTTCTTGAAATCCTTGATTTTCTTTAATACTTAGCTCATATAGGCAGTCTTGAAGAGACTTTTCATGATTCCCCCAGTTGCTAGTATCTTTCTCTCTAAGCTTACTACCAAGTTACTCTTTCTGAGTCTCAGATATAACTATTCATAGTTATATCTATGACATAACATGTCAGGCTCCCTTTCTCTCACCTTGAATGTTAGAGCAACCGACTGATTTTTTGCGTTTTTCTTTGCATTCTCAATGCTTCCCACAGTGACTGGAACTTTGTAGACATTTGAGAAGCTCCTATTCATTCATTTATGGCATAAGTCTCAGAGCTGTTCTCCCAATACACAATTACACTGACAACTTGGACACCAAAAAGGTGTTTACTCCATCTTACCAAAGAGTCCTAGGGGAACATGAGGGACTCGGGACACTTTTCCTATATTTTGTTTCATGAACCTCCTCCAGAGTCCATCGTCCAATTGCTTATAAGGTAAGATCTATTAATATACTAGGCAATTAACTTTTGGAAATAGGGATGCCCTTAGATAACATGGAAAGAACAGGTGGTACAAAACACCTCAAGTCCCTACAACTAGAGGCATATGTTTTCCTGAGTACTTAATGTCCAAAGGAAAATGGACTCAAAATTAGGATATGTATGGTAAAAAGAAGTAATGAACTATTACTAGAGATATTTTTCCTCCCTTCACAATGCCCTCAGAAAGATTCCTTTAGATATGCTTAAACTTGCGGCCATGCTTCTTTTAGACACTTGTAACTCCCTTTTGCCTCCCAGTGCAGACATTGTATATAGAAAATATTGACTAGTGACACTACTGAGAAGTCCAAATCTTATGACAAGGTTATCCTCTAGTCAAAGTACTGAGGGAGGGAAGGAGAAGGAGAAAAAGTCCCTCTTCTCTCCATGCTCCTAAGCCATTCCCTTTCAAGGACTTGGCTGTAACTTCTCTTTACCCTTGGTTACCCGGTACTTAAATTCTGGGCACCTGTAGAATTAGATATGGCTTATGTTACTTTAGCCTTTGATTGATTGAATGCTTGATTCATAAAGAGAATGTCAGAGGAACTGTGCTCTTATGTGTATACATGATCATTTGAGGTGGGTGGGTGTGAACAAGTCATGGGTATAAGGAAGGGATTCCCATAAGCAGTGATCACCCAACTCTTCAAGCACTCTAAGAAGTCAAAGAGACAGAAATGAGGAGATAGAGTTTCCTAAGTTTAAGGGATGCAGAAGATAGAATGCCAAATTCAGGGAACAGTGAATAAGCCACTTTGGCTGGAATGCAGAGTAAGTGAATTGAGAATAATGTGTAATACCTTTGGAAAGACAGGCTGAAGCCAGGTAGAGGGGGGAAAAACCTACTCATTAAAATCAAAGTTTCTCTTTCTGCCCAAACCATCTTAAACTGTAAAGAGAAAAGAGCAGAAATCCTTCAAGAAGGTATAGCCAGGAAAAATCACTTTTACAAGTTTGCTTTGACACGGAAATGCAGTATATGTATGTTTTATTGAGAATTACAAGACATTTAATTTCATAAAGGAATATTAGAATGTGCATGTGTATTTTATCAAGTGTAATATAATATCTCTGTACTACTAACTGCAAAACTTCTGCTGCGTCAGCCAGTCCTGGTTTGTATCTACAACTTTGTCAAAAGCCAATAAAGCAGAAAGCTTATTCATCTCGCTAAGGGGCTGTAAGCTCTATTTATTTAAAGTGGAGTTTGGAGGTAGGCTTCTGCAGTTTTCCAATGAATCGTGTATCACTTTCATTTAGTGACATTGAGTTTTAAGCCTCTGTAAAACTGCCTTATAGAAGAAAAAATATGGGGTTGACTCAGTGATAAACAATTTTTGGATGGAAGGGGATGTTGGCTCTGAGATTAGTCCCGTGAATTTGGAAAATTAAAAAAAAAAGTATTGGCAAGACTCATTTTTGATGGGAGTTGCACAAAACAAAATAGATGCTCTTGTTTAAGGGTCTCTGCTACAAATACTGTGTGAGAGTCCAAAGGTGCTTCTCCTCAAGTATAGCTTTAGCCATGTCATTACCCTGCTCCTTCCCCTCCAGGGACTGGGACTGTTTGCTACCCCTCAGAACTAATACTTGGCCTTTGAACATCTTTACCTGCTGGGGTGGGGCCAGTCTATCCTTGTGGCTCTTTTACATATTCCCTACCTTTACATTCACTAGGATCTAATGAAACACACCTACTTCCTGTTGCTTACAAGTAATTAACATCCCCTCTCTATGCCTCTGTGCAGATAATTTCTTATATTTTCAATGCTGTCACCTCCAAGAATCTGTAGATCTAGTCAAGTCAGTTCAGGGGTGTAGCAGATAGACAACTGGACCTGGAATCAGGAGCATGTGAGTTCAAGTCAGACCTCAGACACCTGACTAGTTGTATGACCTGGGTAAGTTACAACCCCAAGCTCCTTGCCAAAAGCCAAAAGTCAAAAGCCAAAAAACAAAAAACAAAAAAACCCCAAAAAACCCCACCTACCTTCAACTACCTTCTGCAGTCTGATCCCTTAATTATTATTTCTATCCAAAATTACATTGCATTTTCAAGGTATTCTTGTATTTCAAGGTAATCTCATGTGTATATGCACATTATCTATCTATGCCTATTTATTTCTCTCATTTATTCACAAACCTATTTCTGTATATGTATAGCCTGTATATGTATGTATATTCTGAATATGCATATACACATCTAAATATATCTTTGTCTGCATATGTATTCATCCATCCATCTATCTATCTTTCATCTCTGTCTCTCCCCAGTTATATCTGCCTACAGATAACAACATATACAAGTTTTTACCTATTATTTTTTCCTGATTGATGTAAGGTCCTTGAGATCAGGGACTGTTTCCTTTTTATCTTTTTATCTCTACTGCCTTTCACATGCATCTGGTTCATAGTAGGTACTTAAAATGCTTACTGATTTTGACTCATGAGAATGAAAATCAGAGGACCAAGGTTCTAATCTCAGCTCTGATATTTGTATGTTATATAACTTTGGACAAGTCATTTAACTTCTTGGAGTTTCCAAGGATCCTCTGTTTCTGTCTGTCTCTATCTCTTTACCAAATATCTATCTATCCTTTATTTTTCTATTTCATCTTTACACATGCTCACACACTTTATATATTTGGAAATGCATTTCATCCTTTTTTATTATTACTATCTTACTCAGACCTCTATAATACTTCTTGGGGGAACTTTCAGTAGCTTGAAAAGATGTCAGAAATCCCGTTTAGTCATTGAACATGTCCTCTAAGTCAACAGTAAATTAAATTGTTCCTCTCATTGTGTATTTTTTTTTAACAGAGACTGCTTAGAAGAAGTGCATAGTCTCTTTTATCAGCATAATGACAGTTAATGAAGGTTTCCAATATTGTTCTGGGCCACTGTGCAATCAGGCGAGATTTTCAAGGCTCAATTGACAATTTACCTTCCATAAAATTATCCATTCCTGAAAGTCCTCCGAGTAAGAGATAATCCTGTAGTGATATTTGTGTGCATGTGTGTGTGTGTGTGTGTATGTGTATGTGCATGAGAGAGAGGGGAAAAAAAACACCGACATAAGTATACTATGCTTTTTTTTAAGAGAAGGGAATCTAAGAAACTAAGATATAACTGAGACATAACTGGCAATTATGAGGCATGGAGTATAACCATATATATATATATATATGTGTGTGTGTGTGTGTGTGTGTGTATACACACATATACATATAAATGTTGTATGTTTGTGTGTATGTATATGCATGTGTGTATATGTCTATAAATGTATAAGTGGATATAAATGTATGTGTATAGATAGATTTTATCTTTATGTATGTATGATGCATATATGTGTGTGTGTGTATATATATATATATATATATATATATATATATATATATATATGTTTGTATATGTGTATGTGTGTAATTTTCCTTCCAGTGTGGTAATTTAGTCTGATTTTTTTCATATGTGTTTTGGAACTACTTATGAGAAAACTGCTCTTGTCTTGAACACTCACCTTAGTTTTAGTTTCCCTCTTGGTAAAAAGGAGATAATAGCACCTATCTCATAGAACTGTTGTAAGGCCCCACTGGGATAATGTTTTTAAAGTGCTTTGAAAGCCTTCAAGTGTTATGTAAATGTGAATATCCTCATTATTCGGATTGTTATTATCATTAGCTCCATCTCCTTGATAAATATAGGGCTACAAAATAGGGATATCTGTGTATATAATTATGGAAATGACGTTTCTTGTGCTTTTGATTTCTTTTCCTATAAATGTCAAAGATGACTTGACTTGTCATCAGAGGATATGATCCAAATCCTGCCCTTGACAAGTAAACCTGTAATCTTGGGTGTGCCATTAAACCTTTGTGATACTGATTTTTTTTTTTCATTTGCAACATGGAAATAAGAATATATTCTTTACATGCAGGGTATCTGTGAGTTTCAAATGAAATAAATCATTTGAAATGCTTCAAAATGGTAAAACTCATAATCTGTTAGTTGGATTATTTTGTTATACCCTTCCCATACCCCCCAAATATCATAAATTATTGGATCAAGGTTTGAAGGAATTTAGAGATTATTCAGTATGATCATCCTTTTATGATGGGAAAAGGGAATCCTGTAAAGATTGTATGATGCAACCAGCATTGCTATTGCCATACTTGTTATTTACCACTTTAATTCAACTGGGCACTGGAGACATATGTCAGGGTTGAAAGATGATGACGGCGATGATGATGAATTATCAGGATCTGTTCAATTTGTGAGCCTAGCAAGACATTTGTAAGGACTGCAAACTATTTTGCCTTTCTCCCTCTCTCTGTCTCTATCACTCTGTCTCTGCTTCTATCTAGACCTCTGTTTCTCTCTCTTTTTGCCTCTTTGAGAACTTTGACATAGATCATAGAGTCATCAATTTGTGTTTTCATAGGGTTTTATAGGCAACCCAGTATAAAGTTGTAATCCCTCATTTAAAATGAGGAAGCTGAATCACTTGCCAAAATGACCAAGGCAGCACTTGGACTCAGGTCCTGTCTTCAAATTCAGTACTCTTTCCTCTTTGTCATGCTCTCTGACTCTTGAAGGTCCATGTCCTATACATCAACGTGAAAGCTCCAGAAATTCTAGACAGACAGACAGACAGACACACACACATACACACACACACACAGCAGAGATCTCCAAGAAGAGTATTGTGACCTCTTTTGGGATCCACAGGTTTTAGCATAGTGGTTGGCATAGAGTAGGCACTTAATACATGTTCATTGAAATAAATTTCATGATTCCATGAAAAACTGGCTTGTGATATAACTAAGCCAGATCATCCTAAGAAGATATATTTATGAATCTGGAGAAAGGCACAAACAATGAATTAAATATATTTTCTTGTATTTCTATAGCAATTTCTTCTCATTAGCTATGATAATGGAAATAACACCTTTCGATGATGCCTTATGAATGATGAAATTTTGATTAGTGAACAGACAGGTTATTAATGATAAGCCTACATTTTTTCTCACAATTTATTAAAAAGCATTGCAAATATATAATCTCACTTTGTTCATTGCTTGTTGGTTAAAACAATAACAATAGTCACAAAACTTTTGTCAAAATGAAGTTAAGCCTCAATGCTTGTCCGCCAACGAAGTATTATGTACGATTCTCCAATAGATGCAGCCGCAGACTTCAGTGGATTTATCTTTGATCATCAATGTTGTAGTATGGGATAGGATCAGGTGCTCTCAGATGAACTCAGGGGCACATATATCACAATTACTCTTCTCTGGTATTGATTTTTCTCCTTATGAAATTTCTCTCTCCTCAGGTTCAAAACTAGTATACCGAATATTCTCTGAATACTCTAAATAAATTTTCCAATAAGTAAAACATTTCTCTCCAATTGGCCAGAGGAAACCCTAGAGAAAATCCAAGAGGAAAACTGGGGCTATTTGCATTTCTAAACTAGGTAAAGAGGGATGTTTCCACTGACATGAAGACTTCCAACTTCTACTTTTTGCTCCCATTTATCCCCATGGGGTGAAAAAGAATAAACCTTCTCACTCTTTGACAGAACAGCCCCTTTTGCAAATGTTCTTGCAGATAGCAATCGTTTCCTCCTGGGCCTTTTCTTCTCCAAGCTTTTGCTGCTGTTTGATTGTTTCAGTCACCTATGATTCCTGGAGACCCAATTTGGGATTTTCTTGGCGAAGATACTATATTTGACGTTTGCTTTTCTTGCTCATTGTACAGATGTGGAAACTGAAGCAAACACATTAAAGTGACTTGTCCAGGGTCACCCGGCTTGTGTTTGAGGCATTATTTGAATTCAGGGAATCTTTCTGATACCAATCTTGGCCACCTATAAACTCTTGTCAGCTAGCTACCCCTTTCTCCAGGTTAAATGTTCTCAATTTCATTACTCTATGTTTATATGCTATTGACTCAAACCTTGACCATATTAATTGTATTTCTCTAGATGTTTAATAGCTTGTTCAGCTTCTCAAATTGTACTTCCCCTGACTAAATACAAAATACTTAGCACAATGTCTAGGGCATAGTAAGTGTTACATAAATGTTAGTTATCACTATCATCATCATCACCATCATTATCATCATGTTCCAATATCCTAGTTATGTGATCTTGGATATAGCAATTTGTCACTCTGAAACTCATATTCTTCTGGCACAAAATTGGTATACCAACTCTTAGGGGCAACTAGGTGGTGTAGTGGATAGAGTACCAGTGCAGGAGTCAGGAGGACCTGAGTTTAAATCTGACCTCAGACATTTGACACTCACAAGCTGTGTGACTTTGGGCAAGTTACTTAACCCCGATTGCCTCGTCCTGGGTCATCTCGCGGCATGCTGATGAATATCTGGTCACTGGATTCAGATGGCTCTGGAAGAGAAGTGAGGCTGGTGATTGCACAGCCCTCCTTCACTCAAAACAAAGACAAGTACAAGTCATGTCATTATTTCTTTGATGGCATGGTCTTCTTTGGCAATGAAGGATGAACATAGAATACTAACTCTTGGACAAATAAAATTGTTGAAGGGAAAAACTTTTGGAAAATATAAAGATGTAGAATTATGTGAGATAGGTGAAAAGGCAAGATGGTAGAGTAGAAGCAGAGACTTGCTAGAGCTCTCCAACCAAGCCACATCAAATACCTATAAAAAAATCACTCTAATCAAGCCCTGATAGGACCTGTGAAAGACTCCAGGGAAGGGAATCTCTGGCATCTGTGTCAGTTTTCAGACTTCATGACCCCAAAACTCCAAGGATAAATTGGAAGATGAGTGGAGAAATCCTGTCTGATCCATGTGAGAGAGTAGAGTGGTCCAGCTCTATCCCCAGGGTGGTGGAGGAGTCTGCAGCAGTCCCAGGAGGGGTAGAGGCAGTGGTTGCTTCTGGAGCTCTAGGGAAACAAAATGTGGGGGAATCAAGTGGCTGACAGTACACCCCACCATACCTACTGGAAGCAGAGAACTACCTTGAAAAAAAGCTCCAAAAGTCAAGTAAAAGACTGGGAAAATGAGCAAAAGCAAAGAAAAAGAATCACACTATGGAGTCTTACTTTGGTGATGAGGAAGATCAAAATATACAAACAGAAGAAGGCAACAAAGTCAAAGTTCCTACATCCAAAACCTCCAAGAAAAATATGAATTGATCTCAGGCTTTGGAAGAACTCAAAAAGGATTTTGAAAATCAAGTAAGCAAAGTAGACCAAAAATTGAGAAGATAATTGAGAGTGATGCAAGAAAATCATAAGAACAGAGTCAACTTCTTGCTACAGGGGACCTAAAAATGTTGAATAAAATAACACTTTAAAAAATAGACTAATCAAAATGGAAAAGTGATCCAAAAAACCAATGAGGAGAAGAATACCTTATAAAGCAGAATTGGCCAGATGGACAAGGAGGTCCAAAAGTTCACTGAAGAAAATAATTCCTTGAAGATAAGAATGGAGTAGATAAAAGCTAATGACTTTGTGAAAAATCAAGAAATTATAAAACGAAGCCAATGTAATGAAAAAACATGGCAGACAATGTGAAATATCTTATTGGAAAAGCAACTGACCTGGAAAAGAGACCCAGGAGAGAAAATATAAAAATTACTGGGTTGCCTGAAAGCCATGATTAAAAAAGGGGCCTAGACATCATCTTTTGAGAAATTATCAAGGAAATCTGCCTGATATTCTGAGAACAGAGGACAAAATAGAAATGGAAAGAATCCACCAACTATCTCCTGAAAGAGATGCCAAAAGGCAAACTCCTAGGAATATTGTAGCCAAATTCCAGAGCTCCCAGTTCAAGGGGCAAATATAGCAGGCAGACAAAAAAAAACAATTTAAGTATTGTGGAAATACTACCAGGATAACATAAGATCTAGCAGTTTCTATAATAAGGGATTGAAGAGCTTGAAATATGATATCCCAGAGGTCAAAGGAGCTGGGATTAAAACCAAGAGTCACCTATCCAACAAAATTGAGTATAATAATTTGGAGGAGAAAATGGTCATGCAGTGAAATAGAGGACTTTCAAGCATTATTCATTGAAAAGAACAGTGCTGAATAGTAATTTTGACTTTCAAATAAAAGAATGAAGAGAAGCATGAAAATGTAAGCAGGAAAGAGAAATCATAAGGTTGAAGTTGAACTGTTTGCATTCCTACATGGAATGATCATATTTGTAACTCTTGAGACTTTTCTCAGTATTATAGTAGTTGGAGGGATTATATACATATTGACAGAGGGCATAGGGTGGGTTGGATATGAAAGGATGATGACTAAAAAAACATAAAATGGGGTGAGAGAAGAATATATTAGGAGAAAGAGAAGGGGAGCAATTGAATGGAGTGTATTATCTCTCACAAAGAAGAGTCAAGGAAAAAAAAAACTTTTTCTATGGAGGGGAAGAGGGCAGAGGTGAGAATGAAAGAGTGAACCTCACTCTCATCACATTTGGCTTGAGGAAGGAATAGCATGTACACTTAATTTGGTATGAAAATTTATCTTACACTGAAGGAAAGTAGGGAGAAAAGGGATAAGTGGGAGATGGGGGATGATAGAAGGGAGGGTAAATGGGAGGAGGGGGTAATTAGATAAAAATACTTTCAAAGAGGGAAATGGTCAATGGAGAGAATAGAATTAATGGGGCCAGGATAGGATG
Source organism: Bettongia penicillata ogilbyi (assembly GCA_023548195.1). Classification (NCBI taxonomy): domain Eukaryota; kingdom Metazoa; phylum Chordata; class Mammalia; order Diprotodontia; family Potoroidae; genus Bettongia; species Bettongia penicillata. Next base: position 787,568 of record JAJHZJ010000210.1, read on the forward strand.
GTGGGAAATATAGTTAATCTTTTACATCATAACTTCTATGGAAGTGTTTTGCATGACTACACATACAAAACACTGTATTGAATTTTGTGCCTTCTCAATAAGGATGGGTGTTGAGGGAGGGAGAGAAGTTGGAACTCAAAGTTTTAAAAATGAATGTTAAAAATTGTTTTACATGCAACTGAGAAATAAAACATACAGGAAATGGAGTATAGAAATCTATCTTGTCCTACAAGGAAATGGAGAACAGAATGAGAGAAGGAGGAGGTGTGATAGAAGGTGTGATAGAAGCAGATTACGGGAAGGGGTAATCAGAATGTATGGTGTCTTAGGGTGGGTGGACTGGAGAGATGGGGAAAAATTTTTAACTCAAAATCTTGTGGAAGGGAATGTTGAAGATTAAAAATAAATTAATTCAAAAGAAAATAATGTGAGATTTTATTGTTAATCCCCTTGTATCTACATGTATTTGATGAATCAAGAACTTTGAAAAGGCAGGCTATTCCCCTGCCCTAAATATATTTTGCATTACTAAGCATCACAGAATTAATGATCTTTCTCCTAAAACACCTCCAGCACTTATTGTCAGTAATACTCATTTGGCCCTAAGTCTACAGTGTTTGCTTCATTAAGTGTGTGTGTGTGTGTGTGTGTGTGTGTGTGCATGCACACGAACATCTTGTGTATCTTGATTTTAACCTACTAGAAGGAAAAAATTCTGATTTATAAATTTTTGTTTATTATTATTTTTGGTTGTGTGTTTCCTCCTAGCATGATGTAATCAGAACTTTGGAAGGGGTCTCAGATATTGTGTAGTGAACTCTTCACATTTTATTATTTTTTTTGTTTCATTTTTTTCCCTTTTTAAAGTTATTTTAAATTTACAACATTCTTTTCCACAAAGTTTTGAGTTCCAAATTTTCTCCCCATCTCTCCCTTCCCCCCACCTAAATGCCTTGCATTCTGATTGCCCCTTCCACCAATGTGTCCTCCTTTCTAATGCTCCTCCCTTCCTTTTTGCCCATCTTCTCTCTTGTCCTGTAGGGCAAGATAAATTTCTACACCCCATTACCTGTATTTCTTATTTCCCAGTTGTACACAAAAACAATTCTCAACATGTGTTCCTAAAACTTTGAATTCCAATTTCTCTTCCTTCCTCCCTTCCCATCCATCCCCACTGAGAAGACAAGCAATTCAACATAGGCTACATATGTGTAGTTTTGCAAATGACTTCCATAATAGTCATGTTGTATATGACTAACAATTTTCCTCTATCCTATCCTGCACCCCCAATTCTTTTATTCTCTCTTTTGCCCTTGTCCCTCCCCAAGAATGTTTACTTCTGATTGCTCCCTCCTCCCATTTGCCCTCCCTTCCCTCATCCCCCCCACCCTGCTTCTCCCCTACTTTCCTGTATTGTAAGATAGATTTTCATACCAAAGTGAGTGTACATGTTATTTCTTCCTTGAGCCAAATGTGATGAGAGTAAGCTTCACCTCCCTCTCACCCACCCCCTTTTTCCCCTCCATTGGAAAAGCTTTCTCTTGCTTCTTCTGTGATAATTTGCCCAATTGCATTTCTCCCTTTCTCCTCCCAATATATTCCTCTCTCACCACTTAATTTTATGTTTTTAGATATGATCCCTTTCTATTCAACTCTCTCTCTCACTGTATATATATATATACATACATAATATATATACACACACACATATGCACGTATGTTTGTGTGTGTGTGTGTGTGTGTCCCTCCAACTATCCAGATACTGAGAAAAGTTTTAAGAGTTACAAATAGTATCTTTCCATGTAGGAATGTAAACAGTTCAACTTTAGTAAGTCCCTTGTGATTTCTCTTTCTTGTTTATCTTTTCATGCTTCTCTTGATTCTTGTGTTTGAAAAGTCAACTTTTCTTTTCAGCTCTGTTCTTTTCAATCAAGAATGCTTGAAAGTCCTCTCTTTCATTTAAAGACCATTTTTTTCCCCAAAGTATTATACACCATTTTGCTGGGTAGGTGATTCTTGGTTTTAATCCTACTTCCTAGAGATTCCTAGATTTTGGATCTCTTTCAGGAGGTGACTGGTGGATTCTTTCAATATTTATTATTTTTTCTGGTTATAGAATATCAGGGTTCTAGAATATCAGGGCACACCCCAGGACCTTCCTTAGGGCTGAGTTTCAGATCAACTGCTCAATTCTCCCTGGGGCTTTAAGCTGAGCTGCTCCAACAGTGGACCTTGGCTGCTGCCGTGGCCATAGCAGCTGCCTGGTGGCCATCGCAGCTGCCTGAAGCCTCTTCTGCTACTGCCACAGCTGCCTGGGGCAGGGGCTGGGGGAGGACCCTGTTCCCTTCTCGCTCTGGATGAAAAAGCCTTCTCACTGACCTTTGTTGCCTGTGGGCTGAGTGATCTGGGAACCCCTGTTGTTGTTGGGGCTTCTGCCCCAGAAACCTGCTCAGGCCCTGCTCCTCCCAGTACACTGCATGTGGCCAAGGCTGGGCTGGGCTTGGCTCCATGTTCAGTGTGACAGACCCTTCCTGTAGGCCTTCCAGGGCTGAAAATCTCCTCTGCTCTGTCGTTCTGTGGCTTCTGCTGCTCAAGAATTTGTTGAGAGTCATACTTTACAGTATTTTAAGGACTGTGGGGGAAAAGTTAGAGTATGCGTGTCTTTCTACTCTGCCATCTTGACTCTGCCCCCAAACCTTCACATTTTATAAAGTAGGAAAGAGAGAACCAGCAAGATGACATGAATAGAACTTCAAGGAAAGATATGTATGAAGAGCTGAATGTATTTTGATTTCTTCAGTGTGAAGAATTCGTAGTATAGAAACTCACAATTAACACCAATTATTTGAAACTTGTCTGTGATTTAGTAGATTAGAGGCTCAAGGTACATCACTTCCTCCTAACTCTCAATTTCTCAGGGTTATTCAATTATTTTAAAAACTGGTTTCTCCTTTACTTGCCTCCATTATGATACTCAGGGGTGTCTTAGAGGCAAAGTAGCCACTAAAACTCATTATTCTCATAGATAATCCTTGTGGGTGGTTATTTGTGCTGAAATTTTAATTCATGATCTCTCACTAGTGAATTTCCTATTAGTAATGCAAGGACTAATACTCAATTAACCTTAACTAAGACATTTACTGAAAATCCAGGGTAAATAAAGATTATTTGTCTAACATTTCTCCCAGAAACCTGGAAAATACTCTTCCCCCATGCACATAATACTCACAGGCAAGCATGTACACTTAAAGTCTCTGGGTAGTAAGACATTTGTGTAAGGAATACATATGGCCAGGGCAACTTATAACCATAGAACAACAGACTTAATGCACTCTTTTTGCCTCAGTAAAATGTTCCTTGATGGGCAAGGCTTCTCCATTGAACAGCTATTGCCAATGCTAAGCTGATCTGATCCATGCTGCACTGGACTAAATCTCATTCAGGATGCCCTCTCAGGTAGATGAGTCAACCTACTGAGATGCTTCTGCCTTTCTCTAATTTTCTGCTGATCTGCTCAGTTGATTTTTCATCTTGATAATAACTATAATATCCATCACTTTTAGATTCAGATTTAGTTGATGCTTTTAAATGAAGGACTGCCATGCTCTTGAAGAAGTTAGTGACCTTTTTCCTAGATTCGCAAAAACCTATTTGCCTCTACTGTTTTCAAAATTTTTGTTCTCTATCAGCAACAAATAGTAGCAATGCAGGAAATTGTCATGACTTTCCTTCTCTTTTTTGTGGAAATTCTTGTATCTATTTCTTTTTTCTTTCCTAAAATAATAGATAGAAGAAGAAAGAAAATTTTCTCTACTTCTCAATGGCAGGTAGATGCTTAGCATGAATTTTAGTCCTTCTTAGGCCAACAAAATCCATCACAACTGATAAGAAAGAGAGAGACAGAGAGAGGGAGAGAGAGAGAAAGGGAGTTTAACAGACAGATGGACAGACATCCAACTATGATTGAGCCTTAGAAATTACTACCCATGTGAATAAGGGAAAGGTGACTAAGCTTTCTGTGCCTCTGGAAGTACTCTAAGACTGATTTACTAAGTTACTCACAACGTGCATCCTCTGTTGGTAGAAGAAATACCCCATCCAAGGAAATCACATAGTCTTGACATACAGTTGTTTGCAATATTTATAATGATGATAAAAAACTGAAAGCAACATAAAAAATTCTAGCATATCTATGGAGACAAAAGGCTGATAAAGCACTTGCCTTTTACAATCCTGGAAGGGCAGGAATGTAAGCAATGCTCTCCAAATTTCCCAGATGAGGAGACTCATGTATTATGAGGTTAAGCGACTTCTTCATGGTCACACAGTCAGTAACTCTTTGAGAGACATTCCAACCCAAGTCTTCTGACTTGCTAGCTTCCACTACAAAGGTCAGAGGTTGGAGATGGGAGAAGATGAATTCTCCTCCTACATTAACAGGGGTAGAAACTAGCATCTGTTAGTCACATTACCCATATAACATAGAGTCACTAGCTTTCTCAAAAGATGTATCTTTCAAAGTCTTTCATCATTAATTATCTGTATCTTATATTCTAATTTAGGTATAAGGTACCATTATTAATAAATAGGTCCATTATTTCATAGTCATTTCTCTCACTCCTTGAAGATCACTTATGCATTTCTATGCATACTTGTAAAATGGTATAAAATGCTTTTCTTTGCTTGAAAGAAATGAAAACCTCCTGATCATTTAAAATGGATGAGCCACATTTCACATGTATATGCTAGAATAGTATGCGTTGGTCCAAGATAATGTTTTGAGTTATTATGTGCTTCTGCTCCTTTTTATTATGGTTCATTGGGTCATAGGAACATAGAATCAGAGAAAGATGCAATGTAACATATTATCCCATCCAATCAACTTATTCAAAAGATGAAGAAGCTTGAGAAAGAAGTTGAAGGATTTGTCTGAAGTTACACAAATGGTTGTCGCACAAAGATCACTTGATTCTCAATCAAGGGTACTTTCCACTTCCTTCATGTTGCCTCAGTCGTATGTTACTGCTTTGGAGGAATGAAGTCCAATTCTGTTGAAGGTTTGCTCCCTCCCATCTTCAAAGGATGGAATTGAAATGGAGGACTATGTGTGCATACACAGGTACATATTATGATGTGTGCATGTATATGCATACCCATATACACATACAAATGCACATGTGTATTCACCTAAATGTATATGTATACATGCACATATATACACACAATGTATGCGTATATGCAGGCATACATTCAGGTATGCTTACATACATACACACATTCCTCATTCATCCAAGTAGAAAATAAAATCATGAAGGCAAGGAAAAGCGCTAGGTTTCTTACAAAAGATGAGATTAGATTGAAATGACCAATTTTAGCTTTATGGAAAGGAAGTTATGAATTTTTTTGTTCAACGTGCTTGTAGATAATGAAATATTGCAACATGTGTAAACCATTGGTTTGTAAGGAAAAGGGATTGCCTAGTCCAAAAGGTAACAGGTGGGGAGGATTAGATGACTTTTCTGAGTCCTATTGAGCCTATCAACTCATTAAAAAGCACCCTCCAAAATATAGAGAAAAGATTGATCATTTATTAAATTATGAACACTACATTATGAACATTAGTTTACCAATATTCAGAACTTACCAATATTTTTGAGTAGTGCATATACAAAGAAAACACCAGAATCATTCATTGATTCATTCATTTAATAAGAATTTTCAAGCAAATTCAGTATTAAGTGGAGGTGATAAAAATACCAAAGAGGTAGTCCTTTAATTTTATGGGGTGGGGAAGTAAACAACATTTGTAATAACATAGAAAAAATAGTACAGGGTAAACCCTTAATAAATTCCTGTTTCCTAGAACTTTAATAATGATGACCCTCAGTAGAGGATTTCTGTTTGATCCTAGATAACTTATGGATATTAGGTAGATTGGCTTCTTTTTTCAGGAGAAGAATTTTGCCTAGATAGCTCTCGGGGTTCCCTTAAACTATGAGAAGGCAAAATTTCCCCCCAAAAACGAAATATTTTACATGTCACATCCTCCCAAATATAACTATTTGAGTTCAAAAGGAAATGTCTCAATAAGAGGAATGAAAAGAAATCTCAATATTGACAGACCAAAGGACAATATACTCTTCAGGGATTGTCTGTCCTTTTAAGTTGATTTTCAGCCAGGGTTAGGGTGAATAGTTATGACTTGCCACTGAGTTGACGTTGAAGATGTTCTTCTCCTGAGCTTGGTATCTTTATACTGGTCGTCTCTCAAACTGGAATACTCTAACTCTTTGCCCCTTGGAATCCTTTGCTTTCTTTAAAACTCCAAGGAAATGCTTCCTTCTGCATGAAACATTTCCTGATTCCCTCAGCTACTCATGTTTTTTCCTCCAAGATTTGTATTTGCTTTGTTTGTATTTGCATATGTTTTATTACCTAAACTACTTTGTACTCATCTTGAATTTATTCTCTCTCTCTATATATAAATGTACATGTAGTGTGCAAGTTACTGGAATACAGGGTTGTTTCACTTTTGTCTTTATTTTTGTCTTGTTGTTTCAATTGTGTCTGACTTTGTCACCCCATTTGCAGTTTTCTTGGCAAAGATACTGGAGTTTGTCATTTCTGTCTCCAGATAATTTTACAGATGAGAAACTGAGGCCAAGAGGATTAATCTAACAAGGGGAATACAGCTGGTAAGTGACTGAGGCCAGACTGGAACTCATGAAGCTGATTCTTCCTGATTCTAAGCCCAAGGCTCTTATGCACTGCATCATCTAGGTGCATTCCTGGTAACTACCACAGTTTCTGACATACAGTAGATGTTTCATCAATGTAGTCTAAGTTAATTAAAGATTCACTTGAGTAGCAAAAACCTTCCTAATTGTTAGCTTTACCCACAAGAGGAATGGGGCCTCAGGAAGCAATGGCTTCCCCTCAAGAGACAACTTCAGATAAAACCAAGATGGCCTTTGTTGGCAATATGATAGTGAGGAATTATGGTCAAGTATGGGTTATCATCCAGGGACTTGAAGATCCTTTCCAATTCTGAAAGTCTGTGATTCTTTGATAATTCTAATGTAGCAAGGTCTCAATCAGTACAAATAATGATTCCTGTGAAGTAGAGATGTGCATTCAAATTCATACTATTTGAAATTATTATTATGTAAAATATTATAATTTGTTCCAGCCCAGTATAAATGCAGTGAGAATTCAAATAATGCAGCAACTTCAGGGGATTCAATATTCACATTAATTGAAAACCTAACAAGATTCTTTAAAGTTATTCAAGTGATGTGTGTATGGGGTGTATTTGTGGGGGGAAATACATGAATTTTGAGAGACCTCACTGAAATGATCAGTGCATTCCGAGTGAAGGCTAGCATGGGTGACATGCCATATATGATGGGAAAGACACATAACCCTTTAGAGAAGACAAACTCTCCCCAAAAGCTCTGTATCTTGTGAAGATGTGTATTCTAACTAGGCTACCACTTTTACACCGATTATCTTCTCTTACAACTGAGTCATGTAAACTGAGTCATACTCTTTTCCTACTGAAGTTTACCATCTTCTTGTTCATCTCCTTGTCTATTTACTTTGATGGACACGATCTCAGCAACATAAGATCTATGTCACAACATAGTGCAGACCACATTCCATCCACATCTCTTATTCTAAGTGACTTTTGAACATGTGCCCTCTCATGGATTCTAATGTAAATCCAATATTCTAGGAATATTCTTCCAGCTCTTTGGTGATTACTTGGATACCAATTATGTGGGAAGGCTATCTGCACATTATTTTCCCTTCTTGCTGCATCTTGGGCTCATCAACCTTTCCAATCATTTTATTTCCAATGAAATCCTTTTCAACCACTTCCTTCCTCTGCACAAGCTTTCGGTGCAACAATTTCATTACTTAAACTGTGGATATTAGCATGATGGAATTTCCCTGGCACTTACAAATTCATTCTTCTCTATTCTGCTCACAACATTTCTTGATAATTTGCTTCTGCATAGATGATTGTGATATAGACGTAAGTGAATGATGATTGCAGATGTAAACACACTACAGCACAAATAAAATCCCCAGGGGAAAAGCATGCTGTTTCCATACAAATGTTTTGTCTAATAAGAAGGGAAAAAAGTGAATGATATTAAACTCTCCAGGAGCTGGGTCAGCAGGATTTTTCCACCTAAATGGAAAGGAGGGTTTTGAAAAACTTGTCATCAGAGTGATTTTGTTGCTGGTGCTTTTGGGAGAGATTCAGTTTTCCTTATTTATAATGATAACAGTCATCATGCCTCTTTGATGATGAAATGAAATTGTCTTCTTGAGTAACTTAAAACTTAGATTTCCCAGCTGCTGATACAGCATTGAGAGTGAGCTTTTTAAGAGGAGAGCCTGCCCACCAACCTGTTTTTGACAGCCAAATTGTTCATATCACTCTACAGTTGCAAAATAGCCTGCTCTGAAGGCTTAAAACACATACACACACACACACTCGCACACATACGCTCCTATGTGCACACGGGTGTGCTGCAATCCTATGAAGAGAATGGATGTAATTGAAACGAAGCTTCAAGACCTGAATCTTGAAACATCTCCAGACCCTTCAGTCATAGTGAGAAACCTACATCTCAGAAGAGGAAAAGCTGTTATTCTCAGGAAGGGTTCAGTGACATCAGGAGGTTGGATGTTCTGATTGACTATTTCTTACTATAATTTTATGGAAAGGGAAAAAAAACCAAACAAACAAAGTGGTCTTCCAAGCAGAATTCAGGAGCAAAATGGAGAAAATGTATATGCATGTTTACCCTTCCTCTGGGAGGAATATATGACATATCCTTGTTATCTTTTTCTTCCACTTTCCAATAACTAACAAGGCATTGATGATGGATCCTGATTCCAATTACTTTTCATCCCTAAAACTCTAAAACCTATTCATTTGGACATTAAACTCCTTCATGGACCAACAGTAGAATTTGAATGAGGTATGGAGGGTAGGCCAGGCAGTATTAGTGACCAGATATCAGCTTAGTGTATCAAAGGTGTCCTAGGAGTTAGCCAAAAGTGTACATGTGAACAAAACTTTGGCTGGCTGTCAAAACAGTTTGGAAGTTACTGAAGAATGGGGGAATTGGCAGCCCATTGGGAGGTATGACCTTAGTCATGACTGCTACATAACTTGGAGAATGCCAGTGTTATGTCTTTTAGACTCAGAGAGGGGCTGACTTTTCCCTTACTTGTGTGAAAATGTATTACAAGGTTTGAATGATACCAGAATGGTCTCTCTTTAATATATTGAGTTTTATTGGTGATGGCCCTCAGATAATATGAAGTTTTTAATTTAAACATTTGAATTGTATTTCTTAAACAAGTTAGTTTGAGATTTGACTATCCACTAAATACTTTGGTATTGCTTGGTGTGCAGATAGCCTGGGTGGAGATTATTTTTATTATTTCTTTTTCCTTTTCATAGTTATAAGTAAATAATTATATAATAATTAAGTCATATTTATGTAAATGAATGCTGTTGAATCAACAGCAGGGAGCAGTAGAGAGGGGAGTTTTCCTGGATGGTTGGGGTATAATAAGCCATAGCAACCTAACTGTGTAAATTGCTAAATTCACATACACATACACACACACACACACACACACACACGCAAACACACACACACACTCACTGCTTCCCCAAACTGATGATAATTACATATACAACTATCTATAAAAAGAGACAGAGCTATAGATGCAGTTAGCAAAAAAATGGGATATTTAGTAGGTCTGTGTGGCAGAGGGTAATTTTTCTACAGCAAATCAGGTATCTGAGCAGCAGCACCTCCTGGTGGTCAAATTGATACTTGACTAAGAACTGGAAAAATCGATAACCAGTTTTTGGGGTTAACCCTTTTAAGAAATGGAAAATAAAGGTAATCTACTATTTTAATCCTGTGATAAAGTGTGAGTGTGAAGTATCCAGAGAAGTATGATCTCACATAAATGAGCTATGGCAAATTAAAGCAAGAACCAGGGAAACAATACATACTCTGATAACTGCGGTGAAAAACAAGCAACAAAATAAAAATTCAACACTGTGTAATTAAAATAATTAAACTTAGCCCTAGATTAGAGGTGAGAAAATTTACCTCCTTCCTTTCTTTGCTGAAGTATATCACTGCATGCATTTTAAATAGACATGTTACTTAATTTTGTTTTTCTACTATTTTTTTCTTTGTCACAAGAGATGGCTTGCTATAGAAGAAAGGAAGAATATGTTTTTTTAAACGAAGGTGATACAAATAAAAACATTTCAACCATTTTTTTAAAATCACACTTTTATACTTGAATGCTCATCTCACAGGGAGAAAAGAAAAGAGATCTTGACGTTCAGTAGAGGGGAGCCATGACTAATTTTGTTACCCTCTCCATACATTGTTATTTATACATTAGCACACTGTTCAGAAGGCTTTAGCACGGATGGAAGATGCACTAGGGTAAAATTATATTCACATTTTAAAATTCTGCCCGTAAGGGGAACTAAAAGAAAGTGAGTCTTCTTTCTTTTGGTCTCTGGCCACCATTTCCCAAACCTTTATCTTCCTGGCAATAACTGTCTAGAGTTGACTCACCAGCATATGTTTGGGGAAAGCAAGGCTCTGGTGTGAATGCTGATGAATGTCCTTATGGTGCGGGCCTTCCTGGTCTAAAGTAAACATGTGTGTGGGGCTTCCTACTGGCTCATATTAGCTTGACACAAAATGATGTGAGTGTGCTAGGCCCTGCAGCATTGCCCAGGCACAGCCAAAATAAAGCAGCACCAGCCGTGAATCAAGAGCATAACCAGCTTGCATCTGTCAGAGGAAATCTCTCATGTGCGTCACTCAGAATGGAGTAGCCTGGTGATACGGCAAATGCCAAAATGCCACGGACCCCAGCAGGGGTGAACAGATGAGATGACGGTTCCCTGTTTTGAACAAGGAGACTGTCACCCTTGTTTATCATAGCCCAGACAAGGGAGGTTGGTTTTGTGATTTCTCTCTAAAATCCTGCTGGGTGATCTGTTAAAAAGGAAGATAGGGGCCCCACCAGTGGAAGGAGCCCCCCTGCCTGCCAATCGCTATTTTCCTAGCAATTGGGCATCATGCCAGTCAGAGATGTTGGGGGCGAATAGGACAAGACATGAAAAAGACATGAGGGCCCCTGCAGCTCCAAGCAGGGAACCCTGCTTACAGCTAAGTCAGGGATGTCGTTTCTCTGTGATGTACCTTTACTATTTGGGACACGCTCCATTTAATATTTAAACTCCAGGCTGGCTAGATTACAAGAGGAACAGCAAGGTTGTACAGGATGCCATTGGCACTTGCTAAGACTCTGATAGGACAGAGAACCTTTCTGTAAAGTCACGGGGCAATGTTGGCGTGAAATATTCAGGTCCTGAAATAATCAGCAGAGGGAACTGAATGTTGTAGGACCAGGGTGGGAAAAGTCAGGGAGAGTTAGTGATGGAAAATTCAAGGGAAGGAGGTCATTCAAGTAAGATTAAACTCATCTCCTCTCACCTAGTCTCTCCTTCCTAGTAGAAAATGGAGGAAAGAGCTCTTACCAACCAAAGAAAATGTTGTCTCTTACCTGGCACAGGCTTTGAGCTGTTGCATGTAGGACTATTTGTTTAGAAGAATAAATCTCTGACTACAGGGAAATCATTCTGGCAGATTAACAGACACGGCCCCTCTGTTACTGGAGCAAAATGGAAGATAAACTTATTTTCCGATACAGATGGCTGCCGAAGTGATGAGACATAATGGACTGTTGGATGTGAATTACCTATACCTTCTCATCTGGACACCAAAATGCCATGGACTCCAGTAGTGATAATTGAAACAAACTTTATAGGAATGTATTGTCCCATTATGCACAGCCTGGCAGAACTGCCACGTATTTCCAAAGTAATTTAAGGTTCAGCCTTAATTGCTGCACTCCTATTCTTTTTGGCCTATCTTTGGAGGTAACAGCCTTAGTATTTTGTGGCTCAAGAAATTGGTCAAATTCACTCTTCCTGAACCTAGGTATGAGAATTTATGTGTGGTGTAAAATTACATCCACTTATTTACTACTGCTTAATTGTATTTCCATGTTCCATCAGGGAAAACTTAGCTCCACAGAATTCCTTTTATTAAGAAACAAAACAAAACAAAACCCTGGATAACCATATGGGATAGAGACCAATTATTATACATATTAAAATGACATTATAAATTGATTTTTCCTCTTTCAGTTTAACATAATAAACTTAATAAACATTCATTCTTTATGACTTTGTTCATCCACTTCAAACTTTTATTTGCATGATAGATTTCAAGCATGTAGTTAAGAAGATTAATGAATTATGAGCCAAATAGCTTTCCTTGAAGGCTGGAGTCCAGGCCCTCAGTTATATGCCTTAGAGACAAGGTAGACCATCTGGAAGAGCAATAGATATTTAGATTTTGAAGGCGTGCTCCAGTTTGCATTAAATCAAAGTATTTCCATTTTTTAAGCCCTTACATTTCATCTTTATGGACCTCAGTTTCCTTACTTGTAAAATGTATAGGAGGATGGTAAGAGCGTATAATTTAAAGACAGATGAGAGCTTAGAACAAGTATTCTTAACCATAAACCCTTTGTAGGTATTGATTTAGGGGGAGCAGATAGGTGAATTTAAATAGGAAAAAAATTAAACCTCGAGTTGAATTTAGCATTTCCTTCAAATATTGAAAAACTTATTCTGAGAAAAGATTGGTGAACTGGACCAGATTGCTAAAAAGATCCATAACACATGCAAAAAAGATAAAGAATGGCTATCTTATAGATGTTCCATTCCAACTCTATTTATCATATAGGGAAATGGACTTAGAGGAAAGTGACTTGCTTGAGGTTACAGAATGAGATATTTTCTGAACCCAAATCCAGAACCCAATGCCTGCTTGATTTCTGTAACTCTTACTGGTGCTAAAATATTATGAATGATATTCACTTTCATGAAGTGCTTCATTACTACTTCAGCCCCTGCTCTCTTTTTCTCTCAGAGAAGGAAGTATACAACTATGGCAAGAGTGTTGATACTGGAGCCAATCTCTGATATTTACCAGCATTGCACTTTTAACAAATCACATCCCTTCTCTGTGAGGCAGTTTTCTCCTCTCTAAAAATGAGGGTGTTGGATTAGATTTTCTTTGAGATCACTTCTAGCTTGGAACTTCTGAACCTTTGAACTCTACTAATGCCTATGGGCTAGTTAGATGCTGCAGTGGATAGAGTGCTGGGCTTGTAGTCAAGAAAGTTCATCTTTCTGAGTTCAAATTTAGCCTCCCCCCCAGATATTAGCTATGGGACCCTGGAAAAGTCATGTAACCCTGATTCCCTCAGTTTCCTCATCTGTAAAATGAACTGGAGAAGGAAATGGCAAACTACTCCAGAACTTTTACCAAGAAAACCTCAAATTGGGTCAAAACAAGTCCAATATAGTTGAAAACATCTGACCAATAACAATGCACATACAAACCAGATTGCACCATCTACCCAGGTGACTCATTGCTTTATGGTTGTTGATTTTAACTACATAACTACATTATGATTTGTTTGTGGGTAGGGACCATGTTTTATACAGGAAGGCGAATACCTACAATTGGATCATCTTTTACAAAATCTCATACTTAAGTTGATTATTTTTTGTTTGGAGTAGACTTGACCACAAAACCATTATAGTAAACCATAGATAATTTCCCAATTGCACCCACATGGCTCTAATGAATCTATAATGTACCTTAAATGGTGAACCCTATAAATATATCTAAAAAATGGTTGTATTCACATAGTATAAAATAAATAAAAAAGAATACTGTTCAATTAAGTGTTAGCTCTCATAAGCTCTGAGAATATCAACCCCCCTCCCTCTCTCTAAGAGGTCAGGTGTTCAAACAAGGCTACAGCTCCCCCTCAGCATCCTGGATATATCTCTAAGAAAGGCTTAGGATGACTCTTCTCAAATACTATTGACACAGGCCTCCATTCCAATGTGTTCTCCCCAATATCATATCAATTGCCACTGATGAGCACCCTAGTTTCAATTAAGGGATAAAACATGGAGTTTCCTTTTCCTTAATTCTTAGATAGTCATGATCAAGGATGGAAATGCCTTCATTGGACCAGGATAAGAAGATATTGGAAACTTGAGAAGATTCTGAGAGATCTTTGGAATACTCTACATAAGAGGATGAGAAATTGGTGAATTATTATGCAGCAAGCACTTCCTATGTTCTAGATACTATGATGATGAAATAAAGTATAATTGCATACCCTTAAAGTACATAACATGAGAGTTATGTTATTATCATCAGAATGATGAGGATCATGGTGTGGTTGTCATTGTTTCTTGCTGTTTTTGTATTCCTATTAAGGAAAATACAACATAGAAATCAACAAGCATTCTTTAAGTAGGTCCTATGCCAGGAACAGTTCTAGGCAACTTTGAGATGATGTCAGAAAGAAATACCTTTGCCTTCCAGGAGCTTATGTTTTAGAGTAAGAGTCAACTTAGAGTCTCATGGAATTACTTGGAGATATTATGATGTTGGAGAGACTTGTCAGTGACTGAATACCCAGCCAACCTATGTATAAGATGTGACTGGGAAGTATTTGAACCAGGTTTGGAAGTTAGCTTTCAATATTCCATACTTTCTGTAGAGCTCAAGCTGTCTTTTACATGAAGACTCTCAGCTATGCCAATTACAAGTTCTTGCCTTCTTCCCTAAACTACCTTATATTAAAAAATAAAAAGTCATCTTTCTGTATTTATAAATGTTCATTTTGTTTTTCTGAGATAATTTAAGCTTTTTCAGAGCAATGAATATTTAATTTTTGTCTCTGCATCTAACAGTGCCATGTACATTGTTAGATAACTACATACTGATTGACTGAAAAAATACTTTGTGCACTTTTATACAGGTTGATAAATTAACTGCTTTTCATTGTTGAATAAGAGTATTTATTAGATGCAAATTCAATGTTTGTAGACTCCTTATGAGACAGTGAAATGGGACAGTGGATAGAGTCCTGTGCCTTGAGTCAGGAAGACCTGAACTTAAATCTGGCCTCATGCACTTTATGGCAGTGTAACCCTAGACAAGCCACATAACCTCTGTTTGTCTCAGTTTCTTCAACTGTTAAATGGGGATAATAACACCATCCACTTCACAGTATTGTGAGGATCAAAAGCAGTATTTTTGAAGTGCTTAGCACAGCTCCTGACACGTAGTAGGCATTATATACTTATTTCCTTTCCTCCATTTTCCCCTAAAACATACGCAAGACATCTCCTGCAGCAGATGGAATAGGTACTTCATCCTTTTCCCACATCACTTTGATTTTTTCTCTAAGGGCTCTATATTTTAAAAGCTTTCTTGTCTGGCCCAACTTGTAGATTGTGAATCCTTGATATAACTGCATCTATTAAAATTGTTGTTCTTAAGCATTTTAAAAATATCAATTGATGAATGTAGGCCATATTTCTATGGCACCTATCCTGCTTCAGATACTTAATGGCTGTGTTGTCCTGGGGAAGTCACTAAGCTTCTCTTGGCCTCAATTCTTTTCTACAGAATGAGGCAGTTGGATTATTTTAGGATAATGGCATCCATCCAGTACATTTTATTTCTTGAATTATCAAGGATATTCTAAGGTCTGTATTTATAGTCTAGAGATTTTCCATCTGTTATTTCAAGAAAGAGAGTGAGCTTTAGATATATAATTATAGTCACTACTCTGGATCTTGATAAAGTCGTAGAATTACAAATCTAAAGGTAGAAGGGACTTCAGAAATGATCCAGTTCAATCTTTTTGTCTTGTAGTAGAAGAAATAGTCTCAGGGATGGTTAGTCATTTGTCCAAGGTCACATGTGTCAGAGATAATGCTCAATTCAGGCAGTCCCTAGTGATATGTAACATGACGTGTCATTTGCTTGTGTAATTTGCGTTGATCTCTACTTGTAGTTTCCTTAAAGACTACATTGTTGCAATTTATGAGGTCAATGTCATGGTGCTGAATTGCCATGGTAGACACCTCTTTTTCGATGAACAAATCTACGTGACTCAACTATTTGTTTTACATGTTGGTTGAACTTATAAGTATGCTGACTCTCTTGTTGGATCTTAGCTGTTTCAGAGATAAACCACTTTCAGTAACATTTGACAAATCTACTGGTGTATACCAGTTGTCAATCTTTAATTATTTTTTTGGTAAAGTGGTGCTTAATTGTTTCAGAAATATTCCTGTATGTTTCTGATCTGTTTATCACAGTTTCTAAGAATGTCTATCTATCTTTTTTTCAGGAGTGTTAATTTTTTTATACCTATCTTGGGGTGAAAAATCTGGGGTTTTGAGAACATCAAGTAAATTTTTTGCGAGGATGGTTTCCAAATCCATTATGGCCCATTTTGCAGCAAAAAAGTATGTATTAAGGGTATTATGGTGTTAAATAGAATGCATGAATGAACTGGGCATACAACTAAAAAAATAGAAATGCAATATACCAGAAAAACTCCAACTAAATCTTAAATCATAGGAAATAAAAAGGTGATTGCTAATATTGAAATAAAACAGGAAAGGTATTGAGTGGATTAAAAAGCTAAAATCAGGGTTTTTAAAGTAATTGCACAATTCACTAACTATTCTTATTTTAGAAATGAGGAAAACAAGATTTCTGCTATTGAAAATGAAAATCAAAAATTCAAAAGAACAAAATAAAAGAAATTTTAAAATATTTTCCCTAATTATCTGCCGAAAAAATTTACATCTTAATCGATACAGGTAAATATTTACTTAAATATAAATTGCTCAGAGTAATGGAAGAAATTAAATTGAGCTTTTAATATAACCCAATTTCAGAAAAATAAATTAGATTAAAAGGCAAATAACCATTTGTAACTAACTTTTAATTTCTTGATGTAACTAGTCTATTCACATATTAAGGGCATCTTTGATAAATATATTATTCTCTTCAACATTGCATGTTATCTGATTCATTTCTCTCCTTATCCCAGTTAACAAGGTTTAAGTGTGTAATGCTCTTTTAATTCATTCCCTCCTCTCTGTTCCCTCTCTTATCACTCTGGTACAAGCCTTCATAGTTTTCTGATTCCTAATAGATTTTCCCCACTTTCCTTTTGCTCTTCCACCCATATTCAATAAGCACATTTTAAAATCATAGATCACAAGTGTAGAGTTGAAAGGAATCCTATAGGTCTATATCAACCAAAGACTTCATTATGTAGATGAGGAGACAGAGATCCAGAGTGTTCAAAGCACTTGACCATACTCACCAAAGTCAATAGAGGTTAAGCTGGTATTTGAACTGGTATTTGAATTTTGGTTTCTAAAGCCAATAGTGTTTTCATTACTGCGAGACCTCTCCTCTCATTCTCTTGCTATAGAATCTTCAGTGACTCCCCACTTCCAGATGAGTAAAATTCAGATTCTTTTACTTAAAATTGACGGCCTTATAAATTCTGATATTCTACTTGTCCAGCCCTAATTCATGTAACTCTCACGCATTCCCATATGCATATTCTATGATTGAATAACTCTTAACTGGTCTGCTCCATGAACATGCATAGTGTTCTCCCATTTTCATAAAAAATAATTTCCAATGCCTGAAATAGAAACTAGAAAAGGCACAAAAATTAGGTGAAGCATAATTGTTATTCTCATGGATTTTTATGATCTATGAAGGAGATAAGAACATTATATTTTGAGAGCATAGGAGGCGAAAAAACAAGAAAAAAGGGAAAATAGAAAATGTTTGGGACTATTTACTTAGCTAATTAATCAACCTTATTATAGCAGCCTTTAGGTTAGGTCTTTGATAGCACATTCACTGATAGGGGTTCTTAAGATAGATTATTTTTAATGGGACATTTCTCAGTGTATTTTCTATTCGTTTATGGTTGGTGGAGGAAAGGACTTGTAGGAGTGTTTTATGTAAGCCCTGATGCTGTCAAACAAGAGAAGCATTTTTCATAACACAAATTCCTCTAGGAAATTCCTGGTTAGTCTACACCACGAGAAAAATTATATACATACTGCATGAGGTTATGGAATCATATTTGTTTGTACACATTGGATAATCAAATACAGAGCCAGAGCTATATTACAGAAAAACTGTTTGCATGCACTTAGAAGCCTTAAATTAAGTCCAAACAACTTCAAGGTGCAGGTGGGAATATGATTATTATTATTTTCTGTTTGCTGCAACAAGAACATGGTTTGGTTAGAAAATGGCTAACAGGGGTTTTATTAAAAAATATTTATTTATTGTTTGTATTTAACATTCATTTCCACAATATTTTGGGTTCTAAATTTTCTCCCCATCTTTCTCCTCCTCCCACCCCGAGAAGGCATGCATTCTGATTACCCTTCCCCCAGTAGGCCCTCCCTTTTCTCATCACCCCCTCTTATTCCCTTCCCCTTTATTTTCTTGAAGACAAGATAAATTTCTATACCCCGTTGCCTGGGTATCTTATTTCCCAGTTGCATGTAAAAACAATTGGTTAACATTTCTTTTTAAAAGTTTGAGTTCCAAATTCTCTTCCTTCTTCCCTCCCCACCCACCTCCATCGAGAAAGCAACCAATTCAATATAGGATAGACATGTGTAGTTATGCAAAACACTTCCATAATCGTCATGTTGTGAAAGACTATATTTCCCTCCGTCCTATTCCATCCCCCTCATTATTCTATTTTCTCCTTTGACCCTGTCCTTTTTCTAAAGTGGTTGCTTCTGAATACCCCCTGCCCCCAATATGGCCTCCCTTCTATCATCCCCTCCTCTTATCCCCTCCCCTCCTACTTTCTAGTATGTTAAGATATCCAATTGAGTCTAGTATGTAAGATATCCAATTGAGTATGTTAAGATATCCAATATTATTCTCTCCTTAAGCCAAATCATTCATTCCTTCTCATCTCCCCTCTCTTCCCCTACATCATAAAACCTTTGCAATACCTCTTTTATGTGACATAATTTACCTCATTCTATCTCTCCCTTTCTCCTTCTTCTAATATATTCCTCTGTTAATACTTAATTTAATTTTATATATAATTTCCTTCATATTCAACTCACCCTATGCCATCTATCATCCATCCATCTATCTATCTATCTATCTATCTATCTATCTATCTATCTATCTATCTATCTATCTTTCCATCTATCTATCTATATCTACCTATCTATTTATTTCCTCCAACTACCCTAACACTGAGAAAGGTCTCATGAATTATAAATACCATCTTTCTATGTAGGAATGTGAACAGTTCAACTTTAATAAGTCTCTTATGACTTCTCTTTCCTGTTTACATTTTCATGCTTCCCTTGATTCTTGTATTTGAAAATCAAATTTTCTATTCAGCTCTGGCCTTTTTATCAGCAATGGTGGAAAGTTCTCTATTTCATCACATATCCATTTTTTCCTCTCATAGGTTGGACTGAGTTTTGCTGGATAGGTGATTCTGAATTTTAATCTTCACTCCTCTGACCTATGGGATATCATATTCCAAGCCCTTTAATCCCTTGATGTAGAAGCTGCTAGATCTTGTGTTATCCTAATTGTTTCCATGATACTAAAATTGTTTGCTTCTTACTGCTTGCAATATTTTCTCCCTGACTCTAGAATTTGGCTAAAATATCCTAGGAGTTTTCCTTTTAGTGTCTGTTTCTAGAGGTGATTGGTAGATTCCATTTCTATTTTAGTCTCCAGTTATATAATATTAGAGCAGTTTATGTTGATAATTTCTTGAAATATAATGTCTAGGTTCTTATTTTGAACATGAATTTCATGAAGTCCAATAATTTTTAAATTATATCTCCTAGATCTATTTTCTAGGTCAGCGGTGTTTCCATTTAGATGTTCCCTATCATCTTCTATTTTTTCACATTCCTTTGGTTTTGTTTTATAATTTCCTCAATTCTCATAAAGTCATTTACTTCCATTTACTCCATTCCAATTTTGAAGGAATTATTTTCTTCAGTGAGATTTTGGACCTCTTTTTCCATTTGGCCAATTCTGCTTATTAAGGCATTTTTCTCCTCATTGGACTTTTCAGACTTGTTTTTCCATTTGAGTTAATCTATTTGTAAGGTATTATTTTCTTCAGTGTTTTTTGGGAATCTCCTTTAGCAAGCTGTTGACTCAAGTTTCATGATCTTCTTGCATCACTGTAATTTCTCTTCTCAATTATTCCTCTACTTCTCTTACTTGATTTTTAAAAATCATTTTGACCTTCTCCATAACCTGTGACCAACTCACATTAATCTTGGAGGCTTTTGATTTAGGAACTCCTCTGGTCATATACTCTGATTTGCCTTGCCACCAAAGTAAGAATCTATAATCTGAGTTCTTTTGAGATGTTTCTCATCTTCCCAGTCAAACACTTGACTTTCAAACTCTTTCTCAAGATAGGACTCGGCTTCTGGTGGGGTTGGGTGTGGAGGTGGGTGTATTCTCTCAGGCTTCCAGAACTATGTATCAAGTGCTCCATCCCTCACAGTCTGTGGGCCCCAATCTCTGGAAGCAGCCTCTACCACTGCTGCCACAACCCCCAGTCCCCCACTGCCCTGGGGATAGGGCCAGACTCAGCCAGACCTCTAACTTCTCTTTCACCCAGGTCCTACAGAGATTTTTCACTGACCTTTTAGGCTTTTGTGGGTTGAAAAGTCTGGAAGCTGCCACAATTTCCAATGATTCAGTTCCCTGAGACTTCCTTTGGACCATTTGTGCTATTGCAGTCCACCCTGGACTGAGCTCTGCCACCTGCTTACTACAAAAGGCTTTCCAGGTTGTTTTGGGCTGAGAATTTGTTTAACTCTATCATTTTGTGGGTTCTGTAGCTCAAGAATTTGTTGAGTCATTTTTTTCAGTTATTAGGAGGACTTTAGGGCAAAGCTCAGAGAAGTCCCTGCTTTTACACCACCATCCTGTCTCTGCCCCACTAACAGAGAGTTTGCAGATTTCCCACTCTTGATTTTGTTTTTACAGGGGGTGTGTTGGAAGGGCTCTTTTTATGATCACCCTAATTTCTGGCACACAGCAACAGTGATGACAATAATGACTATAATGATGGTTATGGTGATGATGATGACTAGTATTTGATTTGCTATATATTTGAAAGATAATAATTTATAATTATTATGATGAAGTGATAATTTCTTTGCTTTAAAAAATATCTCATTTGATCCTCAACAAACTTCTAAGGTGGATGTCATTTGCATTCATTTTGTGGAAAAATGAACACCAATGAAGACAGGAGGAGACTTCTTGAAACACAATATTCAATAGAAATTCAATATTTCTAATTGTCTTCTTCTTTACAATGTATAAATCTAAATGGGCACTCCAACTGTACCTTTTCAAATTTTATAACATTGACCTAATGATAAATGTCACTTTTTTTCATCTTCAGAATGAGGATAATACCTCTTTTAGTCTCTACATCTTTGAGTCTTCACAAGTAGCAAAGGAGGGATTGGAAGACAGCAAAGGACATTTCAAAAATAGTGATAACTATGGAATCAGTAGATCAGAAGATCAGGAATTGAACATTCACCCTGATAGCTGTGGGATCTTTATGAAATCCTTTCATTTTTTTAGATCCTCAGTTCCTTCATTTCTAATAAGGCATTAACCTAGATGGCATCTAAGATACCTTCCAGATCTAAACCTATGGTATCTGAAAATGGGCTCAGTAACCATAAGTTGCCAGACAAATAGAGTTAATCATTTCCCTAAGATAATGTCTTTCTTATTTTTGTCATCCTTAGGATTAGCATATGATAGGTGCTTAAAATATTCTTATTCAATTGAGTTTCCAGGGTCACATGATAATATTTTTTGGCTTTTTAAAAGAGTAATTGTTGCGTCTCAACTAACAATGTTGTGCCATTGACCATAGTCAATAGATAAAGCTCTGTGGTATAGAGAAAAGAATGTTGGTGCTGAAGACAGGGGATCCTGTTCTAATACCAGTCCAGATGTTAACCATTTCTGAGACCTTGGAAAAAAATCACTGTCCCTCTCTAGGCCCACCTGTAAAATGAGGAGATGGGAGTAGATTGAACTTCTGAGATTACCTCCAGCTTTTAATCGATGACTCTGGCTGTAATCATAGAGTTAAAACCCTAAAGATCTGTAGTGGCCAATCTAGCCTGCTTTATAGATAAGCATAATGAGAGGTAGTAAGAGGGGCAGTGAATTACAGGACTCTAGAATCCTAGATTTAGAGATGGAAAGGACCTTAGAATCCATTCAATCTGATCTTCTCACTTTATTTATAAGAATACTGAGACAAAGAGAAGTTATATGACTTGCCAAGGGGCATTCCATTAATAAGTATGTGAGGAAGTAATCTAAGCAATATCATTCTACCTCTAAGTCTGTTACTGTATTCATTAGTTCATATGACTCTGCCATGTAACTCTAAATTTACAACCTATTCCAAACTCAGCAAAATAAATAGATAGACAGACAGATAGATAGATAGATAGATAGACAGATAAATAGATAGATAATCAAAGCAATTGACCTCTAGTAAAGGGTTAGCATACCAGGCAGAGTAGGAATACAATCTCCCCAGTCTCAACCCCTAAGACATTGCTGTGGTTATAACCTTTTGCTAATTGTTTCTATCATTGTTGTTTAATGTGATAATTTCATAAACTTATATATAGCCCCCAAATTCTTTCCCTCCACACTAAAGCAAGGCCATTTGTCAACCTTGAGGACACTGTCAAGAGAAAATAAGGAAAGTCAACTGAAATAATGCTGTTGATATACTAGTTGATGTCACAAGATGTAAAACATTTTTTAGGCAAAAAGAAAGCTCAAGGTGCCTTACTCCTATTTCCTTCTCCTTCTCCCCAAACTCCCCAATTCTAGATCTCAATTCCTAGAAAACCACACAACAGAGCCTGGGTTGGATGTATGAAATCTGAAATTTTCAAAATTTCTAGAGCAAAGGAAATAAACACAAACTCCTTGATTTGAAATATTCCCAGAGGATTAAAAAAAAACCCACAACCAGGAAAATTAAATTTATTTAATGCATCTGAAAACTTATGATTTGCATATCATTTGTGTCTAACATTAATCTTAATGAATGCTTATTAAGCACTTGGATGAAAGACCTTATAAGAAGTAATAATAAAGGGTAAAGTATTGTTATGCAAATATGTATATTGAAGTCTGTAATGGTTTGTTGAACTTTCCATTAATGATTTAATTTTTTCCTAGGAAGAGAAAATAATAGAAACTTCTATGACTTAGTGGAAAGAACCCAAGGCCATTAGTCAATAGACCTGAATTTTGAGTAATTAGAAGGTGAGTTCTTTGAGAGTAGAGAAAGATTTTTTTGCTTTTTCTTTATATCCTTAGGACTTAGCACAATAAATGACATACAGTGGACACTTAATAAATGCTTATTGGCTTGATTTAATTCCCACTAACTAGTGGAATGACTTTAGATAAGTCACTTCCCTTCCTTTGTTTTCTTTTTCCTTATTTGTAAGACAAGATGACATGCTGGAAAGAAACCTGGGCTTATTATCACTGAATATGGGTTCAATTCCTGTCCTTGCTTTTTAATTCCTGTCTTGGAGAAGTCACTTCATTCCTCATTTTCTTCTTTAAAAAAAGTAAAAGATTGGACTCCAGTTTCTGTAGTTCCCTCCACATTTATAGCTCTGATCCTGTTATTGTAGGATATGTAAAATGAGAAGGATGGAGTAGCTCAAGGCTTCTTTTAGCCTGGAGCCCATTAATTTATTTTGTTCTTTAAAATAAGTAAATGTAGTAGTTCAATGCAAGTATTCCATTTGTGATCATATATTTTATTTTTGACTTAAAAACTATTCTGAGAAGAGCATGCATAGGCTTCACCATCCTGCCAAAGGGGTTCATGACCTAAAAAAAAGTTAAGAAGCCCTGACCTAGATGATTTATAAGGTCTTTTCCTGATCTAAAATGCAGAGAAAAGAAAGTATATATTGAACTAAATGATCTGCAAAGACTCTCCTCAATTTTCAGATTGTATACCACGTGATATACCTAATATGGTTAATTCCTGATTTCATAGGTCATCTATAGAAAAATGACCCAGTATAAGGTTTCTACTTGAATCAGGGTTACAGGCGGTGAAATTGTGAGAACAAGTTAGCTACAAATAAAATTACGGTTTGTTATTACCTTCACTCAATTTATTCCGTAAGCATTTATTATGTACTTAACTATGTGAGGGGATGGTTAAAATAAATAAAAATTATTGCTTCCTTCCTTCACAGAGATTATGCTTTTTAAAATAAATAATGCACACATACACAAATAAATATGCTACACATGTGAACATGACAAAAGTTGGTGTATCAGAAAGGGCTTTAGGGAGGAGGTGGCATTTGATATTGAAGTATGAGTAGGGTGAAGAATGTGGAGATGAAAGTAAGGCACTACATTTGGAACCAGAGGGCTTGGATCCAAATTCTGCCTATGATTTTCTATTTGTGTATGTATGCTTGTTCATGTTTGTTGAGTATATATGTGTGTATGGGGGTGGTCTTATATACTCTTTTTCTGATATGGATTAAATGTACATAGACATTTTGCTTTAGGTAAATAAAACATATCAAAATTGATATTTATATGTGATTTTATTTAAGACTTAAAGGTAGCGTTTTGCATTTTAAATGACAGATGGAGGATGGAAAAGAGATAGTGAATGAAGCCATAATTTTTGACCTCTATGGTTAGATAAACATATAGATGATTTAAGAGCATGAAAGGTTATATTAGATGTTATTATTAGAATCCTTTCCAAATTTAAACATCAGTTTACTTGGAGATGGCAATGTCCATATACATGCTTGCTTTCTCAAATTTGTTAATATAAAAGTTGTTTTCTCTGCCTTGTATTACCTTGGGCACATAAACTTTCAATTCTAAATGGTAATGATGGATCCTCACATAATATTTAAAGGTTTATTCCACCATTTAGTTCACTTAATCCTCATATAAGAATCTGAAGCAGATACTTTTTCCATCTAGTACAATTATGTTTTATGGATGGAGAAATTAAGGCACAAAAATGTTAAATGATCTGCCCCTGATTATAGACATGGGAAAAAGTAAAATAAATCAGGCAACAAACATTTGTGAAACACCTGCTACATTCCAAATATTACAAGGGGCTGACTGAGTTGTTCAAATGACAAATGCACTTTTGGTAAAAAAAAGACTATTTTATGGAGAACTTACATGGACAAGCATTTACAAGGAAGGAGAAAAAGTGATACAAGGATACTCTCCAGGTCTCTCCTAAGAACTTTAGAACTGATTGTGTGACATGGGAGACACTAGCACAGGACCACCCACCATGGTGTGCCCTCATCAGACACGGTACTGTGTGTGCAAAGCAGAATTGAAGTAGCTCAAAAAAAACCCAAAATGTACACATTTAGAGAATTCGCCTCACATGTTAACATCAATTATTTGTGCTCAACCTATGGTAGACCAATCTAAGCTCCTATTGGTCTGATCAGCCACAGTTGGACACATTATAACTTTTTTTTGCAAAGAACAAATACAGAATTTATTGGAAGATATCTAAAAATAGGGAAAACATATAACGTTATATTATAGTAGCCAAAAAACAAAGATGGGCAAATACATTACCTCTCAAAATCAGAGATAGATAAATTAATTATTTTTAGGAAATTTCTCAAAAAAAATTCAGAGGAGAATTTAAAATGAAGAAAGGATGATAGATTAATAGAAGTCAATGGATATCTTCAGAGAGAAAGAAGTCACATTAACTTTATATAGACACATTGCTATTAAAATTATAAGAAAACTACTGTTACTAAGCTGTAGAATTTAATAAATCATGCAGATATTTTAGTTCAAAAACTCATTCTGAGTTTCATTACAGGGAAACTATGAGATTTAATATTCAATACTAAATAAGATAAAGGCAAATTCAAGTAAGATGCTATTTTCAAATATCACTGATTATCTAACCATACTTCTCTTTATTATAGAACTAGAACTTAAAGAAATATTTCACTACAGGCAGGATATTTATAGTGTTACACTGGATAAGTTTTTTGGATTTATGCAGTAATTAGTAAGTAGCAAAAGTTACTTACACATCTTGAGTCATTTACAAGCCCTTGGCAGTTATGTTTTCCTCTCATCTTGAATTGTTTTTCTTTTCTCTTCTTCTTTTTTTATTATTATTAAATTTATTTATTTAACTTTTACATTCATTTTCACAAAATTTTGGGTTCCAAATTTGCTCCCCATTTATACCCTCCCCACACCCCAATACACTGAGCATTCTAATTTCCCCTATCACCAATTTGCCCTCTCCTCTATCATCCCTCCCTTCCCTTGTCCCCATCTTCTCTTTTGTCCTGTAGGGCCAGATGACTTTCTATTCCCCATTAACTGTATTTCTTATTTCCTAGTAGCAAGAACAATATTAAACAGATGCTCCTAAAACTTTGAGTTCCAAATTCTCCCCATCCCTCCCTCCCCACCCATTCCCTTTGGGAAGGCAGGCAATTCAATATAGGCCCTATCTGTGTAGTTTTGCAAATAACTTCAATAATGGTCGTGTTGTGTAAGAGGAACTACATTTCCCTCCATCCTATTCTGCCCCCCATTGTGTCTATTCTGTCTTTTGATCCTGACCCTCCCCAAGAGTGTTGACTTCAAATTGCTCCCTCCTCCCATTGCCCTCCCTTCCATCATTCCCCCCACCCTGCTTATCTCCTTCTTCCCCACTTTCCTGTGTGGTAAAATAGGTTTTCATACCAAAATGAGTGTGCATTATATTCCTTCCTTTAGTCGAATGTGATGAGGGTAAATTTCATGTTTTTTTCTCAGCTCTCCTCTTTTTCCCTCCACTAAAAAGTCTCCAGCTTGCCTCCTGAATGAGAGATGATTTACTCCATTCCATTTCACCCTCTCTCCTCCCACTACATTTCTCTCTTACCACTTACCTTAATTTCTTTTAAGATATGTTCCCATCCTATACAATTCACTCCGTGCTCTCTGTCTCTGTATGTGTGTGCACACACGTATGTCCATGTATGTGTGTGTGTGTATGGGTGTGAGTGTGATCCCACCAACTACCCAGATACTGAAAAGTTTAAGAGTTACAAATATTGTCTTTCCATGTATGAATGTAAACAGTTCACTTTTGGTAAGTCCCTTATGATTTCTCTTTGCTGTTTACTTTTTCATGCTTCTTCTCATTCTTGTGTTTGAAAATCAAATTTTCTTTTCAGCTCTGGTCTTTTCATCAAGAATGCTTGAAAATCCTCCATTTCATTGAAAGACCATTTTTTTCCCCTGAAGTATTATACTCAGTTTTGGTGGGTAGGTGATTCTTGATTTTAGTCCTAGTTCCTTTGACTTCTGGAATATCCTATTCCATGCCCTTTAATCCCTTAATGTAGAAGCTGCTAGATCTTGTGTTATCCTGATTTTATTTCCACAATACTGGAATTGTTTCTTTCTATCTGCTTGCAATATTTTCTCCTTGACCTGGGAATTCTGGAATTTGGCCACACCATTCCTAGGAGTTTCTCTTTTTGGATCTCTTTCAGGCAGTGATCGATGGATTCCTTCAATACTTATTTTGCCCTCTGGTTCTAGAATCTCAGGGCAGTTTTCCTTGATAATGTCATGAAAGATGATGTCTAGGCTCTTTTTTTTGATCATGGCTTTCAGGTAGTCCCATAATTTTTAAATTGTCTCTCCTGGATCTATTTTCCAGGTCAGTTGTTTTTCAAATGAGATATTTCACATTATCTTCTATTTTTTCATTCTTTTGGTTTTGTTTTGTGATTTCTTGGCTTCTCAGAATGTCATTAGCCTCCATCTGTTCCATTCTAATTTTGAGAGAACTATTCTCTTCAGTGAGCTTTTGAACCTCTTTTTTCCATTTGGCTAATTCTGCTTTTGAAAGCATTCTTCTCCTCACTGGCTTTTTGAACCTCTTTTGCCAATTGAGTGAGCCTATTTTTCAAGGTGTTATTTTCTTCAGCATTTTTTTGGGTCTCCTTTACCAAGGTATTGAGCTGATTTTCATGCTTTTCTTGCATCTCTCTCATTTCTCTTCCCAGTTTTTCCTCCACCTGTCTAACTTGAATTTCAAAATCCTTTTTGAGCTCTTCCATGGCCTGAGCCCACTGGACATCCACCTTGGATGTCTGGGATAGAGAGCCCCCAACCTCCACATCTTTCCCTGATGGCAAGCATTGTCCTTCCTCATCAGAAATTAAAGGCAGAAGAAACATCTGTTCCCCAAGAAAGTCACTCTCTCTGGTCTTATTTTGCTTCCTTTTTCTGGGCATTTTCCCAGCCAGTTACTTGACTTCTGAGATTCCTCTCCACCCCCGTCTAGATCTGCCCAGCTAGTGCTTGGAGTCTGAGATTCAAATGCTGTTCCCCAGCCTCAGGGCTTTCCGTGATGGGCATGGCTACTATTCAATGTGAGCTTAAGTTCTGGTGCTCAGGTGGGGGCAGGGCCGCCTCCCAGGCTCAGTTCCCTCAGGGGGTTTATGCAGAGACCTTTGGTAATGGCCCTGAGCTCCTGCCTGCTCTGGGAGTCCCAGGCCTCCTCTGACTCTGCCGCTGCCTCTGCCACTGCCTCTTAAGGGGGTCCGAGTCACGGAGACACCACTCTCCCCTCTCGGCCAGCCCAGAAGTCTGTCTCGCTGACCTGTGGTGCCTGTGGGTGGAGGGACCTTCACGGCCATTGGAGGGTCCATCCCTGAAGCCTGCTCAGATCTGCTCCTCTGGGGCCACGTGGCCAGGGCAGCACAGGTTTGGACTCCACTGTCCAGAGTGCAATGGACCCCTGGGGACGGCTTTCCAGGGCTCTCTGGAACGGAAATCTCTTCCACTGTGTTTCTGCGCAGCTTGTGCTGACCCAGAATTTGTGGGAAGTTCTTTTCACAAAAAATATATGGGCTGTGGGTTCGGAGCTAGCATACATGACTCAGGAATCATAGTGTTCACAAATCTGCCATTATTTTAAATAGTCAGTGATTTTGACATATATTGTCAACTTATAAGTAGCCTAATCAAGCACTGTTTGGAATGCCCTTTGGATCAACAGAGTATCAGAAAAAAGTTGGAGGCTCCCATTAAATATTCATTAACTAAGATTCTTATCCGAAAAATTGAGCTTTAACTTATAGGTAAAAGGAACCTAGTTGTAGTGTAATGGAAGCAAATGACTCTGTTGGTAAGATTAATCACCTGGAAGCTGCAAAGAAAGAGAACATAAAGTAGTAAAATGTAAAATCCACAGCCACTACATGCCCTGGTATTCAAGGCTAACTGATCAATCTAATAACAAATAAACTATGATGGTCTCCAATTGAGCTAATGCTTAAAATAGGAAGTTTAGGACCATTGAATCATTTCCCATAGGAAGTTTCCCTTGTTTGTTGCTGTAAAAATTTCTCATTTGATAGCATTCCCATGATCACAAGGTACATGAGTAGATTTGATTAGAAAGGGGAAAACCTGTGCCATGAAAGGAATGCTGCAAGAATTCTCCAAATTGTGCTTTGGAAGAATATATTGTGATTTCTATTTAGGGGATGTTGGGGATGTGAGAGATTTTAAGCATTAGAACAGAAAATGTTAGTGCTGAAAGATACCTTAGAGTATAGGACATAGAACATTGGAGCTATACAGAACAAGCACATAGCAAGTCAAAGCTGAATGTGACTTTAGAATAGGGAATAGACAATATATGACTTAGAAAGATTGTTAAAAATGATCCAGTACTACCACATCATTTTAGAGAAAAGGAAACAGAGACTCAAAGAACTATAATAGTTTGCCTAGGTCAGGGGTGGTGAACCTGTGACCTTGAGGCCACATGTGGCCCCCTAGGTCCTCAACTATAGCCTTTTGATTGAATATAAACTTTGTAGAATAAATTCTTTTATTGAGGGAATTTGTCCTGTTAAACTTGAACTCAGTCCAAAAGCCACACCCAATGACCTAGAAGGCCACGTGTGACCTCCAGACTGCAAGTTCTCCATCTCTACCCTAGGTCATACAAAAAAAGTAGTGGCAAAATAGATGCAGCTTATATGGAGCCTTACATAAGGCTCCATATAACAGGGAACTGGCTAATAGGGACACACTCCTTCAAGAATGTAAAATCTGGGAGCCAGAACCAAGATAGAAGTAGAAGATAGAGTAGAAGCAGGGACCTGCTACAACTCTCTCCCCAAACTCCTCCAAAAATCTGTAAAAATGACTCTAAACAAATTCTAGAACAGCAGAAGCCTCAAAATTACTGACCAACACAAATTTCCAGCATGTGACAATCTGTAAAGTCGATGGGAAGGGTTTATCGCACCACCCTGGGAGTACAGGTAAGTTTGGCATGTGTCACCTCAGCAGAGACTGAGCAGGAGCAGGCCTTAAGGGACAGAATTGATGGCAGCTGTTGTGAATTCCTGACTTCTCAACCCATAAACACTAAAGACAGCTTCAAAAGTCAGTGGAAAGGGTCTCTCACCTGGCTAAGAGTGGAGCATTATCTGGCTCCAGCCCCTGCCCAGTCACAGCCCCAGAACAGATGCAGCCACTGCTGAAACAGAGGCTGTTTCTGAAACCCTCCACTTTAATTTTTTTTAATGTTCATTTATTTATTTTTAGTTTTCAACATTCACTTCCACAAAATTTTGAGTTCCAAATTTTCTCCCCAACTCTCCCCTGCCTGCACCCCAAAACACTGTGCATTCTGATTACCACCTCTCCCAATCTGCCCTACCTTCTGTCACAGACTTCCTTTCCCTTATCCCTATCTTCTATCTTTTCTTATTCGACAAGATAGATTTCTATACCCCATCGCCTGTATTTCTTATTGCCTAGTTGCAAAAAGAGAATTTCAAAAACAATTCTCAATATTCATTCCTAAAACTTTGAGTTCCAACTTCTCTCCCTTCCTGCCTCCTCACCCATCCCCACTGAGAAGGCAAGCAATTCGATATAGGTTATATATGTGTAGCTTTGCAAAAGACTTCCATGATATTCATGTTATGTAAAACTAACTATATTTCCCTCCATCCTGTCCTGCCCCCCATTTATTCTATCCTCTCTTTTTGCCTTGTCCCTCACCAAAAGTGTTCACTTCTTATTACTCCCTCCTCCCATTTGCCCTGTTTTTTCTCGTACACCCCAACCTACTTCTCCACTTCTCCCCTATTTTGATGTAGTGTGAGATAGATTTTCATACCAAATTGAGTGTGCATGTTAAGCCACATGTGATGAGAGTAAGCTTCACTTTTTGCCTCTAACTTCCTCCTCCTCTCCACTGAAAAAGCTTTTTCTTGCCTCTTTTATGAGAGTTTGCCCCATTCCATTTCTCCCTTTCTCCTCCCAATATATTACTCTCTCACCATTTAATTTTACCTTCTAATATATCATCCCTTCATATAAACAGTTCAACTGTAGCAAATTCCTTAGAATTTCTCTTTCCTGTTCACCTTTTCATGCTTTTCTTGACTCTTGTGTTTGAAAGTCAAGTTTTATATTCAGTTCTTGTCTTTTCATCAAGAATGCTAGAAAGTCCTGTATTTCTTTAAATGACCATTTTTCCCCTGAAGTATTAACTCCATTTTGCTGGGTAAGTGATTCTTGGTTTTAATCCTAGCTCCTTTGACTTCTAGAATATCATATTCCAAGCCCATCTATCCCTTAATGTAGAAGCTGATAGATCTTGTGTTATTCTGATTGTATTTCCACAATTTAATTGTTCCTTTCTAGCTGCTTGCAATATTTTCTCCTTGACCAGGGAACTCTGGAACTTGACTACAATATTCCTAGGAGTTTTTCTTTTAGGATCTTTTTCAGGAGGTGATCAGTGGACTCTTTCACTATTTATTTTAACCTCTGGTTCTAAAATATCAGGGCAGTTTTCCTTTATAATTTCTTGAGAGATGATGTCTAGGCTCTTTTTTGGATCATGGCATGGCTTTCAGGTAGTCCCATAATTTTGAAATTGTCTCTACTAGATCTATTTTCCAGGTCAGTTGTTTTTCCAATGAAATATTTCACATTATCTTCTAATTTTTTTTTTATCTTTTGCGTTTGTTTTGTAATTTCTTGGTTTCTCATAAAGTCATTAGCTTCCATCTGCTCCATTCTAATTTTTAAAGAGCTGTTTTCTCCAGTAAGTTTTTGAAGCTCCTTTTCCATTTGGCTAATTCTGCCCTTTAAAGCATTCTTCTCCTCATTGGATTTTTGAACCCCTTCTGCCATTTGAATTAGTGTATTTTTAAGACTGTTATTTTCTTCAACATTTTTTGAGTCTCCTTTATCAAGCTGTTGACTCACTCTTCATGATTGTTTTGCATCTCTCTCATTTCCCTTCCCAATTTTTCCTCCACCTCTCTTACTTGATTTTAAAAATCCTTTTTGAGCTCTTCCATGGCCTGTGACCATTGAATATTTATTTTGCAGGTTTTGGATGCAGGAGCCTTGACTTTTATGTCTTCCTCTGATGGTACAAATTGTTCCTCCTCATCTGAAAGGATGGAAGAAAATACCTGTGCACCAATAAAGTAACCTTCTGTAGTCTTATTTTTTCCCTTTTATGGGCATTTTCACAGCCAGTTACTTGACTTTTGAGTCCTTTGTCAACAGGAGGATATACTCTAGGGACCTGTAAGTTATCAGTTCCTCAAAGGTGGTATAATCAAAAGAGAGGAGTTTACTCCTCTCCTGGCCTATTCACTGATCTGGGAGCAACCAAAAATTTTTCTGCCCAGGATCTGCGAGTAGAATTCTCTCTTCACAACCACCTCCAGCTCTACCACATGCTCCTCCTTACCCCAGGGCCACCACTCAGGGTTGAGATTCAGATGAGCTGCTCAATTCCCTGAGTCTTTAGGTGGAGGGCTCCAAAAATGGATGCTTCCCTTCTTACCCAGGTGAAAGAGCTTCTCCACTGACCTTTGAAACTCTTTGTCATTCGTGGGTTGAACAATCTGGGAACCTCATCTGCTGCCAGGGATTCTGCCCCCTGAGGCCCACTCCAGTCCTGTCTCTGCCTAGTAGTGTGGTCAAGGGTAGGTTGCACTCTGCTCTACACCTGGTGTGATAGACCCTTCCTGTCAGCCCTCTAGGATGTCCTTGGCTGGAAATCTCCTTCACTCTGTCATTTTACAGCTTCTGCTCCTGTAGAAATTATTTAGAGTTATTTTTTGCAGATATTTATGGGCTATGGGGGAGAGCTCTGACAGATCCTTACTATCTCTGTGAAGAGATATTTTCTTCCATCACATGTGACAAGGAAGATCAGAACATACAACTAGAAGAAGACAACAAATCCAAAGCTTGTGCATCCAAAGCCTCTATGAAAAACATGAATTGGTCTTAGGACATGGAAGAGTTCAAAAAGGATATTGAAAATCAAGTAAGAGAAGTAGAGCAAAAACTGGGGAGAAAACCTAAAGTGATGCAAGAAGAACATGAAAAATCAGTCAACAGCTTGCTAAAAGAAAGTCCCCCCAAATTCTGAAGAAAATAATAGTTTTAAAATTAGACTAACACAAATGACCAATGAAGTCCAAAAGCCAATGATGAGAAGAATACCTTAAAAAGCAGAATAAGCCAAATGAAAAAGGAGTTTCAAAAGCTCACTGAAGAAAATAATTATTTAAAAATTAGAATGGAGCAAATGGAAGCTAATACTTTATGAGAAATCAGAAATTATAAAACAGAACCAAAGGAATGGGAAAAAATAGAAGACAATGTGAAACACTGTAATGGCAAGTAAAATAGAAAATTTTGTTGTTTTTGATAAGTACAATCAAGAAGTAAAATGCCTCACATTGAATGTAGTTAAGGAGGCTCTTTCCCACCCATTGTTAGGACTGGGAAGATTTGTAGGAAGATCCAAGCCTTTTGTTAATGAGGCACTGGATTTCAATGGGATGTGATGACCTCTGGCTTTAAAAAGTGAATAAAGACTCTGAGGTGTGAGTTTTATTTTGGGGTTTACTGACTGGGAATGTTTGTTTGGCCAGCTGAAAACTCTGGGAAGCCACTAAAGGAGACCTCTGGCTTTGAAATCCCAGATGTCAGTTCTTCCCTCTCCAGTAACTATGGTCAGACTGTTGAACTGTCTGTTGAACTGAGACAGAGGAAATCATGTCTGTCGACTTCTAATTTCTCTGTATTTTTACTGAAGTTCAGGGTGCTGACTCCCCTGAACTAGGTGAATGATATATGTGCTAGGTTAAAAGAATGACACATGTGCTTGATTAAATTTATTGTTAATCCCTCAAAACTTGCTTTTCCTTTTATGAACGCAGATCTAAGGACCTGTAATAGCTGCTCCTCTGTGTACATTGGGGTGATTACTGTTAAAAACATTTCATTGGAAACATCACTGAACTAGGAAATTGATTCAGGAGACATAATTTAAAAATTATTGAACTACCTGAAAGCTATGACAAAAAAAAGAGCATAGACATCATCTTTCAAGACATTATCAAGGAAAACTGCCTTAATATTCTAGAACCAGAGGGTAAAACAGAAATGGAAAGAATCCACCAACCACCTACTTAAAGAGATCCCAAAAGAGATCCCCAAATTTCCTTAGGAAAACTCTTAGGGATATTCTAGGCAAATTTCAGAGTTCCCAGGTCAAGAAGAACATGTTAAAAGCAGGCAGAAAGAAGCAATTCAAGTATTGTGGAAACACAATCATGATAAAACAAGACTTAGCAGCTTCTACACTAAGCTATCAGGGGCCTTGGAATATGATATTCCAGAGGTCACAGCTATAGGATTAAATCTAAAAATCACATACTCAGCAAAATGGAACTTCTGTGAAATAGAGGACTTCCAAGCATTCTTGTTGAAAAGGATAGAGCTGAATAGAAAATTTGACTCTCAAATACAAGAATCTAGAGAAGTATGAAAAGGTCAACAAGAAAGAAAACCATAAGGGACTTATTAAAGCTGAACTGTTTACATTCTACATGGAGAGATGATATTTGTAACTCATGAGACTGTTCTCAGTATTAGGGTAGTTGGAGAGAATATATGTGTGAGTATGTATATGTATGTGTGTATGTATGTGTGTATGTGTGTGTATATATATATGTGTGTGTGTGTGTGTGTGTGTTTGTTTGTGTGTGTGTATGTATATGAATAGCAGAGTGGGGGAAAGGATAATCAAAAGGAAACAATTTTCTAGAGTGACAGGTCAAAGGAGAGAACGGAATAAATCGAGGGTGTGACAGAATAGGGGAAAATATACTTAGTGTTTTACAACATCATTGTTTTGGAGGTGTTTTACATAACCACATATGTATAACCTTTATCAGATTGCTTACCTTCACAATGCAGGTGGGTGGGGGAGGGGAAGGGAGAGAATGTGGAACTCAAAGCTCTAAAAATGAATGTTAGAGGTTATTTTTACATGCAACTAGGAAAGAAGATATATAATCAATGGGGTATAGAAATCTATCTTACTCTGCAGGAAAATAGAAGAGAAGGGAATGACAGGGGTAATGATAGAAGGAAGTGCAGATTGGAGGAAAGGGCAATCAGAATACATGCTGTCTTGGAGCGGGAGTAAGGGAGAGAATGGGATAAAATTTGAAATTCAAAATTTTGTGGAAGTGAATGTTGAGCACTGAAAATAAGTAAATTTATATGGGAAAAAAGTGACTGAAAACATCAAAAAAAAAAGAATGTAAAATCTGTTTGGCCTGGTTCCAACTCATATGTAGTGTTCACAAGCCTTCTTGGGGAAATGTCCATTTCCTAATCAGGAATCTTGCCCTACATTTTGGGGAATTAACAGGTATCTGTAATTGTCTCTCCTCTCCCTTTACTGTGTGGTGAAGTATAAGTTTTTCAATTAGTTGCTGTAGTGAAACTGAATATTCATACGATAGACTCCAATGGAAGAACCTGACCTCCCTCTTTCACTGATGGTTTTTAATAAGGATGATGAATTACTTTGGGATTGTCAGTGGAGAAGGGACCTTGGTTCACCTTTCTGTCCTCACTGATTCTTGAATGCGTGTTTTTGTCATCTTTATTTTTTTTGTTATGCTTAATTCTTTGATATTTCTTGATGAACGAATGTAAGAGATGAAATGTCTTAGCTTATGACTCCAAAGCCTTTAAATATTTGGAGGAGCTACCACAGTTCCAGGAACTAGAGTCCTCAGCAGACTTTCCAACAGTCAAATGCCTCCTGCCCCATCCTGCTTTGAGAAATGACCTTCTTGAGCCAGTCTAGCAATGACCTGAACTGGCCATGGAGATGCAATGCTTTGCACTAAAAATAAAGACTTGCCCATTGGCCATGTGGTACCCAAAAGTGAGCTTTGTAGGATAAATGTTTAGTAGCAACCACTTTAAGTTTGAACCCACTCTCCCTACATCCAAATATCCATATAGGGGACAGTACCTTGATTCACAAAGACGTTTTCAACCTTAATTTTTCCTTTGTTCCTTAGTAAATATACCTTCATAAAAATAATTCATGTTAAATTTTTACCAGTGATATTGAGGAGATATTAACTAGTGAAAATGAAATTGGAATATTCATCACAGAATAGTTGGGTATAGTTGAGAAGATGGTAATTTTTCAAAGATTTGTAGGAGAATAGGACACAGCAGATGGGGTCTTGTGAGCTTTTGCTTTAGAAAAGTACCTTAGACCCTTGAATTATCCCTAGAATTCTGAAGGGAAAAATAGTAACTACTGTACATTGAGTCCCGCAGTAATTCATTTTCCTCTAGATTCAAAATAAGTCAGGGAGAGAAATCAGTTTTTAAGTTTATCTGGGAATTTATTACATGCTTATAAAGAAAATCAAGCTAACACAAGGTCATAACTTCATATGCAATTCATTATTGCAGATTTTTGCAAGAAGCCTCCCTAAGACTTGTCATGGATTGGCTACAGATGGAGCAGGTGTACATGTTCAAAGGCCTCATTAAAGTTCAGAGTTCAAAGAAGGGAAAGCTTTTTTTGTAAGGAAAAAAATTATGGAAAATTCAATCGTTTAAGATGTATAAAACACAGAAAAAACTAATTCCAAGAATAATAAATGTTTACTCTCTTCAGTGAAAATAAAATGGAAGATACATATACCACTGATTAAATATAGATTCTTCTGCAGGTAATTTTTAATGGTGTAAGTCAATGAATGAAGTGTTGTAGAGAACACCAGTTGAGGAAACTTTCAGCCAATGTAGATGAACAGCTCAATTAAAAACTGAGCCTCAGAGGGAGGACTGATGTACTGAGAAGATAAGCATACTACAAACAGCTGGTATATATTAATGGTGGAATTTGTATTGAAGTTGTCCTGGCCATGACACTCATTTTAAAATAACCTAACCTTTCTTTGTAGGACAAATACATGGCCTATCTGGTCACAAAATGATAACTCTCACCATCTAAGAAATAGTAGCAAATATTAAGTTTCTCTTCATAGATTGAAAAGAGAGTAGTTCTGAGAGGATAGAAAAACTTCAGATCATTCCCCTTTCTATCCACATTATCACATTGCCTCTCTGGGCCAAGATTATGCAAATTATAATTCAATTCAATTTATTCCCAATCTCTTGGTCATTGAATGACCAATACAGTGACATTAAAGTTCATTATTCATTCATGCACAGGTTGAACATTTGACTTGTGTTAGATATGTAGTATGAATTTTATTAGTTACCGGGGATAAAATAGAAAAAAAATAATCTGTGGCCTCAGAAAACTTACATTGTAAAAAGTAAATGCTACATATCTAAATTTATGGACAGAAATTAATAGCAATTGCATAAATGATGACCAAAGAGAGTGATGAAAAGAGAACTGGATCAAGATTCACAATCCTTGGGTTTAAATGCACCTGCATCATTTATTACCTTTTCAATTTTGTGCAAAGTTAATTCACCTCTTTGGATATTAGTTGTATCAATAAGGCAGGGAGAAAGGAAAAAAAGCACATTTATTAAGCTCATAATTGTGATGAGCTCTTTACAAATATAGAAATAGTCTCTTGAGTCAGTTCCCATTAAATTGTATAAAGTTACAAGCAGAAAATTCCATTTTAACAAAGATTTTTTAATATTAGTCTTGTTCTTCCTTTAAGCCATGTCAGATGGTTTTAATTACTGAAAAGCAATAATGAAGATAATATGACTAGTATTTAGCTGTAGAATATCCTTAGATCTAAATGTGGTCATGACTGTAAGTAATTGTCAATTTTAGATTAATCCTATACTGTCTGCTTATTTTAATAATCAATTACTAATTTTAAGAAATTGTTTCAGCTTTTGTATATACGTTTGTTAAATGTGCCTTTACTTTTATTTTGTAATTGATGTTATATGGAAGTGATAACTGGCTTAATATGAGATTCTCTGAAATCTGATTCCTCATATAATGGTCATTGTTCCACATAAGAATATGAGAAGCAGAGGGAATTCAAGATCAATGGGATCTTACAGAGAACTCATTTCAAGCCCTCATTTATTATTTTTTAATTAATGAGGAAGTTAGAGTTCAGAGAAGTGATCTGGATTGTCCAAAGGCACAGTTTGTTATTAGCAAAGCCAAGCTTAGAGCCTTGTTCTTCTAATTACTAGTTTAGTGTATGCTTTTGTTGTGTGTGTTTGTGTGTGTGTATGTGTATGTGTGTTTGTGTGTGGGTTACATGTGCTTTCTCCCTTCCATTCATTTCTCTTTCACTCAGTTTCATGGCTAACTGGAATGATTAACATTTTGAATTTGAAAACAAACAAAAGAACTTCTGAATTTGTGTATTTCTGTCTGTGGCCATTATGACAGTGGATGCTTAATCTGTTGTTCAAGTTGTATAGTACATGTATCCTGGGACTATGTATTCTCTTCTAGTAAGCTTATCTGATTGAATTAAAAAAAAAAACTCTTCCCCACAGTGAAGGAAGAAATATATGGAAGAAAGTATGAAGGGAAATAGGTAAGTGCAATTGGAAGGATAGAATGATGGGAGGGAGAAAGAAAGAAAAGAAGGAAGGAAGGGAAAAAGGAAGGAAGGAAGGAAGCCATTCTGTTAAGTATATATTAAGTGCATATGTATCCAACACTGTGTTAAACATCATGGACACACATTCAGGATGGCCTGCTATCACAGGTTCTTTGATCTGCTTTTCTAAAAGGAAAGGCAACTTTTAATTGGTCAACAACCACTTTAATCAAGCACATGTATCATTCACTTAGTTAGGGGAAAAGGTCAGCATATTGATCTTCAGAGAAAATACAAAGAAATAATAATCAACAGAGAGGGCTTCTCTGTCTGACTGTAAGAAATATATACACCACAGATCAACAGACAGATGCAATATCTGACCATACATATATAGTTACCAGATAGAGAAGCACCAATATTTGGAGCTGTCCAGACTTTTGTCTGCCCAAACAAACACTTCCAATGAGTAAGCACCAAAGTAAAACCTCACCTCAACGTATTTATATGCTTTTCATAGCCAGAGGACATCACAACTTTTGAGAAGGAGTGAATTAGAAATTAACAAAAAGTATGGGACTCCCCTAATAAAGCTTCTCTTAATGCACTGGCCCATCAGTGGGTGGGGAAGATCTTTAACCCTCTAATTAGCATTACACCTTCTTGAAGACATTTTACAACAAACCTGAAGACAGCAGACTAAGTAGCAAATATGCAAGCACAAGTCTTGTTGCACTTCATTGGGACCTGAGAAAGCATGAGAGCATTGTTCATTATTCAGAATTGGATGATGCATCATAAGACATAAAAAAATAGGCTCTAAAGAAAGATGAAATCTTATTCCTTTCCATCCATAAATTCATAATCCTATGATCTATTACAGAAAGACAAAAAATCCATCTTACTCTACTCCATCCTGATTTGGCCATTTGGACCATTTGGGTTCAGTTTAGAGTGCCATATTATAAGAGAAACACTGGAAAACAGTTAATGAAAGGCAAATACAATATAAAGATGCTGGAGATCATGTCCTATGTGGATTATTTGAAGGAATGTTTAGATTATAGAAGAAAAGACTTAGTGGAGTTATGACAGCTGTATTCAAGTAT
Organism: Bettongia penicillata ogilbyi; assembly: GCA_023548195.1. Lineage (NCBI taxonomy): Eukaryota > Metazoa > Chordata > Mammalia > Diprotodontia > Potoroidae > Bettongia > Bettongia penicillata. The sequence goes on from JAJHZJ010000210.1 coordinate 827,774, forward strand.
TAAAAGGACTGTCACAGAGAAAAGGGGGGGAAAAATAGCAAGGTAGTTTTAGCTGACCCCATTAGCTCTAAAATTCTAGAGCTACAGAACCCACAAGATAACAGGGTGGAAAAATCCCCAGCCCAAGACAACCAGGAAAGTCAATAGGAAGGGCTTATCACACCAGGAAGGGAGTAGAATGCACTTCAGCATGGGCTGCACAGGTACAGATGGGCTGGAACAGACCTCAGGGACTGAATCATCAGGGTTAGGGTAAGAGTTGGATATGGAGTTACAGGGTTGGAGGCATATTTAAGATTAAAGTTAAAGTCAGAAGGTTAGAGTGGGAGCATTAGGGTTAGGGTTAGAGTTGGGGGTCAGCATCAGAGGTGGAGGTATTTGGAAGGATTTAGGTTTAGAGTCAGAGGTATTTACAATTAAAGTTGGATGTGGAGTCAGAGGCATTTATGATTAGGGTTAGAGTCAAAGTTTCCAGACTTTTCAACCCACAAATGCCAAAATATTTAGTGGAAAAACTCTGGAATCTGGGTGAAAGAGAAGTAAGGGATCTGGCTGGGTCTGCCCCCAACCCCTGGGCAGTGGTGGTGGTAGTGGTAGTGGTGGTGGCAGCAGTGGCAGAAGCTGCTTCTGGAGATCTGGGCCCACATATGGTGTGTGATCAAGCAGTTGATACAAAACTTCTGAAGTCCAGAACAGTACACCATCTCTACTGCTGCTTCCTCTGGAAGTAGAGTCCTATCTTGACAAAGAGTTAAAAAGTCAAGTATTTGACTGGGAAGATGAGTAAACATCACAAAAGAACTCAGACAATAGAACCTTAATTTGGTGACAAAGAAGATCAAAACATCAAACCAGAAGAAGACAAAGCTTGTGCATCAAGAGCCTCCAAGGAATATATGAATTGACCACAGGCCATGGAGGAACTCAAAAAAGATTTTGAAAATCAAGTAAGAGAAGTAGAGGAAAAATTGGGAAGAGAGATGAGATTGAAAGAAAATAATCATAAAAATGGAGTCAACAACTTGCTAAAGGAGACCCTTCAAAAATCCTGAAGAAAATTACACTTTAAAAACAGACTAACCCACATGGCAAACTAAGTTCAAAAAGTCCTTGAGGAGAAGAATACCTTAAAAACAGATTTGACCAAGTGGAAAAGGAGGTCCAAAAGCTCACTGAAGAAATTGATTCCTTCAAATTTAGAGTGGAGTAAATGGAAGCTTGCTTGTTTTTCTAAGAAATCAAAAAAAATTATAAAACAGAACCAAAAGAATGAAAATATAGAAGATAATATGAAACATATCACTGGCAAAACCACTGACCTACAAAATAGATCCAGGAGAGATAATTAAAAAACTATTGGACTACCTGAAAGTCATGAAAAAAAGAGTATAGACATCATCTTTCAGTAAATTATCAAGGAAAACTCACCTGATATTTTACAACCAGAGAGTAAAATAGAAATGAGAAGAATCCACCAATCACCTCTGCAAAGAGATCCTAAAAGGAAAACTTCTGGAAATATTGTAGCCAAATTCCAGAGTTACCAAGGTGAGGAGAAAATGTTGCAAGCAGCCAGAAAGAAATAATTCAAGTATTGTGGAAATATAATCAGCATAATACAAGATCTGGCAGCTTGTATGTCAAGGGACTGAAGGACTTGGAATATGAAAACCCATAAGTCAGAGGAGCTAGGATTAAAAACCATAATCACCTACCCAGCAAAACTGAGTATAATCTTTCAGGGGGGGAAATGGCCATTCAATGATATAGAAAATTTACGAACATTCTTGATGAAAAAACCATAACTGAATAGAAAATTTGACTTTCAGATACAAGAATCAAGAGAAGCATTAAAAGTTAAACAGGAAAGAGAAATCATAATCAACTTATTAAAACTGAACTATTTACATTTCTATATGGAAAAATGCTAAATGGAATTCATGAGATCTTTCTCAGTATTAGAGGTCATTGGAAGAGAAAGGAAGGAAGGAAGGAAGGAAGGAAGGAAGGAAGGAAGGAAGGAAGGAAGGAAGGAAGGAAGGAAGGAAGGAAGGAAGGAAGGAAAGAAGAAAGGAAGGAAGGAAGGAATGTTAAAAACTGTTTTTACATGAAATTGGGAAATAAGAAATACTGGTGAAGGGGTATAGAAATCTATCTTGCCAAAATGGAGGAGATGGGATAAGGGAAGGGAGGGGTGTGAAGAAGCAGGGGCAGATTGAAGGAAGGGGCAATCAGAATGCATGATGTCTTGGGGTGGGAAGAGGGATGAGATGGAGAGAAAATTTGGAACTCAAAATCTTGTGGAAACTAAAAATAAATAAATAAATGTAAAAGAAAAGCAAAGCAAAAACAAAAACAAAAAAGAAATAACATGTACTCATGTTTACCCTAAAGTAAAGTAAGGAGGAAAGGGACAAAAGCGGGGATGATATAAGGGAGACAGATTGAGGGAGGGGATAGTTAGAAGCAAAAACTTTCGACAAGAGTTAAAGAGTTAAAGGAGAAAATAGAATAGTTGGAAGATGGGATAGGATGGAGGGAAATATAATTAGTCTTTCACAACATGGCTACTATGGAAATGTTTTGCATAACTACACATGTATAAACTATGTTGAATTGCTTGCCTTCTTAATGTGGGTTGGTGGGGAGGGAAGAAGGGAGTGAATTTGGAATTCAAAGTTTAAAAAAAAGTTAAAAATTGTTTTTACATGCAACTGGGAAATAAGATATATAGGGTATAGAAATCTATTTTGCCCTTCAGTAAAATAAAGGGGAAGGGAATAAGGGGGGGGGGGGTGATAAATGGGAGAGAAAATTAGGGAAAGAAATAATCAGAATATGTCATCTCAGTGTGGGGGGGAAGGAGAGACGGAGAAAATTTGGAACTCAAAATCTTTAAAAAAACATTTTTATTGAAATCTGTCTACACACTGAAGCTATTCAGCAGCATGATGACAATACTCAATGTTTCTGGCCTCTGCTGATTTTGCCTCTGAGTAAATGGATCATGATTCTTGGTTTGACCAAATGTTCTAAATGAAGTGGATCTTTTAACAGTTCTGCTGCTACGAATATAGATTTAGATTGATTTAAACCTATTGACACAAGACTTTAGGAAGAATTCTTACAGTAGTGGAAATTTAACTTAGCATATCTCTTCCTTTTTCTTCTATGAATATGTTGTGACCTATGCAGTAAGAAAAGAATGAAATTGTCATCCAGAGAGCTAATGATACTATCAGGGGAAATGGGGATGTTGGGGATGACACATATAAATGCAATATGCAGATAGTACAAAAGGGCAATTTTAAATTTGATGTAAGAACTGTATTCCTAATAATTACTTATATAAAATTTTAATGGGCTGCCTTTGCAAAGAATTGGGTCTCTTCTAAGTAGAGATCTTCAAGAAAATATTGGTTATGTTTGGGGAGGACCTTTGTTTAGGTATGAATTGGTGGACACTGCCGACTCTTTCTATTCTACAGTTTGAAGATTGTGAATGGAAAGTAGGACCATAGGATCACTGATTCAGAATTGAAAAGAATCGTAGAGGTAAAATCTCTCATCCTCATTTTACAGATGAAGAAACTGAGGACACAAAAGATTTCTTGCCCTAGGGCATTTAAAAGTAAGTGATAGAGTCAGGATTTGAAACCACATTCCCAGAGTAAAACATCTAACACTCTTGCCAAAACATGATGAGCTATTGGGAGGTGTTTTAGAGGTGGACATTTTTCTTTTTCTTCAGATGAAGGATGTTGTTCCACTTTTAATCTTGATTCCTGATTCTTTTTTTATGGGTGTGAGTGTAGAGGGATGCACAAGGCTGACTTCGAATAAATAAACAAATACATGCATAAATGAGTAAATGAATGAACAAATAAAAAATAGTGAATTAACAAACCAATAAATTAAAAGATAGATAAAAATATCCAATATTAAGGAATACATTCCAGAAAGGAGAGAACTGCAATATTTCTCTTGCTAATACTTTAAAGCCCTTTCACTATGATCTCATTTTATCCTCTGAAGAACTAAATAGGGACAGATGTCGTTCCTTCCTAATAGACCAGAAATGAAGGAATAAGATACTAATTTACTGGGTCAAATTCACATGGTTAATAGTAAAGCCTACTAGAATTCGGGTCTCAGGGATCTTGCCCCTACTTCATGATTGTGCAATTATTACTTCACCTCACATGTGGGAGTAAGAAATAATATGTTTGCTTCTCCAGATTGTCACTTTCCATAAGGTCTATATCTACCCCTCAAAAGAAAAAAAAAGAAGAAATGCTAAATGCTGAACTTTTCACAGGTGATGTTTTCAGAAATTGATGTCAAGACTAAAATAGCTGTTGGCAGCTACAACTGTTTGGATGTCATTTCATAAAACAATTACCTATGAGGTCTTCTTGGATTAAAGGCTTCAGATAAATGGGGGAAAGCCAGCTGCCTACTAACCCTCATGACCTTTTAGTTGGCATATTTTACACTATAAAGAGTACAGCTAGTCCCTAGACCTCCTCAGCTCTCACTCTGCTAGAGTATATCTCATTATAAAGTTAAGAGGGCTTCAGATGGGTCGATAGGATTTCATCAAAAATGATAAGGGTTGATCTTATTATTTTTTTCTTTCTTCAGTGCTGTAACAACTACAGCCTATTCTATCCTTATACAACGTTAGAGCCTGAAGATACAATAAATATGTCTAGTCCAAGCCTTTCATATTTCACGTAAGGAAATTGAGGGGAATGAAAGGGAAATGACAATGAAATTCACAATGTTAGAAAGTGACCAAGGTAGAACTCAAACTCAGATCTTTTGAAGTCAGTATCTTCTCTACTATACCATATACATACTGCAGTCTTATGAAAAAACAATAGTGGTTATTGCAAATTAAGGATCTTATAGGTGGATTTTCTATTATGTTATATTATGTTTTAGGGAAAAGATGATATAATCTGCAGCCATGCTTACTGTGGTTATAAACATTTCTGGAGTTTCTTTGGGGGCCAGATGGCAGTGCCAGAAGAAATCCAGACAGCAGTGTTACCAGTTGTGAAGCCCTTGGCAAAAGATGCAAGATCTCATCGGGCACAAGTGGCATTTTCATCACTATTGCTAAGGAAAGACAGGTCCTTCAGAAAAGATTCACAGTTTTCAGGAGTGATTCTGAATCTTATATGTGATTCTGGAAATTTAAATCCTTTTCCATAATGCCATCTTTTTGGTAAAAAGCATTATTGTTTATTTTTAAAGATGACATTAGGGAAAATGATTTAAATTTCTAGATTAATGTTTTTAGAGTAAAAATATGGTGTTAGGGAAAATGATTTACATTTTCAGAATCATTAATTAAAACAAAGGAATAGATTACATATGTCAAAAGGTGATGTGTACCTTGTGAGATCTAGGGGAAATAAATATTTGTTTGCCTGGTTGAGCAATGAAGCTTTAACCTGAAGAATGGAGAGTTTAAAAAGTGCATTGACCAATCTAGGTACTATAGCAATCAGTTAGAATGCATTAAATACCTATTTTGTGTCAGGCACTATAAAAATTCAGTGAATACAAAGACAAAATGAAATATTCTTTAATTTAAAGAGCTCATCATCTGGTTATGGATCACCATATTCATGTATAGGTATATATCAAAGGGGTATAAGGTAATTTTGGAAAGATGTCACTAGCATCTGGAGGATGTGGTTCCTGTAGAAGGTATATTTAGGCTCAGCCTTGAAAGAAAGTAAGAATTCTAAGAGGGAGTGGTGGAAAAAAAAAAAAAAAAACAAAAAAAAACACAACAAACCTCCTTCCAGGTATGTATCCAGGAGATAAGCCAGGAATACCCAGAACATAGATAGTTGATGAATTTTTGTGTATGTGGAAGAGAAAATCAGTTAGTTTGGATGGGTCATGTGCATGAAGGAAAATATGTTGAAAAACAATTTAGGATCAGGTTTTTTAGAACATTAAATATTAAAGGACTTTATAATTGAATCTAAAGTTAAGATGGACACACTTGAATTTAAGTAGAGGAGTGACATGTCAGCCTTATGCACTAGGGAAATCACTTTGGCAGATGTTTGAAGGCTGTATTGAATTGGGATGAAATTCGTAACAAGGAGACTAGTTAGAAGGTCATTGCTATAATTCAGGCAAGAGGTGATAAGGTTCTCAACTAGTGTGATGGCTTTGTGAGAGGAGAGAAAGGGATGGATGACAAGGAGTAGCACCTATCTGGCAGAAACAATATTAATAGAAATAGCTAAGAGTTCAGAGCATAAAATCCAGGAAAGGATAGCGATAAAACCTGTTACTTCATGTGTCTCTACCCTAACATTCAATGTGTGGTTAGAAGTTAGAAGTTCTGATGTGCATCTGTAAAAAAAACAATTGCTAGAATAGATATATGCACACACACACAGAGGTGAGTGTCTGTGTATGGACATATATGCACACACATATAAATAATGTATATGGGCATACAGTTATGTTTGTGTACATATAGATATATGTGCATATATATGTGTGTATGTGTGTATATGCATGTGCATGTTTGAATGAATTTTCAATTCATTTCAATGAATTTCATTTCATTCACTCACTCCTTAATTCCATATCTTGCCTCTCAATTTGGTATTTTCTGTTCACACCTGTAGCTATATCAAAATCAATCGTCAGTCAATTTTAAACACAACATGGAAATAGAATGAAATATGGACAGCAACTCAGGTAAGCATGGCAATGATATTCTTTGTAATAACCCTGTGGATGAAAATTCATCTTAAAAATCAGCTAACTTCATGGAATTCATATAGCCTCTGCCCAGGAAAATGAGTTCTCTGGATTCCTTTTCCTAACATTAAATTTTTATAGTATTTTTTTTCTTTGTGACTCCTTTGTAATAATCAAGACTTCTAACTTGCCACATTTTCTTCCATTCTTCAAGGGGAAAAAAATCTATGTTAGAATATAGGGTGTTATGTCCCATTTCATAAATTTGTTTGAAGAAATGAACAACATAATAAATCTCCGGATTTGTCCCTGAAAAAAGAAAATATTTTATTTTCCTCTTGATTCTCATTAATATATTAAAGGGAGAAATAACCAAAACAGAACTGCTATTGGCATACACTTGACTTTTAAAAACTAAACACTCACCTTCTACAGAATGCCTTCCTCAACACTTTTTAATTCAATTGTCTTTTTCTTTTAATTATTTCCTATTTATTCAGAACATAGTTCACTTTGTATACATCTGTATGTTGTCTTTTCCATTAGACTGTACACTCCTTAAAGGCAAGGGTTATCTGTTGTCTCTTTCTATTCTTAGTACTTCGCACAGTGCCTAACATATAGTAGGTGTATAATGAATGTTAATTGATGGGAAAAGTGAAATAACAACTCAAATTTCACCACAACTTCCATTAGAAGGAAAAATATTATGCAGAAACCCCCATTATTTCCAAATCCCAATTATGTCTTATTTATCTCACAATATTAACATTGAATAATTTTATACTACTCCAAAGTGGTGAATGTAGTACCTATGACTTTATTGAAATTGGATATGCCTTACCACATTTTTATGACCCCATGCTATTTGGAGTTTGTCTCCTCGAATCAGACTACAACTATTTTTAACTCTCAAACACCACAGTCATGAAATTAACATATTCTACATACAATATTTTAGTTAGATCAAAGATTAACATCAAACTATATACTAAAGCATTATTTTAATTTTATTTTACATTTTTACTGCTGATGGAAAATCATTTGATTTATCTATAAGGAAAGGAAGTGGGTCATGAGAGCTATTCACAGTTATTGGAAGGATTGTCACAGAAAAAATGTTACATGTGAAACCATTAATCTCATATTAAGCTTGATTTTTTTTAAGAATTGCATTGTGAACATTGTGAATGTTAAAAATTATCTTTACATTTAATTGGAAATAAAAAGAAGTGTATAATAAATTCACCATGTTGCTTTCAAAGTTGTCCTGCTAATCAGTTTTCTTATAAACTTCCTTCTTTTCTATACATTTTGTAAAATGTTTCAATGATATTCTCTTGTCTTTCTCTTGATCATTCATTCATTTAACCTTCACCTCCTCCTATTCCTCTTCCTCTTTCTCATTTTACTTCTCAATATTCTCACCAGTTCCCTCATTTGAGCAGGTGAAATGAAGACTGAAAAGACTTCAATAACAAACTCAAAATAATACCTGTAGAGCATTGGTCTCTGGAGACAGTTTGAGACATTTCACTCATTACACCATACTGAGACTAATAAAATGTCATTATCTAAAAAATATGGGGACTTGTTCATTGTCACGCTAGGTACACCCTTGTACCAGTTCCTGTTCCCACATAAACTGAATATAAAGATTCATGGTTAGATCAGAAAAAAAACAAAAACAAAAACAAAAACATTTTTTCCTCAGCATTATTGTCTTGTTGCTAGAACATATGATTGTTTAGATTGCTTTCATGTCTCCCCACCCTCTTACTGGTTGGGTGTTTTGTTTAGATTTATACTATAATATATACCTTTTTAAAAACCTTAATTTCTAAAGCACAGAGACATCTTCTTCTCTTTTTTTAGCTCCAAATCCTTTTCTTTCTTCTTTTCTCTCTTCTACCCAGTGAGAAGGAAAGAAAAATAAAACATATTACATATATGTAGTTAAGGACAAAATATTCCACATTAGTCATGTTTAAAAAATAAAGCAAAAACTTAATCTTCAGTTTGTACTCTGAATCCATGAGTTCTCCATTTGGAGGTGGAAAACACGTATCAGTATGAGTACTTGGGACTGAGGTGGGTCATTGCATTGATCAGGGTTACTTAGTCTGTCAATGTTGATTATTTTTACAATGTTGCTGTTACTGTATAAGTTATCGTCCTGGTTCTGTTTACTTCACTTTGCATCATTTTATACAAGTCTTCCCATGTTTTATTGAAACCATTTCCATTATCATTTCTTCCAGCCCAATAGTGTCCCAACCCATTAATATACTACAACTTGGTTAGCTGTTGCCCAGATGATGAACTAGCTGTTGCCCAGATGATGAACTATTATTCAGTTTCCAATTCTTTGCCACCACAAGAAAGGGCTGATTTAAATATTTTTTGTACATATGGGTCTTTTTCCTTTTTGTTTGATCTCCTTTGATCTCCTAAGTAATAGTGATGCTTTCTTGAATCAAAATGTATATGTAGTGTAACATATTCCTAATGTAGGCTGTTAGATGATACAGTGAATAGAGCCCTGCAACTGGAATAAGGAAGACTTGAGCTAAGATCAGTCCTCAGACTCTTTCTGTCTCTGTGACCACTTGGGCAAGTCTTTTAACACCTGTCTGACTCAGTTTCCTTATTTGTAAAATGGCATTAAGAATAACACCCATTTCCTGGGTTTATTATGAGTATGAAAGGGCATACTATTTATAACACACTTTGTAAATCTTAACCTATGCAATCCTAGCTATTGTTTATTATTACTATTATTATTATCTGACTTTCTGTATTTATATATTATTCTCATTTTGACTACCTACCCAGCCTTGCTTATGTGCCATTATCTGGCTTTCCGTGACCCCTCTGTGTCCTCCTACCTAGTTTTTCTCCATTTTCTTTCTCTCACCTGCAGTGCTTAGGTGTACCCATACTCTAAACTGTTCATGTAGGTCCAGACCTTGTAGTCTTATTTGATGGTTATTTTCTGGGTTCTCCCCCAGTCTAACTTCTCTCTATCCTATATCCTGATTTTGCACTGATAGGCATGTCAGTTTTCTTGCTCCATAACATCCAGCAGGAACTATCTGTGGTACTGAATCAATCAATCAAAAAAACTATTGCCACCAATCAATGGATTTTCAGCTCACTGTACTAGTAATGAATCAGCACAGTTGTCCCTATAAATGACCAGTAAAGTGAGATAAATAATTATTAATAACTAAGAAGTTGGGGAGATTCAATGCTTCTCCTTTTTCTATTATCAAGATCTCAGTTTCTGAAGGTTGAGCTAGCCTTCTCTTTCCAACTCTACACAACTTTAGAAGGAATCTCTAGTCTAAGGTGAATCCCATTCAATCAAGCCTGGGTGGAGATATACCTTTTTTGTCTAAACTGCCCAAGACTGGGGGGAGGGGTTAGTCTCTTTGTTCAAGGGTAATGTGATGTCACTCTCAGACCCTTATTGTAATATTCATTGTCTCATTAATTGTTAACTAATCATGGTTGATTTCTACCCTGAAGAACACTTACTTTTTGAAGGGTATATATACTCTGAGGATGCCACCATGGTGGTCTTTGGTCTAAGAGAGAGACAGCCAAAGGATATTTCTTTTATTAATGAACATGTTGGTGTTGTTAACAAAATGACTAATTACCCAGAAATTATGTCCCTGGAACCTTTTTAAATGTTACAAAAATAGCAAAGATTGTGAGATGGGGTCTAGGAGTAGAAATTGGAGTTATCTGACAAGTTGCTGACAACAGTGAAGCTTCATTTTACTTATAACAATGAATATGAGGATTCATTCACATTGACACTCAGCACGTGTGAATGGCCTGTCCATGGAAGGACATGTTTTAGGGAATATTGGCCATGCTGTTTTGTGTGTGTGTGTGTGTGTGTCTGTGTGATCTATACCTTTGTCACTTTAGTTTACATCATCCAGTGAATTATCTTTTCTTAGGAAATGAAAGGAAAGTGCCCTTGTCTCTACATACTTGTGTGAAGCTGGGACTTGGTGGTAGAAGAACCAGTCTCATACATACACACAAACACACACACATCCACACATGCACTCACACAAACACACACGCACATGCATGCACACATGCAACACGTGCACACACCCACACACAAACACACATGCAAACCCATAAACACAGGCACACACATATGCACACACATATGCATATGCACGCATTTCCCTTTTAAATGAGAGAACGGAGTAAGAGGAACGACAGAAAGCAAGCCTTAGAGGAGCATGGCTCTGACAGCTGCAGGCTTAGCATATACTTATAAAGAAAGTCAAGCTATTCATGACAGAGACCATCAGTTTCGTGTATGATCCTCTTTTTCTCATCAAACGTGTTTCTAAATGCTCATCCTATTGAATGCTTATTAAACAATAATATAAAAAGTAGTCCTACCCTGTTCTGTTCATGGGCTTTATTGTGAGTCTCACACTGTAAACTTGTTGTGTTCTTCAGTTGTGTCTGATTATTTGTGACCCCTTTGAGGGTTTTTCCAGCAAAGATACTGGAGTAGTTTTGCTATTTCCTTCTCCAGATCATTTTGCAGGTGAGGAAACTGAGGCAAACAGTAAAGTGACTTGCCCAGGGTCACACAGCTAGTTAGTGTCTGAGGTCAGATTTGAACTCAGAAAGATGAGGCTTGCTCTGGGTCCAACTCTCTATCAACTACACCACTTAGTTTTCTTCATGCTGTGCTCTATTCATATTTACTACAAGAGGAAACAATCTGAGGCAAGTCTTCATCTTCATTTCTGCTCTGGATTCTGTATTTCTTAGGGATAAAGATAGAGACAATATACAATTCTGATAGTATAGGGGACACTCTCTCTCTCTCTCTCTCTCTCTCTCTCTCTCTCTCTCTCTCTCTTTCTCTCTGTCTCTCTCTCAAAAAAAAAGGCAGTTCACATCTTTGCACTTCATGTTCTTAGATTTGCCTAGGGTAGCAAAAGTGTGACTTATCCAAAATCATGTAGCCAACGTATGTCAGAGACAAGATTTGAATCAAGGATTTTTGTATTTTTAAGGCTGTGTTTTATTTGCTGCCCAAGTTACCTCTTTTTGGAATTTAGTAAATTAAAATTTTATAAATTATTTCTTTACCTGTGGATATAATGACAATATGCTAAAGTGAGCAAAAATAAAATATTTCATAAACCTACTTTTTCAAAGAATGGATTGAATTAGTTTTTGTTAAGAAATGGAATGGTTAAATCATAACATAGCTATAATTGGCTTATCTATTTCTCTCTGGTTTCTATACTCTTTTTTGTTATGTTTCTGCATTTAATTATTTGACTACATGATGTATTTATTTAATGATGTGGTTCATTATTTGAATACCCTTCTAATAGAATTTGTTAGCTCCTTGAGGGCAGGGAATCATTCCATCTTTGTATTTGTATCACCAGGGATAAATATAGTGCCTTTCACATAGTAAATATTTAACAAATGCATCTTTTTAAATTCAGCTAGAAATGCTTCTGTTAATTGGGGTATGCACTGGGCAGATGGTCCCCTTCATGATCTTTCTGCATAGTCATACTTATGCCACATGTTGAAGTAGTATTGATGAAAAGGAGGGTGGCTGGCCATTTGAAAGAGATGGTAACCAATCATACATAAGCCAGAGAATGTTAGATTTTAATGCCCAGCAGCCAGCACCACCAGGTTTCCAGAAAGTTTATAATAACCCAAAGACTGAGCTGCTAAAAAAAATTCTGAACTGACCTTTAATTACTGAGAAAAGAAAGAGGCTTTTTTCAAAGCAGCCATGAATGGGTGACAAAGCAAGATTTATTGCATTGGGAATTTAATCAGAAAAGCATATTTTTCCTAGGGATGAGGTGAATTGGTTTGTTATATTAAAGAAAGAAAAAAAAGCCTCTGTGTATGGTTGTTATTTATAAGTCATTTCTTTCTCTGCATGTTCTGAAATGTTCGCCATATTCTCTTCTTTTAATTGCCTTTCTAAATACTAGCCCAAACTGGACTATATTGAAATACCTATTGTACTATTCATAGCTTGTGGGTTTGTGGAAGGAAGGGACATTTGACTTCATTTTAGTCCAACCTACTCCTTTATGGATGAAGAAATTAAGGAAGGGAGGGAGGGAGAGAGAGGGAGAGGGGGAGAGAGAGAGAGAGAGAGAGAGAGACAGAGACAGAGAGACAGAGAGACGGATACAGAGAGAGAGAGATAGAGAGAGACAGAGAGAGAGAGAGAGAGACAGAGAGAGAGAGAGAGAGAGAGAGAGAGAGAGAGAGAGAGAGAGTCAGAGAGGGAGAGAGAGAGTCAGAGAGGGAGAAATTGAGAGAGAGAAACTTGCCTGAATTTGTATTGGTAGCAAATTAAAGTGTTAGGATTCAAATGTCAGCCTTTTCATTTCTACCAATCAAAAGTGAGATATCTTTCTTAGAAAATAGCATACCTGTATGTGTATGTTTTTATTAGCCACCCCAAAATGATGTGGCACAGTATTGATGTCATAAAAATTTCACATGCCATGCTGTTTGCTTGGAACTTTCAATTGAATAAAACATGTGTACATATGTATGTATATATGAGTATATGTATATTGTATATATATTATATATAATATACACACACGCACACATATCTCCATTATCTACAGAGCAGCAACTATGTTTTCATGTTTAAAGCTGATCTGAAGGTAAAGAACTGGATTCACATCCCACTTCTCCCATATTCTGACTACATCAACTCTTTCATGACAGTACCCCAGGGACATTTTGAGATTTTAAGTTATAGACTAATTATCAATCTGTTTGTAGAAGAGTTTTTATCCTGGGAGTTCCTGGTGTATTTAATTAAAAATAAGTTCACCTCAACCCCCAAAAATATCTAGCAATTATAAATTGATATCTATCTATCTGTCTATCCATCTATCATCTAACTTTCCTTTTTCTTCTTCCATCTACAAAGGAAAGCATTTCTCCTCAAAATGTGTGTCTGTCTCTCTGTCTCTGTGTCTCTCTCTGCATATTTCTTTGTCTCTGTCTGTCTCTATCTTTCCATCTCTCTCTCTTTCTCTTCCTGTCTGTATCCCTGCCTTCTGTCTTATTTAACTCTATCAAACTATCATCTATCATATTTCTATTATCTTTCCATTTAAAATCTGTCTATTCACATTCAATAGATATGGCCAATATTCTTTACCTGAAATGTAACAAATGGTAGAACAGTAAAATTAGAACCCCTTGAAGAACACTTTTGAAGCTTTACCCTTGCCCAATGCACCAAAAAAAGCGTAATGACCACTACAAAATTCAGAAATTGATTAAATTAAAGTTCCATCCCTAGCTTTTCTGAAAGATTTCTGGATTATTCTGCCTAAATTTCTGACTTTTAGTGCCTCGGGAAGGTGCTAGTATTTCAGATAGCAATTTTATTGCTAAATGCCAAACTGAGATGGAATAAGGGAAAAAGGAAAACATGATAAAGTCAATTACAGAGGGAAAGAATGTCACAGACCATGGTTGGGGGAGACAATATCTCTGGCCCTGATTCCAGTCAACAAGGCATTCATTTGAGTCCCAGATAGGAAAATCGGATTGTAAACAATTCAAAACAGCACCAGGACAAAGGCGGAGGTTTCCAACTCTAGCCATCTCCTGATCTTTGCTACAAAAATAAAATCCTACCTTCTCATCTGTTCTTATTACAATCTATGTCATTGGAATGAGGCACCTGAATGTTAATGACCAGTGCAGGCTGGGAAAGCCAGTAGTCTGCTGCATTACCTTAACCTTTTCAATATTCTGGATTTGATTGGGTCTCTAAGCCGCTTCTCTTCCTCTCATATAGTGGGGGTTGTAAAAGGTGATAATAGAGGCAGCTATCCAATCAAACTGCAGAACCTTGAAAAGGTCAAGCACATATAGAGTTGACTCATTGAGAATGCATCAGAGAAATGAAATAAAGTCCATATTCTTATCTCAGACTTTATAACAACAGTTTTAGAAAGAGGCCAAATGAAATCTCAGAAATGAGAATAAAATGACTTAGGGATTGTGTGTGTGTGTGTGTGTGTGTGTGTGTGTGTGTGTGTGCACGCGTGTGTGTGGTGTGTGTGCATGAGAGAGAGAGAGAGAGAGAGAGAGAGAGAGAGAGAGAGAGAGAGAGAGAGAGAGAGAGAAAGAATCTCATAATCCTTTTGAAAGAATCTCAGTTTATCTGTTACACTCTGTACCTCTGTACCTGACTAACAATCCCCTTAGGAAGTCAATCACTCAATCAGCCAAGTATTTATTAAACACCTAGTATATGCCCAGCACTGGGCTTTGGGTGTTCTACCAAGATATAAACAAAGCAATTGTTGTTTTTAGAGAGTTTCCAAAATGCTGAGAGAAACAACATATATGAAGATTATTAAGTATATATATATAATTTATATGCATAAAAATAAAGCAAATAGAAGACAAAAATAAAATCTAAGTAAATATAATCAACCAAAAGTTTTACATTAGTCACCAGTCACTTGGTATATTAAGGCAGAAATGAAATGACCTGCTCTCAAGGAATTTACATTTTGTCTAGGAAGGCAACATGTATGCATAACAGTGCAGGGAATTATGAAAATGAAAAATATCTTCCTCTCCCATCTTCTGTAGTGGATTGCCCCCATGATCAGCCTCCACTACCTTTCTAATCTTCCAAATGGTGCTATCTCTTGGTTCCTACCCTGCTGGCCTATTAAACAACATATGTCTCTTGTACCCTAAAAACAAATAAATTAAAGAAAACTAAAAATTCTCCCATCTTCACTAACTCTTGTTCTATATTTCTTCTACTCTTCTTAGCTGAACTCCTTGAACCAATGTATCTTCTTTCAGTGTCTGCTCTTCTTTTTAACCTCATGATTACTGTAGCTGTCTTATGTCAAATATAATGACTTTTTTCAATTATCATTCTTCTTGGCTTTTTTGTTCGTTTGTAATATTTGACACATATTTATCAGCCCCTCTTAAATACTTACTCCTAATTGGGTTTTCATGATATTGTTCTCTCTTGCCTGTCTTCCTACCGTTTGGTTGGGAGCAACTAGGTGGTGCAGTGGATAGAGTACCAGTGCAGGAGTCAGGAGGATCTGAGTTCAAATCTCATCTCAGACACTTGGCACTCAATAGCTGTGTGACCTTAGGCAAGTCACTTAACCCCAGTTGACTCACCCTGGGTCATCTCCAGTTATCTGGTTACTGATTCAGATGGATCTGGAGGAGAAATGAGACTGATGACCTGCACAGCCCTCCCTCACTCAGAGTCATGTCATCGTCTCTCTGATGGTATGGTCTTCTTCAGCAACAAAGAATAAGCACATATTGCTGTTTGGTCACTGCTTTTTAGTTTTCTTTGTTGGTTCATCTTCCATGTTACATTCACCAGTCAAAGGTATCCCTGAAGTCTCTATCCTGGGCCTTCTTTCCTTTTCCCTCTGCTATCATGAGATTGTTTCAAAAGCTCTGATGGCTCCATTTTCCCCTATGCAAATGATTCATAGATCCACATATACAGGCTGATCATCTTCCCTGAAATCTATTTGAACATGACATCACCAACAGATTACTGGACATTTCTTACTGGTTGTCTCATAGCTATCTCAAGCATAACATACACAAAACCAAAACTCAATTGCCTTTCCCCCTCAACATTGCCATCTTCAGAACTCTGAAGGGAACCAGTGATTCTCATTGATGATGAGGACAGAGAGCATTCCAGGCATAGCACACATGTACAAAGACACATCAATGGCAGAGGGAATTTTACGTTTGAGTCAAATTTGCTTTGGAACCTTAGTGTCTTAGGTAGGTGTATGAATGACTTTGTAATTAAGTGACTTTCCCAGGATCACAAAATCACTATGTAGTAAATAAGACTTCAATGTAAGTTCTCTTGTCTGTTAGTTGGTCTCTTATTGACTATACCTCAGTTACTCTCAAGTGGTTTTGTGCTAATTAACTTACTGAAAAAAACAGAATTTCAGGCTCTGTGTGCTTTCTTAGTTCCCTTTTTTAGGCAGTGATATAGTTATAAACAAACAAAACTTAAGCTCATCAATTTTTTCTAGACAAAAGCAAAAGAAAACACAATGAAACAAAAGTTAAACATGTTTGTAAGAATTATATTAAAATTATTATATACTCATATATAGACTTGAGGAAATAGAATGAATAAAGTTTCTGGGATGTTTATGATTCAATTTTTGTTAGAGGTTAGGGTGCATTAAGTGAATCTTGAGTGGTTATTATAGGCTATTTATTCAATATTCTCTTGTAGAGTTTTAACTAGGGTGAGGTCGTCGGATATCTATTTAAGGGTATAAAAAATTAGAGGGTACTGGAAGCATTTGCATTTCTTTAGTGGATAGAAACATTAGAGGATAACATTATCTCATTAGCAAGCATATGAGATTGAAATATGAAGCAGCTGAAGGATAAGAGTACCTCCTCTCTCCTCAATCCTCAGTAAGAGTGCTTCCTTGGTGAGACTGTTCTTTGTTTGGTCCTGTCCTTCTCCTTTCATCAGATACAGCCTTCTCATGTTTGGTCTTCTGGTGTCTGGAAGTATTTTTCTCCTTACTGTTGACCTACATCCCAGAATCTTTTCCTCAGTTGTCACACCTTAGATGTGTCTTAAAGCCTTTTCTTGCCAATCAATTGAAGTTTTCTTTAATAGTTGAATAGAGCGCAGTCTGCTTTCAGATGTATTATATGGGGTTTGACTGAAGCTTCATAGTTGAAATTTAGGGCTCTACTTTTTGCTTCTGTAGGATATATATGTCCAGGGTAGGTTATATGTAAATATACATGGATTGTCTAAATTTAGCTTACTGGGAGACATAGCCAAATATCTAGACATACAGAAAAACAGAGTCATAGAGAGAGATACTGAGTCAAAGACAGAGAAAAAAGAGAGATAGATGGAGAGAGAGAAGTAGAGGGATAGATATACACAAACATAGATGGAAAGACAGAGAGAGACAGAGAAAAGAGAGTGAGAGGAGGGAGAGAAAGAGAGAGACAGAGACAGAGAGACAAAGAGAGACAGAGAGAGAGAGACAGAGAGACAGAGAGAGAGAGAGGGAGAGGGAGAGGGAAAGTGAGAGAGAGAGAGAGAGAGAGAGAGAGAGGAGAGAGAGAGAGAGAGAGAGAGAGAGAGAGAGAGGAGGGAGGGAGGGAGGGAGGGAGGGGAGGGAGGGAGAGAGAGAGAGAGAGGCCTTGTTTTTCACCTTTCTTGATAGCGGTAAAAGTAATATATCCTGAATTTCAAATTAAATTGAATGCTCAGTTTGTCAATTAGCCCTTTTGGGATCATGCTGATATAGCTGAAGTATTGACAGAAAATCTTTCTCATTTAAAAAATGTTGTCAAAGGCCATCTTAACATTTGGTGGTATTTGACCTGAATGGAGAAAAAATTGATTAATACTCCAAGATTTTAGTCAACATGAGTGGAGGGATACATCTCTACAGCTCTGCAAGTTAATTCTGTCACTAGCATCTACTGAGAATATGCAGCTCTAGGCTGGGTTATTTTATTTTTTGAATAGCACAATTTATGGTCCAATCAGACAAGTTCATATCAGAAGAGCAATAAAATGAGGTTTCTAAGTCCATCAAATTGCAGAGTTGGGTTGCAGAGTAAAACCCAGAAGCTAGATATTTTTTTTCTTTATGGTCCCCCCCAAATATTTTAGCAGTCATTTTCCAAATAAAAGCATAAGTATTTGTTTCCAACTTTCACTAAAATTATCAACATATTTTCTTTTGCCTTTTCTATGTCTTTAGTAGACACACCCTTTAGGTTTTTTATACATACTCTTTCCAAGTATAAGTGTTCAGTACTTTTCTCTTTCTGAATTTTAGGAAAATTGTGCCATATTTTCTTTTGGCCTTTTTTTATCTTTGCTAGTAGACTTTGATCTGTGCAGCTGTTATAACTTCTTATTTTTATCTTTTGTGACTATTTTTCATTGTTTATGCTTGGATCAACTTAGAGAGCATTTTCTAAGGAATAAAAGCTACTCATTATGTCAGAACTTCATTGTAAAGATAAAAAAAGAGACTAGCAATTGTGCACTGTGAGCAGTCAAGGATGTAGAAATAGGGGAAAAACACAACTTTGCCCATAGCTTTATAGCATCAAAACTTAAAAACTGAAAATTAAAAAAATGAAAAAGATACAAAGACCCTCTCCTAAATATTCACGTGGACTATTTGTGCCTGACCTGCAGTAAAGCTTTCTGAGCTCACAGTAGTCTGATCAGTAATGTTCTGATAGAGTATACATTGACTCCAGCACAATGATGTCATTTTGGTCCTCTTTGAGTGCAAAGGACATAGCTAACCAAGTCACCGAAGTGTGAATTTATAGTATTTTGTTTTAAAGGGAAACTTTCAACATTCGATCTATGTATATATGTACATACACATATATACATCCATACATGTGTGCATATGTATATGTGTGTGTGTCTGGATAATTACTTGCTAATATTGTTATAATAATACTCTTAGCTTTTTATAAAGGAAATAATTTATTAAAATAGGCAGGAGTAGCTCTCAGTATACTTTGCTAGTCAAAATATCATTTGAGGTTTTAACTCAGCTGTGGATATGTTTTTACAACTATGGTAATGCTTAGAAATTTCACACCCATGTACACATATACACATTCATACACATATGCATACATCTGAGAACTGGGTTCTTATGTTTACTCCTCCATAGAGTTAGAGGCTATAACTTTATTGTAATAACGATAGTGATTGTGATGGAAATGATGGTAGCAATGAGTTGACTTTTATGATAAGTGTATAGAGTCTGCAAGTCCGTGTAACTTTAAGGTTTATTAAGCTTTTGTAAGTTTCTAACTGCACTCAGACTTTTCGGACACCTTGTGTTTTTAGGATTATACAATTCTTTACACACATCATCTCATTTGATCCTTATAATAAGCCCTTGATGAAGATAGTTAAAAACATTATTGCCCCTATTTTATAGATAAGGAAACTGAGTTTAAGAATTTAAATATTTTTTAGAGTCATATAACTATTAATCCTTATAGGAACTATTTTCTACTTGGTCTTTTGATGCTAAACACTTTTCTCTCTCACTACCGCCCTCCCCCTCGCCACCATGGGTTGAAAGTCAAGTAGACCAGGTTTCTAAGACTGACTGAGTTACTATTTAATAGTGTGATGATTTTACCTCTCTCAGTCTCAAGTTTTCTCATCTGTAAAATGAAATCAGATTAGATGATCTCTAATACTCCATCCCATTAATTCCACAATTCCATATTTTTCTAATTTAAATTCAAACAAGATGTTTTCAATAAAATATTTAAAAGGGAAAAATATATATTAAACAGAAAAAAAAAATCAGAAATGCATCATTGGAATCCCGCAAAGAGGGTCACCATGTAAAATAGTAAAAGAAAACAAAAGCTAAGAAATATTTAGTCAGTGATAGATAAATAAGATTTTCAAAGATGGAAATTTTGATCTGTCTAGTTTTTAAAATTCTTTGTGTGACTTCTCATCAGATAAAGTTGTTTTTCAAGTCACTGTAAAGATAAGATGGAAATAAGGACATATATATAACAACATATTCAAAGTAATACTTCTTGTGATAGCAAAGGATTGAAAAAAAGGGCATGGACATTTATTGGGGAAATGCTGAGGATCTTAAGAAATGATGGATGTGAGGAATTCAGAAAAATGTGAAATTTGTATTAGCTGATTCAACAAGTCAACAAAATCAATCAACCAGCACTTATTAAGTAATTGATTCAAGACTTCTATTAGGTTTTAGTGATGCAAATAGAAGAGTAATACCATCCTTGCCCTCAAGGAGAATATATTTGCTTTGGGGACACATGTGTTGATCATATTAGATTGCGAGCTTTTCAGCAATAGGAAAGGGTGGTTTTTTGCCTTTCTTTGTGTTCCCAGTATGAAATACAGTACCTAGTAGATAGTAGGCTTTTCAATAAATGCTATTAACTGACTGACTGAGTAGAAGACATTGAAGGGCACTTTGGGTTTTGGTTTTTGCAGTATGTGGAATTGTGCGTGGAACCATAGAACTAGGGATTGATAGGTGCTTTCCTGTCCAAGTGATATTATTGTTTTGATGATTATTCCTTGATGAAGCAGTAAAATGCTATGGAGTGGGAACTTGATAGCAAAGTCTATGGCAGGATGACATTGGACTGCTTCTACAGTATAGTACTTAGATGGCATCTAAGATGCCTGTTCTGCAGACCACTAGAAACAAAATACAGAGGTTGCAGATGACTAAAATAACTTCCATCCAGGTAGTGTTGCCCTATGACATGTCCCAAAACTTTGTGGATTATCTTTTTCAACTTTGATGAGGTTAGGATCAAAGTTAAATAAACAGAATGAGAAAAATAATAATGAACAATTAATACAATGTTTTAATGAAAAGAACAGTAAAAGAACATCAAAATCTAAGTAAATGTTATAACTAAATTTGGTTGCAGAACAGAAATAATGAAACAATCATTCTGGGAGAGAGTAAAGACCCATACTGAATTAATCACAAATCCTTCCATTCAGTTCAAGATGTTTTTTATTAAGTAACTACCCTATTGGGAATCATCAATCAACATGGATAAAAACATAGGTCTAGAAGAAAAATAACATACACTAGACTACAGGGATACAAAGTCAAGTATAAAATGATCCTTATCATCCAAAAGCTAACAATTTAATATGTTGAGAAGCAATTCCATCTTTGATTGCTTCCTAAAGCCGTTAGCGTGGTCTTTTATCATGTCATTTATATAGAAAGGGTTAGAACATTGAGTTTTCTTAGTAATTCTCACTGTTGGAATTACTTAGGTCTTTGTGTTTAAAATATTATTGAAGTTCATTAAACCCAGTTATGCAACTTTTCAAAGCTTTGATTCTTTATCCAAAATGATTACTGTGATAAGTAATACTTTTGCCCTGATCTGGGTGGGAAAATATCAGCTATAAAGGGTAAAATTGCTACTCTGTTAAATTTCACTGCTGGCCATGAATCACTATTTACAGTAGCAAAGGAAGAGAAAAAAGGCTCAAGGACAAAGTAGAATCAAAATTCAGAATGATAGAGAGCCAAACATATATGTGTGTGTGTTTGTGTGCATATATGTGAGTATATATATACACATATACACATGATGCATGCATATGTATAGGTATATATACACATATATTCATATACATGAGTGTATGTATACACATATATACACACATAAACTTTCTCTATCTCTATATAATATTAATATATCAAAATATTCTACATTCTTCATAGGAAAAACATGGAGATTTGTAATTATAGTCTGTGTCTAAGTTCATTCATTGATTTTTCCAATTTTCCTTTTTTTCCTCTAGGATTAATCTTCCACTGAGACATCAATCACCAAAAACAGAACTGGGAAAATGAGTAAAGGAAGCTGACAAAATTAAAGCTGAAATGATATAGTTTCTCTCTTCACTCTTTTTTAAAAATAGTATTTTCCCCAATTATTTCTCAAGACAATTTTTAGCATTCATTCTTATAAGATTTTGAGTTCCAAATTTTTCTCTCTCTCTTCCCTCCCCTTTTCGTAAAATCATAGACACAGTCACAGTTGTGCAAGAAGAAACAGAACAAAAGGAAGAAAAGTCCTTGAAAAATAGTAAAATAAGTGAAAAAAATGCTTTGATCTGCATTCAGATTCCAGCAATCCTTCATCTGGATGTGGATAGCAATTTCTCTCATGAGTACCTTTTAGTTGTCTTGGATCATAGTGTTGCTGAGAAGAGCTCAGTCATTCATAGTTGATCATCACGCAATGTTGAACATTGTTTTCGTGATTTTGCTCATTTCGCTTGGTATCAGTTTGTACAAGTCTTTCCAGATTTTTCTGAAATCTTTTCATCATTTCTAATTGCACAACAGTATTTCATTATGTCCAAATGTGACAACTTATTCCCCATTCCCCAATTGATGGACATTCCCTCACTTTCTAATATTTTGCCACTACATGAAGGGCTATTATAAATAAAAATATATATACACACACACGTACACATATATGTATGTACACACACGCATATACATACATATACATATATGTGTGAAACAGGTTGTGAAACAGGATTGTGTTTTTTAATTGTTAATTTATTTTTATTTTTCAATTTCACTTCCAAAAGTTTTAAATTATCTCCCCCTCCCTCCCCAAGATGTCATACAATCTGATATAGGCTCTACAAATACATTCCTATTAAACACATTTTCACACTAGTCATGCTGTATGGAGGAATTATAATGAATGGGAAAAGGCATGCTAAAGAAAAACAAAGCAAAGCAAAAAAGAAAATAGTTTATTTCCCTCTGCGTTCCAGCTCATACTTCTTTCTCTGGATGTTGATGGCATTTTTCACCATGACTCCTTTGGAATTGTTGTAGGTCCTTGTATTGCTGAGTAGGGTTAAGTCTATCATAATCAGTCATTGCTCACTGTGGGTGTTACTAGGTGCAACGTTCTCCTCGTTTTACTCACTTCACTTACCGTCAGTTCATATAAGTCTTTCCAAGTTTTTCTGAAGTCCACTTGTTCATTTCTTATAGCACAATGATATTCCATTACATTCATATACCATAACTTGTTCAGTCACTCCCCAGTTGATGGGCACCCTGTAAATTTCCAGTTCTTGGCAAGCACCAAAAAAAAAAGAAAACCAAACAAAACAAAACCCAAAACTACTATAAATATTTTTGAACATGTGGGTTCTTTTAATACACACACACATATGCATAGATACATATACACACATATGTGGGTGGCTAGGTGGTATAGTGGATAGTGCACCAGTTCAGGAGTCAGGAGGACTTGAGTTCAAATCTCACCTCAGACACTGGACACTCGCTGGCTGTGTGACCTTAGGCAAGTCACTTTACCCCAATTGCCTCATCCTGGGTCATCTCCAGTCATCCTGATGAATATCTGATCTCTGGATTCAGATGGCTCTGGAGGAGAAGTGAGGCTGGTGACCTGCACAGCCCTCCCTCACTCAAAACAAAGTCAAATGCAAATCACGTCATCATTTCTCTGATGGCATGGTCTTCTTTGCCAAGGAAGGATGAATACACACACATGCCCACGTGCACACACACACACACACATATGTATACTATAATACCACTAGAAGTGGTATTGCTGGGTGAAAGGGAATGAATGTTTTTACAGCCTTTTAGGTATACTGTAAATACTTTTTGCACATGTATGTCCTTTCCCACTTTTTATGATCTCTCTGGGATACAAACTCAGTAGTGGTATTGTTGGATCAAAGGGTATGCACAGTTTGGTTGCCCTTTGAGCATAGTTCCAAATTGTTCTCCAGAATGGTTAGATCAGGTTACAATTCCACCAACAATGCATCAGTGTCCCAATTTCCTCACATCCCCTCCAATATTTATCATTTTCCTTTTTTTTTCGCCATGTTAGTCAGTCTGATAGTTGTGAGATGAAACTTCAGAGTTGTTTTAATTTGCATTTCTTTAAACCAAAGTGATTTAGAACACTGCTTCTTGTGCCTAGAGGTAGTTTTGATTTTTTTCATCTCAAAACTGCCTTTTCATATTTTTTGACCTTTGATCAGTTGGGGAATCGCTTCTATGCTTACAAATTTGAATAAGTTCTCTATACATTTGAGAAATGAAGATGATTCTTGTTCTGGATTCTCTCTTCTATCCACTTCCATTTTATGGGAGTGTTCATTCACACACACGATTATGATTACTATGTATTTCTCTCTGTCCTATTGTTCCTTCTGTTTGTCCTCTCTCCCTTTACCCTTCCATGTGCACCCAGTATATTCCTCATTCTCATCCTTTAATTATTTCTTACATCATTCCTTCAAATTCATCTTATACCCATACTTTCAGTCAATGTGTATTCCTTCTACCTGTACTATTAGTGGTACAATTTATAAGAACTGTCAGTATCATCTTCCTATGTAGGGATATAAATAATTTAGCTCTATTGAATCTCTTATGTTTCCTTTTCCCTTTCTACCTGTTTAGATTTCTCTTGGGTCTTGATATTGAAGATCATTTATTTTTTGTTCAATCCTGTTCTCCTTATGAAATATTGAAATCCTTCTATACCATTGAATGCCTATTTTTCCGCTTGAAGAACTGTGCTTAATTTCACTGGATAGGTGATTCTTGGTTGTAGTGCTGGCTCCTTTGTATTCCATAACATCATGGTCCATGACCTCCAGTCCTGTAATAGTGATGCTGCCAAGTAATGTGTAATCCTGATTGTGACTCCCTGATAATTGACTAATTTCTTTCTAGCCACTCGCAGTATTTTTTGTAGTTGTCGTTGACCTCATACCTTTGAAATTTCACTGTAGATACTCCTTGGAGTTGTGTATTTGGGGGAAAAGTGAGGGTGAGGGATCTTTTTCCCAAGGTAAACAGTAGATTCTTTCAATGTGGATTTTGCCTTCTGATTTCAGGATATCAGGGCAATTTAACCTGACAATTTCTTGAAAGATGCTGTTCAGGTCTTATTTTTGATTATGTCTTTTAGGCAGTCCAATGATTTTGACATTGTCCCTCTTGGAACTATGTTCTATGTTCTAGGTGAGTTGTTTTTTGAATGAGATATTTCACATTTTCTTTTTTTCCCCATGCTTTTGAATTTGTTTCTTTGATTCTTCATGTCTCATAGAGTCATTGGCTTCCACTTGCCCAACTCTAACTTTTAGGGAGTTGTTTTCATTAGTTAGCTTTTCTACTTCCTTTTCTATTTGATCAAGTGGGTTTTTAAGGAGTTGTTTGCTTCAGTGGATTTCTGTATCTTTTTCCCCCCATTGGGCCAATTCTACTGTTTAAACACTTATTTTCTTTTTCCAAACAGTTGATTCTTTTATCTTGATTCTCTTGCATAACTCCCATTTCTTTTCCCAATTATTCTTCTAACTTTCTTGTGTGACACATAAGCTCTTTTGAGTTTGTTTTTTTTATTTTTATCATCATTTCTTCTCTTTTTTATTTTTCTAAAACTTAAATACACAATAAAAAATTCACATTGTAAACTTAAATATTAAAACTTCAATACAGAATAAGAAAAGCAAAAGTTTTCATGTGCACAGTAGAACATAATAGAGGACTCAAAATCTATAGCTATAAATTTCCATTTCAAGAAAGCCTACGTAATAGATACTATATGTTGTGTTGCAAGCTATCCCATCGTTTCTTTGCTTCCTCGTGAGTTTTCTTTTGTTCTCTGCTGTGCAGTGTTTACTTTCTTCTTTTTCCTCCTCCTCTCCCCCACATCCTGGAAGGCTGCAATTAAGTGTGGATATATTTATATATAGATATATACATACTGATAAACATAAATATACATATATAGATACACACATATATATGTGTATATCTATATCTATCTATCTATCTATCTATCTATCTATCTATCTATCTATCTATCTATCTATATCCTTTCCCTAACATTCATCTCCTGTTCTTTGTTTTATGTTTATGCATATCTCTTATTTATGATCCCTCCTGACTCCACTACTTTGCTTCTACCCACTGTCTTGCCCTCCCATTACTTAGCCTACTTCCACTTCTTAGATTCCCAGAAATCTAAAAACCCTTCTATACTCCCCTTCAATGTGTTCCCTCCTCTCCCCTCCCTTATCCTACCATTTCCTTTAATCTAAACACCCTTTTATACCCACTGTAAGCTATTCTCTCAGCCTCTAGAAATTCCTCCCTTATCCTCTCTCTCCTCCCTGTCCATTAACATTTTAATTCTCTCTCAATTAAAAAGACTTTTATTCTCTTCCAGATATATACATATTATTCCCTCTTGAACCCATTCACAATGAAAGTAGGGTTCCAGAATTAACAGCACTCCTTGCCCACCTAATTCCCTGGAGTCAGCTATTCCTCTAGCATATCATTTGCATAAGATGATCACTCATTTTATCTTTTCCTCAACAGTTTTACTTTTTGAAGTCAAATTATACTCAGGTATACCGCAATCTTTTCATGAATGACCCAGTTACTAATAACAGTCTTCATTATATAATTTACATGCATCAAATGTAATAGTCTGAATTTATTGAGCCTCTTATAATTAATCTTTCATATATAACATATTTCTCTTGTATGCCAAATCTTCTACTTAGTTCAGGTTTATTTTTAATAAAGTCATGAAAGTCTGATAATTCATTAATGCCCTTTATTATTCATTAAGGATTATGCTTAGTTTTGCTGGGTATGATATTTTTTGGTCAGAACCCCAGTTCTTTTGCTCTTCTATATATAGTGTTGCAAGACCAATGGTTTTTTGGTGCTTTCACTGCTAGGTCTTGTGTGATTCTAATTGTGGCACAGACATATTTTTTTTTTTGGTTGCTCCTAATATTTTGTCCTTGGGCTGCATGTTTTTCAGAATTTCATTATTATCCCTAAAGATTTTCTGTATAGAATCTCTTTCAGGTAATGATTGGTGGATTTTTTTTCTACTTTTGTCTGTTATTCCTATGTTCAGTAAAATTTTCTTTAATTATTTTTTATTATTGTATTAATTTTTTTAATAATAGCTATCAGGTAGTCTGACCATTCTGATGCTTTCTTTTCTTGATCTGTTCT
The DNA here is from genome assembly GCA_023548195.1 of Bettongia penicillata ogilbyi. Classification (NCBI taxonomy): domain Eukaryota; kingdom Metazoa; phylum Chordata; class Mammalia; order Diprotodontia; family Potoroidae; genus Bettongia; species Bettongia penicillata. Next base: position 855,244 of record JAJHZJ010000210.1, read on the forward strand.
CCAAATAAGTTGTTTATCTCATGGGATTTTTACATTCTCTTCTATGTTTCTACTCCTTATATCTTCGGTTTTTTTATCTTAATTTCTTATAACTTTGCTGGTTTCTCCATGCCCAATTCTGATTTTCAAGGAGTTGTTTTCTTCCATAGGATTCTGCATCTCCTTTTCTCATTGGTTTATTGAGGTCTGAGGTGCTAGGGAACCCCAAAATACTGACAAGCCAGGTCCTGCTCAAATGAATTCAACACAAGCCTTCTTAAAGCTGAAGAAAAACAAAGTTTATTAAAGATTTACCATAATGGGTTGACTCTTAAGCTGCCTAAGCATTTGTAATGCTTGTATTAACAAGTGAGCCACATAGAACTTCAGTTAGACAGTGTCTGAGCTGGATTAAATCAGAGTGCCTTTGTGGAGGCAAGATGGAACTTAAATGCAGAAAAACATGAGGGAAGAATCAAGGTATTGCCCAGTAGTCTGGAGTCTCAGGGATGGTCTTGATAGATCAAACCCAGAGAGGAGGCTGATGGGAGTGACTGATAATAAGGTCAAAGGGAGGAATATCAAAAGAATGCTAAATAGAAGATAGGGAGTATCTGGCCTGAGAGAAATGGAAGGGTAATTCAAGGAGCACCCCCCCCCCACCCCCAAGCTAGACGTTCCAGAGCCGTTCGGACAAATGGGACAAAAGTCCTCCTGATCCAAGGGGGAAAGGTCTTGGATTGTGTTTATACCTCATCAGGTTGATTTGCTTTCAAAAGCTTCTTGTTTTTCTTGAAGTATACTTATTAAAAAAAATCCTCAATCTGTCTAAATTGGTTTTGAAGTTTTTTTTTTTAAGTTTTGTGAGTTGTTCATGGATAGTCGACTATTTACCATTATCTATCTATCTATCTATCTATCTATCTATCTATCTATCTATCTATCTATCTATCTATCCATCCATCCATCCATCCATCCATCCATCCATCCATCCATCCATCTATCTATCTATCTATCTATCTATCTATCTATCTATCTATCTATCTATCTATCTATCTATATGTAAACTTTGGGTGGAAGAGGATTTTTTTTTTAATTATTTATTTAACTTTTTACATTCATTTTCACAAAATTTTGGGTTCCAAATTTTCTCCCCATTTATCAACTCCCCCACCCTAATACACCAAGCATTCTAATTTCCCCTATCACCAATCTGTCCTCTCCTTTATCATCCCTCCCTTCCCTTGTCCCCATCTTCTCTTTTGTCCTGTAGGGCCAGATGACTTTCTATTCCCCATTAACTGTATTTCTTATTTCCTAGTAACAAGAACAATACTCAACAGTTGTTCCTATAACTTTGAGTTCCAACTTCTCCCCATCCCTCCCTCCTCACCTATTTCCTTTGGGAAGGCAGGCAATTCAATATAGGCCATATCTGTGTAGTTTTGCAAATGACTTCCATAATAGTCATGTTGTGTAAGACTAACTATATTTCCCTCCATCCTATTCTGCCCCCCATTATTTCTATTCTGTCTTTTGATTCTGTCCCTCCCCAAGAGTGTTAACTTCAAATTGCTCCCTCCTCCCATTGCCCTCCCTTCCATCATCACCCCTACCCTGATTATCTCCTTCTCCCCCACTTTCCTGTATTGTAAGTTAGGTTTTCATACCAAAATGAGTGTGCATTTTATTCCTTCCTTTAGTCGAATGTTGATGAGAGTAAACTTCATGTTTCTTTTTCTCAGCTCTCCTTTTTCCCTCCACTAAAAAGTCTCCTGCTTGCCTCTTGAATGAGAGATAATTTACCTCATTCTGATTCACTCTCTCTCCTCCCACTACATTTCTCACTCACCGTTTACCTTAATTTCTTTTAAGATATGGTTCCATTCTATTCAATTGACTCTGTGCTCTCTGTCTCTGTGTATGTGTGTGCGTGCACGCATGTACGTGTGTGTGTGTATGTGGTCTCACCAACTACCCAGATACTGAAACGTTTTAAGAGTTACAAATATTGTTTGTCCATGTAGGAATGTAAACAGTTCACCTTTGATAAGTCCCTTATGACTTCTCTTTGCTGTTTACTTTTTCATGCTTCTTTTCATTCTTTTGTTTGAAAGTCAAATTTTCTTTTCAGCTCTGGTCTTTTCATCAAGAATGCTTGAAAGTCCTCTGTTTCATTGAAAGATCATATTTTCCCTGAAGTATTATATTTAGTTTTGCTGGGTAGGTGATTCTTGGTTTTAGTCCTAGTTCCTTTGACTTCTGGAATATCCTGTTCCATGCCCTTCGATCCCTTAATGTAGAAGCTGCTAGATCTTGTTTTGTCCTGATTTTATTTCCATAATACTGGAATTGTTTCTTTGTAGCTGCTTGCAAGATTTTCTCCTTGACCTGGGAATTCTGGAATTTGACCACAGTGTTCCTAGGAGTTTCTCTTTTTGGATCTCTTTCAGGCGGTGATCGATGGATTCCTTGAATACTTATTTTGCCCTCTGGTTGTAGAATATCAGGGCAGTTTTCCTTGATAATTTCATGAAAACTGATGTCTAGGCTCTTTTTTTGATCATGGCTTTCAGGTAGTCCCATAATTTTTAAATTGTCTCTCCTGGATCTATTTTCCAGGTCAGTTGTTTTTCCAATGAGATATATCACTTTCTCTGCCATTTTTTCATTCTTTTGGTTTTGTTTAGTGATTTCTTGGTTTCTCAGAAAGTCATTAGCCTCCATCTGTTCCATTCTAATCTTGAGAGTACTATTTTCTTTAGTGAGCTTTTGAACCTCTTTTTCCATTTGGCTAATTCTGCTTTTGAAAGCATTCTTCTCCTCACTGACTTTTTGAACCTCTTTTGCCAATTGAGTGAGCCTATTTTTCAAGGTGTTATTTTCTTCAGCATTTTTTTGGGTCTCCTTTACCAAGGTATTGAGCCGATTTTCATGCTTTTCTTGCATCTCTCTCATTTCTCTGCCCAGTTTTTCCTCCACCTGTTTAATTTGATTTTCAAAACCCTTTTTGAGCTCTTCCATGGCCTAAGCCCATTGGATATCTATTTCCGCTGTTTGGGGTACAGAGCGCTTGACTTCTATGGCTTTTCCTGATTGTAAGCATTATTCTTCCTCATCAGAAATAAAAGGAGGGAACATCTGTTCACTAAGAAAGTAACGTTCTATGGTCTTATTTTTCTTCCCTTTTCTGGACATTTTCCCAGTCAGTTACTTGACTTCTGAGATTCCTCTCTACCCCCACCTAGATCCACCCAGCTAGTGCTTGGGGTCTGAGATTCAAATGCTGTTTCCCAACCTCAGGGCTTTTAGCGGTGGGCAGGGCTGCTATTCAATGTGAGCTTAAGTTCTGGTGCTCAGGTGGGGGCAGGGCCGCCTCCCAGGCTCAGTTCCTTCAGGGGGTTTATGGGGAGAACTTCAGTAATGGAGCAGAGCTCCTTCCTGCTCCGAGAGTCCTGGGCCACTGCTGCCCCTTCTGCTGCCTCTGCCACTTCCTCCCAAGGGGTCCCGAGTTATGGAGACACCCTGTTCCCCTCTCGGCCAGCCCAGAAATCTCTCTCACTGAGCTGTAACGCCTGTGGGCAGAGGGACCTTCTCAGCTGCTGGAGGTTCCCTCCCTGAAGCCTGCTCCATTCTGCTCCTTTTGGGCTGGTGGCCAGGGCATCCCAGGGCTGGGCGCCACTGTCTGGTGTGCGATGGACCTTTGCTGGCAGTTTTTCAGGGCTCTTTGCAATGGAAATCTCCTCCACTGTGTTACTGCACGGCTTCCACTGCTCCAGAATTTGTGGGGAATTCTTTTTCAGGAAATTTATGGGCTGTGGGTTTGGAGCTAGCATATGTGAGTCTTTCTACTCTGCCATCTTGGCTCCTCCCTCATAAGAGGATATTTTTACTTGAGTGTCCTCCTCTAAAGAGGAATCCCTATATTCTCTATTCCCATAGTAATTCTCTATGTTTGAATCCTTTCTCCTTTGTCTGTGCATTTTAATGTATTTATAATAGTTTTTTTTTTTTTAAATAATCAACTCTAGTCCTGGGTCATGGGGGATAGTGCTTTTGACCTCAGATCCTCCTTCAGTTTATCCCTCTAACCCAGAACTGGAACTGCAGCCTCCACACCCAGCATGGTCCCAGTTCTACTGCTTCTACATTCTCTGGTTATGTGCTGGTTTCTTCTGATCCCTGGTAGCATCTCTTCCACACAGCAGGGTCTGACATTCCTTGTCAGCAGAGCTTCCCTCAATCTTCTCCCCAGTTCAAACATCCACTTCCCCTCACTTTCCCAAGGATAAAAGAACCTGTGATTAGGGCTGATGCAGCCTGTTAACCCCAGGGCTTGATGGTTGTTAAGTGGTCCCTAGCCTGGGGGTGTTTACTTTTGAGAACAAACCTTGTCCTGGATTTTTCTTCAGATCTTTTTGATCATCCCAGAAGTATCACCATTCTGCCCCTATTCTTTTTTTATTTTTACCTCTCTTTATTTGCCCTGAGGAGTTATTTTATCTCTTCTGTATGTGTGTGTGTGGTGTGGGGGGACTCTTGAAAGTTTGGAATTTTCTGACCTAATCTCTCATTTTCCTAGAATTCTCTCTCCTAAATTCCTTTTGAGCTCTTTCATGAGTTCTTTCTGGCCTTGGGAATACTCCTCATTTTTCTTTGGGGCTTTGTCCATAGGTGTTTGGACATTGTTGTCCTCTTCTCAGTTTGCATCTGATCTTCCCTGAAAGCATAATGAATTTTTATGATGAAATTTTCTTTGTTTCTTTGTCTCTTTTTCTTTGTTTCTTTCTTTGTTTCTCTCTCTCTCTCTCTCTCTCCCTCCCTCCCTTCTTCCTTCCCTTCCTTCCTTCCTTCCTTCCTTCCTTCCTTCCTTCCTTCCTTCCTTCCTTCCTTCCTTCCTTCCTTCCTTCCTTCCTTCTTTCATCTCTTTTGGCCTTTTCCCTTTCTTTTAAATTTGAGTTTTTTGCAGGGGTAGAAGGAACACTATCACAGACTTCTTGTTCCAGGGACTGTAGGCCCTGGTTGTTTACCTGGTGCTGCACTGATGTTGCCCTGAGACCTATGGGGGACTTTTGTGTTTCTTGGCTGACACTGCTGGAAGCTGTAGCTATCTGGCAGCATATCTAGTGCTGATCTAGGGTCCTTGTGCTGGTGTCTTGTGTTCACTAAGACTGACAGTGTGTTTTTGTGTTTCCCCAGGGCTACACTGAAGCATGTAGTCCTCTGGGTGATGGAGGATGCCTGCTTGCCCAAGGCTCTCCTGAAGCACCTGGTCATTTTTGGGCCTGGTGTCTACCCATTCCCCTGATTATGCTAAGGTAGGTGGGGGTCTTGTGTTGGTCATTGCTTGCTCCATTGTCCTGAGGTTCAGGATCTCCCACTAATTTATTGAGGTGGGACTTGAGGGAACTTTTTTGCCTGGACTTCCTGCTCCTCTTTTACCAAAGTAAGAAAGACCTTTCCTACCAATCTTCCAAATTTATTGGGCTCAAAGATTGTTTCACTACATCTTTTTGCTGGTTCTGCTGTGGAATTTGTTTTGGGATGCTATTTTATGGTTGTTTGGGCATTAATATGGGTGGATTACAGACATTTAGTGTTTACTCCACCATCTTGGCACCTGGAAGTCTTTCAATCACATTTAATGAGTGAAAAAGAGGTCAACTTCTCCCCATTTTATCCCAGATCCAAGACTTCTTTGATGTGCACCTGGAAACCAAAAACATCAAGTTTACCTGTGGTTCTAGAGGCTTCCCTGAGGCAATTAGTATCTCCCATTTTCTGCTCCTGCTCACCAATTCTAGGTTCAATTAAGTCTTTAAAACTTATTTTCTGTCTCCATGGCATGTTTCAAATCAGTTTTCTGCTTTAAAAATTATTTTTGTTCTTCAGTTCTGAATTGAATCCAGGTTCCACATATTAGACAGTCTTTTCTTCTAAAGAAAGAGCCAAGGGAGAGTTTACTAGATAGAATCTCCTCCTTCATGTGCTCCCCAAGAGCCCTGAAGATTCATAGTTCCAGTAAGTAATAGGAAGACCTAGTATTTTATTGGACTTTTATCCTTCAAAGGTCAGTAGCAACAGTTATACCATGACTATTCCAGTATCTTGCTGTGCCATAATCTCACTTTACAGAGAAAGTAAGGGGAAGGCAATGATTGTTTTGTGGGAGTGGAATGCATCCACTGGGCCACCTGATCTCTATTTAATCATATTAGTTTGTGGGGCCATATATTCATTAAATATTGGCATATGGAGGTGTTGTAGAAGGAACACAGGATTTGGAGAAAGAGGCCATGGTTTACTTAGAAGTCTGACCAATTATTGATTGTGTATTCAAGATACCACTTTTCCACACCACATCTCCTATTGGATGTTCTATTCAAGGCTAAATAATAAAAGATTCACTTTCATTGTAACTGATAACTGCCATTATTCAATATTAATTCAACTGGTATTTATTAAGCAGAAACTACTTTTCATGCTTTACAGACAGAGACAAAACTCACATACTCCCTGTTCTCAAGGGACTTGAAATTTGATTTCTCAATATGTACAGAGATACATAATCAAAAATATATTTTAAAAGCAAATGGTGTAAAGATAGGATAAGTCATGGTGGATAAGGTTCAGTTGATAGGAACACTTTTCTTTCTGATTAACGAAAATCCTGTTGAAGGTAGAAAGTCATAGAGGAGATTCCATTATGTGATTTTGATCAGTTACAAAAAGGCATGTCAATCTCCCATGTAAAAGTAAAATATTCCCCAACTACTTGGTTAGGTCAACTTGGTGGTATTTAATTCTATGGGGAATTATTTCTCAGAAATAACAAGAAGAACCCACAGAGAAGTGGAGTTTCCTGTAGAAGCTAGGATGAGTTTTAGGTTTTATTTATCAATTAAGTAAGCTTCATTTTTCCATACTCCACCCTTCCCCCCATTGAAAACAAAAAGAAAACAAAACTCTTGTAACATATGAAATGTTTAGTAAAATGGTGAGCACAGACTGGACATCCATAAACCCTCAGGAACTCGAGTGGTATTTCACTGGAAATATTGACTGTGACTAAAATGTCCTGAACCTGAAAATGACAACCTTTGTCTAGACCATGGTGATTATCAACTTATTCAATATCTCCCAATGAGACACCACATTGAATATTTTCCTTTTCAGGGTTTTAGGATTAACTGACAATTGTATTTATGTAACTACGATTTGGAACACAATATCAATTTATCATGTGTTTTTCACTAGTGGCTGTTTTATGATTACTATTTTCAAATATCCTTGAGCAGATGTATTCTTTATTTATTATGATTTACCCCTATTTCTCTACAATGGGTCTATCTCCATAATATGCACACAGTATCATAAGAGTATTGAATGAACTAAAGGAGAGAATGGAGAAATAATTTTCATTTTTACATGACAATTTAATCTAAGAACGCTTATCATATGAGAGAAATGGCTAGGCTGTGATTTATCGGAAAGAAAGAGATATGAGGGTTTTGGCATATGCTAACTCAATAAGAGTCAGTCCTTAAAAGTATTTATTAACTTTTTGAGTGACAGTATGGAATAGCACCTCATTTGTAACTGAAAGTTTTAGAAATTTGTCTTGGGCAATGAGCAGTTAAGTGACTTGTCTAATGTCCCACATCTATTAAGTGTCAGAGGAAAGGTATAAACCCATCATCCTAGTCTTGAGAATGCTCCTTTACTCATCATGCCATATTGTCTGAACAGTGTAAATGAGAACCAAATAAGTTAATGAGATCATTTTGTGTAGAAAAGATAGTTCACTTTATCCTCTCTGATCAGACCATAATTAGTGTATCAGCTTCAAATTTGGGGTCCATATATTAGGATGGACATTGTCAAATTGAAGAGTATCCTGAGAAAGATGCTGAAGGGTCTTGAGAAACAAGATTGTATTTGAATATTTGAAGGAATGTAATGTGAAAGAGGAACATATTCCTTTTTTTCTGTTGAAATTGTCCCCTTCTTATGATGTTTCTTCATTTAGAATGAATGTTAGTTCTGAGAAGTCCTAAACTGTTTAACTTTGTGGAGGGTAACTCCAGCACTTAGCACGGGATTTGTTACATAACAAGAATTTAAATGATTTAAAGTCTCTCACCCTTTTCTCCTTTCCTTTCCTTCCTTCCTCCTTTCTTTTCTCTCCTTCCATCCTTCCTCCCTCCCTTCCTTCCTTTTTTACTTTTCCTTATTTCTTTCTTTTTTCCTTCCTTTTTCTTCCTCCTTCCTTCTTTCCTTTCTTCAAGTCACATGGGAAAATGTTCATATTGGCTAGAGTCTGGGGTGTCCAGGGCCTAATACAAGACTGGTTCAAGTAGAGTGACATAAGGTATAATGAAGTACTTTGTAGATTGAGAGAAGCTGTTAGGACTTTCTTTTTGCTTGTTTCCTAAACTTTGGTCCTTAGTTGATATGATTATAGCCTTAGGATGGAGAATATATTCTCAAAGGATTGAGATACACTTGAGTATGGAGAAGGAAAAATGATAATACAAAATAATTAGAGCCACTGATGAGGTATAAAGGGCAACTGGACCTAATTGAGAATCTTAGGAGAAACAATACCTATATACAGCCAATTTCTATAAAGCAGAGAGCTAAGTAAATGAATTCTTATGATGTATTGTTAATAAATATTCCCATTCATATGACATCCAATATGGTGCCTTCATCCTAATAAATATTGCTTAACTATCTCCCCTATATCGCTCATCCAAGCCACACTCCATATTGGCAGATCATGGAATTTTTTCACACTGAGTGAGGGTATGATTTTTGGGATATTAGTTAATCAACATTCTAGGGTAACACTGGGCATAAGGAGGATGTATTCCTACTACTCATTATAGCTCTTGAGTGCCCCACTAGCATGCTTCCCATTTACACAAAATCAATAATATTTACACTATTGAATATTAAACATGAAACATTTATTAAATGAGGAAAAAATAAGAATAATGTTCATTAGTTGGAAAAAAGAAGGAATAATTCTGACATTTAGTCAATAGAAGGCAAGCACCAATTCAAACATCATACTCAATCCATAAACCTGAGTCACAATTTCCCATGATACATATGGTGACTATGGTTGGGGGTCAAGAAAAATGGACACACAAACAACAACCGAGCAGTGAGACATATGAGCAACTTGCTTCTGGGATTAGCTCATAGCTTTGGATCACAGGTCTTGATATCCTTCATCTCTTTGGAAATATTTGTATCACATATCACCTGATGGACAAATCCAGTTTTCTGGCACTCTTGGGCCTCTGGAACAGTATCTTGAGTGTTTTTAGCACACAACTGCCATTTTAAAGGCATTTACAAAGTGTTAATCTATTTCAGTTGCAAGCAGTCAAAGAATCAAAGTACATCAGAGCTACGTGAGAGCTTTGAGCAATTTCTCTCTTCAAGCTTTTAAGGAGTGTACCAGATACCTTTATCTAACCAACTCTTCAAATACTTGTGATTCTGTTTCCTTCAATCAACACTCAGCAAAACAAACCCACTCCCCCAAATGGCACAGCTCACAGTAAAGCATGAACCAAACCCCTCCTCTTTTTCTCTCTTCTAATATAAAAAAGCAGGAAAAGATACAACAGGAAAAAACATAGGAAGCATCCTTTCTCCCAGACTGTAGATTGTACAATAAACCCAATTTGACTTTCATACAGAAGGATGATTCTGCTTTCCTCCAACCAGTTTCCACCAATGTGACAGCAAGGACCCTGACATACACATGGGGGCCTGCTGTACAAGTTCTTAGATCCATTTTTCTAGAAGGAAAGAAACTTTTGAGGGGTCAGTAGTCTACTTTAGTCAAACACATATATCATTCACTTACTCCAGGGGGAAAAAATCAGCACCCTGAACTTCAGAGAAAATACAAATAAAAATCAACAGAAAAGGCTTCCAACTGTCTGACAATAATCAATATATACATAGTTTCCAGTGAGAGAAGCACCAACATCTGGCTTTTCAAAACCTGGAGGCTCCTTAGAGGCTACCCAGAGTTTAGTCTGGCCAAACACACACTTCCATTGAGGAAGCCCCAAAACAAAACCTCACCTCATAGTACTTACATACTTTTCAGAGTCTGAGGGCAGGACCCTCTGACCCAGTGCTTGAATAGAAATTAACAAAAGTTATAGAGGCCTATTAATGGGTGGGGAAGATCTTTAACTTTTCCTCCCACCCACCATGAACTTTAAATTATCATTACAACCAGTCAAAATACTCTCCTCCAATAAAACAGCTCTTTGTATTAACTGCAAATCCTGTCAGCAGTGCTCAGCTCCTATCAGCTTCTGTATTTTATCTTCTCTCATCACTTTCTGTATCTTTTAAGCTCTGCTGCATAGGATGACTCCTGCTCTCTGCTTTTTCTCCTTTATTATCTTTTATATCTTCATCTTGTCAATTCAGAATTCTAGTGCCTCAAACAAGTCTCCTTACACTTGGTGACTTACCTCTTACTTTAAGTTATGAAGCTCAAACAAGTCACCTTTCTGTCAAGTAGGGTCCCAGCATATATATTGTTGTTCCTGAAAAAAGTTTTTTGATTTAAAAATTTCTATTTTAAGGAGGATTCTGAGAAGATTGTGGAGTCGGTCAAAAATTTCCAAATTCTCAAGATTTTCCCTCACAAAATAGATAAAATTGTACCTTAGCAAGAACAAAAAGTGGGTAAAAACAAATAAGAATAGGGGTATAACAGGAGTCTTCCTGGGACAATTTAAGAACATCAGAAGAAAAATCCCAGGATAAAGGTTGATCCCTGTGAGGAGTAAAAACTGCCAGACTAGGGTTTGCTTTAACAACAAGAAGAAAGCCCTGGGGTTTGTTGGGTTGGTAGGCTGTCTCAGCCCCACTCACAGAGTCTTTTACCCTGGGACAATGAGGGGAGTTGGGCGTCTGAGTTGAGCACTTAATTGTAGCCTTCTTGGAGGGGGTGGAGGAAGAGGAAAAAAAGAATGAAGTAAAAAAGTTCACAGGAGAGAACAAAAGAAAACTTACAAAGAAGCAAACAAAAGACAGCTCTCAACACAATGTGGAGTATTTATCATATCGGCGTTCTTGAAATGAAAATTTACTGTTACATATTTAGAATCCTCTCATGTTCTACTATACACATGGAATGTTTTTCTTTCTTTCTTACTTTGTATTTAAGTTATAATATTTAAGTTTATGATATGTTTTTGTTTCTTTTCTCTATTCTGTATTTGTTCTGGTGTTTGAGTTTAAAATAAGATTTAAAAAATTCTATTTTAACCTGCCAAACTCTCAAAACAGTCATATGAAAATAAGCTGATAGACCATGATTCATAGCAGCCCTTCTTAGCTCATCCAGTTTTGTGTTTTCAAAGATGAATTCTCAGTACATTTAACTGAGGGACATTTCTGTTTCAAGTCCTCAGAATAACCTGGTCTCACATCAAAGAGTTAAAACAAAGTCTAAAGAGTTAGTTTCATCTTAGTCTGAATTTATCAATACTTTCCCTACAAGAGTATTTTTCTGCCTTTTCAGAGAAAAAGAAAAAAAAAAAACTCCACATAACAAGTGGTAGTACCTTGATACCTTAAAAAAAATTAACAATGCTGAATAGCATGGTGGGGCAAAGATGGTAGAGAAAAGGAAGCAACTCATCTGGCCTCTCCCCTAAAGGCCTACTTGAATCTTTAAATAATGCTATATAACACTTACTGGATCAGCAAAATCCACAAAAGGATGGGGTGAATTTTCTTCCAGGCAAAGATAATGTAGAATATCTGCAGGAATGGTCTGTCACAACTGGGTGAGAGTGGAACACAGTCCAGCCCAAGTAATGCCAGTACAGCTCCAGCCCCCACAAACCAGGAGCAGGCCTTGGGAGCCACTGAATCAAGTAGCTGTAGTAACTGTTTCCAAAGTTCTCCATCCACAGATGGTAAGGGGTCCAAATAACTGGTCAGAAGGACATTACAAGAGTCTCTTTGCTAACATTTAGGTAGGTCTCTGTTGCTTTGTCCAAATTCAGATAAAAGTTTTGGATGGCAGTCTCAAGGTGGGGAGGAGCACTAACACAGCAGAGCCTGTGAGCTCAATGAAGCCCAGACCCTCCTCATGTTTCCATGGCAGAAAAGAATGTTTGTTGTTGTTCATTGACCAGGAGAATAGTAAACACATCTCTCCTTAGATCATACCACATTGGTAGGACTGGAAACCATTATCTGTGAAAAAAGCTATGCAAAAGCCCTGAAGCTTTTGTGAGTGAGCCCTCTAGCCTGAAAGCAGATTCCTACTTTACCAATTACAATTATTTTCTTGACTTAAAATTCAAGAAATAGGATGGACAAATGAACAAACAAAAGAAAAATAATTCTGACCATAGAAAGTTACTATGGTGAAAAAGGTCAAAACTTAGACTCAGAAAACAATAACAAAGTCAAAGCTCCAACATCCAAAGCCTCCAAGAAAAATATGAATTGGTCTCAGACCATGGAAGAGATCAAAAAGGATTTTGAAAACCACATAAGAAAATTAGAGGAAAAATGATAATAGAAATGACAGTGACATTGGAAAATCATGAAAAATGAGACTGCAAGTTGCTAAAGGAAAACTCCACAAAATATTGGAAAATACATCTTAAAACAAAATAACACTGTAAATGAATAGACTATCCCAACTGAGAATGGAAGTCCAAATAGTCAATGAGGAGAAGAATGCATTAAAAAGAATTGGTGAAATGCAAAAAGAGACCAAAAATTCACTGAAGAAAATAATTCCTTAAAAATTAAAACAGAAAATGAAAGCTAATAATTTTATTAGAAATCAAGAAACAATAAAACAAAACCAAAAGAATGAAAAAAAAATAGAAGACAATGTGAAATGTTACATTGGAAAGACAAAGCGACCTGGAAAATAGATCCAGGAGAGATCATTTAAAAATTACTGAACTACCTGAAAGCCAGATCAAAAAACAAGCCTAGACATCATCTTTCAAGGGACTATTAAGGAAAACTTTCCTGACATCCTAGTACCAAAGGGGGAAATAGAAATGGAAATAGTCCATAAGTCACCTCCTTAGAGAGATCTCAAAAGGAAAACTCTCAGGCATATTATAGTCAAGCAAGAGAGCACCCTGGTCAAGGAGAAAATATTGCAAACAGCTAGAAAGAAATAATATCATGGAGTCACAGTCAGAATAACACAGGATTTAACAACTTCTACATTTAAGAATGTGTTGGGGGAAAGGAAAAGGTAGAATAGAGATAAATTATCTCACATAAAGGAGTCAAGAAAAAGCTTTTATAGTGGAAGGGATGAGGGGGCAGTTGAAGAGGAGTGAGTGAACTTTACTGTTGTTAGAATCATCTTGAGGAGGGAATAATATATACACTCAATTGGGCAGAGCAATCTATCTTACCCTGAAGGAAAGGAATAGGGGAGAGGAGAAAAAAGTGGTGACAGAAGGAACAACAGATTGAGGAAGAGAGTAGTCAGAAGCAAAATTCTTTTGAGGAGCGATGGGGTGAAAGGAGAGTGAGAACAGAATAAATGGGGTGGGGGATAGGATGGAGGGAAATATAAGTAGCAATAATAACTGCTAAAAATTGAAGCAAGTTTCTCTCATAAAGATCTCATTTCTCAAACATATAGAGAACTGAGTCAAATTTATAAAAAATAAGAGCCATGATGCAATTGATAAATAATCAAAAAACATGAAGTTTTCAGATAGAGTAATCAAAGCTATCCATTGTCATATTAAAAAAATCCCTTACTATTCATTGGAGAAATGCAAATTTAAACAATTCTGTGGTACTACCTCATACCTATTAGATTAATTAACAGATCAGAAAAGGAAAATGACAGATGTTAGAGGGGATCGGGGGGAAATGAAATATTATTGCTTTGTGAATATAATTTTTAATTTATTCAGCCATTTTGTAGAACAATTTGTATCTATACCCAAAGGCTTGCAAAACCAGGTCTATCCTTTGACCTAGCAATACCACTATTATATCAGTATTGCTAAAGACATTAAAAACAAAAAGGAAAAGGACCTGCATGTACAAAAATATTTATAGCAGTTCTTTTCTGCTGGAAAAGAATTAGAAATTGAAGAAATGTTTATTAATTGAGGAAAGACTGAACAAACTGTGGCATGTGATTATGATGGAATTCTGTTGTGCTGTAAGAAATGATGACAAGGATGCTCTCAGAAAAATCTGAAAAGATGTGAGCTGATGCACAGTAAAACATACTGTGTTCCAAGCAACAGCACTATTGTAAGATGATCAACTATGAATGACTTAGCTTTTCTCTGTAATACAATGATCCAAGATAGCTCAGAAGATGAAAAATGCTCTCCATCCCAAGAAAGAGAACTGATGATGTCTGAATACAGATGGAAGAATTCTTTTTTTTTTAGGCTTTCACAAATGGTATTCTATATTAGCATGATGTAGGAGACAGAACTAACTTTGATTCTGAAAGAAATGTGTTTTTTAGTCTTACTCTGACACATATTGGCTATGTTACTTTGGGCAAGTCATTTAAATTATTTATATCTTAGGCAACTGTTTAAGACTAAAAATTTAAAGAGTTTGCTGTATTGGTGAAATTATCAGTATGGACCCAAAAGAAAAACAAATTCTTGAGTAGATCGCACATTTACAAGTATATGAATGATTAAAAAAATACATTGAATACAAAATTCCACTGAGATCAGTTTGCTAAAAAAAGCAAAAAAACCAACACAAACCAACACATTTTTGATTTGGTAGATCAAGATGCTACTCTGAAGATTCCAATAATATATGATAATCATTAAAAATTATTGAAATGTAGAAAAACCTTTGATATCTCTTTTATTATTCTATCTCTTTGGAAGACTATCATGCTATAAAAAATGATGAGCAGGATATTCTCAGAAAAACCTAGAAAGTCTTAGATGAACTGATACAAAATGAAATGAGTAGAACCAGGAGAACAATTGTACATAGTAATGACAATATTGTAAGATAACCAACTATGAATGACTTAACTATTCTCAGCAGTACAATGATTCAAGGCAACTCTGAAGGACTTTTAATGAAAAATGCTATCCATCCCCAGGGAAGGAACTAATGGGATCTGAATATAGCTCGCTAGCATACTTTAAAAAAAAGTCTTTATTTTTCTTTTTTTTTTTTTTGTCTATGCTTTGTTTTACAGCATGACTAATAAGAAAATATGTTTTGCATGACTAAGAAATTCTTACCATCCCTTGAGGAAAATTCAGGGAGAAATATGCTCATCACAGGTATTCATTCCTTTTATTGAGGATGTCCAGTGCAGAACCCAAATGGAAGAGGATTTCCAATAGGTGGTAAAGCCCTCTAGCTTCTTCCTTTTTCATGTTTATTTATTTATTTTTAGTTTTCAACATTCATTTCCACAAAATTTTGAGTTCCAAATTTTCTCCCCATCTCTCTCTTTCTCCTATCCCATAACACCTTGCATTCTGATTACCACAGTCAGATGGATTTACAAGTGAATTCCATCAAACATTTAAACAATAGTTAATTTCAATACTATATATACTATTTGGGAAAATTGCTGAAGAAGTCCTACCAAATTCGTTTTATGATGCAAATATGGTTCTGAGACCTAAACCAAAACAGAGGAGGAAAATTATAGACCAATTTCTCTAGTGAACATAGATGCAAAAATTTTAAATAAGATATTAGCAAAAAGAATACAGCAACTTATCATGAGAAAAATATATTTTTCAGGTAAGTTTTATACCAGGAATGCAGGACTGGTTCAATATTATAAAAACTATGAGCATTATTGATCATATCAACAACAAAACTGACAGAGACCACATAATTTTCTCAATAGATGTAGAAAAAGCTTTTGACAAACTACAACACCCATTCCTATTGAAAACACTTGAAAGAATAGGAATAAATGCAACTTTCCGTAAAATAATAAGCGATATCTACCTAAAACCATCAGCAAGCATTAAATGCAATGGGGACAAACTAGATGCATTTTCAGTAAGATCAGGGGTGAAACAAGGATATCCATTATCACCACTGTTATTCAACATAGTATTAGAAATACCAGCTGTAACAATGAGAAAAAAAAGATTTTAAAGGAATTAGAGTAGGCAAAGGAGAAACTAACTTATCACTCTGTACAGATGATATGATTATATACTTAGAGAATCCCAGAGAATCAAGTAAAAAAAAAAAAAAACTACTTGAAAGAATAAATAACTTTTGCAAAGTTGCAGGTTACAAAATAAACCCAGAAAAACCATGTGCATTTCTATATATTACTAACAAAGCCCAATAGTAAGAGATAGAGAAATCCCATTTAAATCTACGGTAGACACGATAAAATATCTGGGAGTCTATCTGCCAAAACAAACCCAGGGACTATATAAACACAGTTACAAAACACTTGTCTCACAAATAAAGTCAGATCTAAGTAAATGGGAAAACGTCAATTGCTCTTGGGTATTCCAAGCTAATATAATAAAAATGACAATTCTACCTGAGTTAATTTACTTATCCAGTGCCATACCAATCAAACTACCACATAATTATTTTCTAGAGCTACAAAAAATAATATCAAAATTCATCTGGAAGAATAAAAGGTCCAGAATATCAAGGGAACTAATGAAAAGTAATGCTAGGGAAGGTGGCCTAGCCCTACCGGATCTCAAATTGTATTATAAAGCAGAAATTATCAAAACTACTTGGTACTGACTAAGGAACAGAGGAATAGACTAGTGGAATAGGTCAGGTACTCAAGACACCATAGTCAATGAATATAGCAATCTACTGTTTGATAAGCCCAAGGACCCCAGCTTCTGGGACAAGAATGCACTGTTGGATAAAAATTGCTGGGAAAACTGGATAACAGTGTGGTGGAAACTGGGTACAGACCAATGCCTGACACTGTACACAAGAATAAAGTCCAAATGGACACATGATCTAAGTATAAAGATTGAAACTATAAACAAATTAGGGGAACAAGGAATAGTGTATTTGTCAAATTCAAGTACAATCTTGCTTGCTTGCATTTAGATTCCCAGAGTTTAGTGCAGTAACTTGGAATAGAATGGATACAAAGAGCTTTGTGAGAGGTGAGAAACAGTTTGTGAGAGCTGGAGAGAAAAGATGTCATGGCTTCTTGGGCTTTTGGCTTCAGCTTCAAGATAGAACATATGCCATTCTAGCTTTTCTTCACATTACTGAAGGGAAAGCAAGACTCTGGAAAGAAGTTGGCATGCAGAGGAGTTGGCATTACCCTGTATGTTACTATCTCCACCTTACCAAAGCAGATACTTTGGGGCTTCCCTTTGAGTGAGATATGAAACTCTCTTTCTCTGTCTCTCTTTCTCTTTCTCTCTCTGCCTCTTTATCTGTCTCTCTGTCTCATTACGTCTCTGTCTCTCTGTCTCACTCTTTCTCTCTTTCTTTGTCCCTGCCTGTCTCCCTGTCTCTATCTCTCTCTGTTCCTCTGTCTCTGTATTTGCCTCTGTCTGTCTCTGTCTCTCTGTTTCTGTCTCTCTTGTTACACTACAGTTTGGTCAGATACCTGTTTTTTATTCTTCATTCTACTAACTAACCTTTATAACTTTAAGCAAGTCACTTTATCTTCATAGGCTTCAGTTTCCTCATCTGAAAAATAGACTGGAGGAAATAAGTTCAAAAAACTCTTTGAACTCAGTGCATAGGATTTTCCAAATCCTATTTCAGAACAGACAATAATGATTATAATAATGATAACTGGCATTCATGTAAGACTTTTGGATTTATAAAGCACTTTAAATATATTAGCTTATTTGGGGCTCACAAGAACCTGAGGAATTGGTGCTATTATCCCCATTTTACAAATGAGGAAACTGATGCATAAAGAAGTTATGAGTGATCTATAATCACATATCTAGGAAGTGTGTGACATTCAATTTGAACACAGGTCTTCCAGACTTCAGAGACAGTGCTAAATCTGTTGATCCACCCAGTTGCTTCTATGAAGATAAAATGTTGAACAAAGTTTAATATTTTCCCATTATGAGTGACTCCATTTGGAACCACTAAAGAGAGAAAATAATCATTCAATGCCTGAAGTGATTTTCTTGCAAAAACCCTTTAGAACTGATGAACAATAAACTCCTTAAGGATAGAGATAGTACCCATTTTCAGCTTTAACTCCCTAGCACAAGGCCTTGCTCAAAGTTAGCATTTTACATGCATCTGTTCAATCAAAGCCAATTGTGTTTAGCACTATCCACATTTAATTCTATGGATACAAATATAAAATACAAATAATACTTTTAAAGTATCTCTTCTGGTGATCGCCAAGTCATTTATGAGTCAAGATTCTACAATATATGATCCATGACTCCTCACAGTTCAATCTAGTAGCCATTTTAAACACATTTTTTACAAATCACTGTGCTAAGTGATCAGTGTACAAACACAAGAATTGAATACAACTCCTGTGCTCAAGAAACATAATTGTAATGGACTTATCAGATATCCTAGAGGAAGTCTCAAAACCAGGACTAAAATATTAGTCAAGGTCAGGAGCTAGCCTTCCAACATAGTTATACTGATTCATTGTCCAGTCTTCCTTAATTCCCCCACTAAGGATTGAGAGATATTTTATTTCCTAGATTATGGACTCTGGTCTTTCCAGGGACTTAAAAGAAAAAAAAAACATTTAGATGAAGCAGCTCAAAAGTAAAAGGCTATGTTCAATTTCATCACCACCTAGAAACATTAAATTACCCAAATGTAATTATTTCCCTTCTCAAAGAATCATGGACAAATCAAAAGATGCACAATCCTATTAATAATTCAAGAACATAATGGACTTGACATATCTTTGTGACTAATCTGAATGATGGATTCTGAGAAGTCAATATCAGTCTGGCAGGGAGCTATAAGGGACAGCTGACAATACTGACACAAAACCTAATTATTTGTCTTGTCAGCTATGACTTTTGTGCTATTTCAAGAAGGTGTGCTCCTTAGGGAGAGCATTTATTTGATATCAACACCTGAAATTCAGAAAGTCAAAAATATCCCTCTTACACTTCAGTAATTCAAGAAAAAATAAAGGCAGTGGGGGGGTGACCTAAGTGACAGATTATAATAAACCAATTCTCAGTATGTGAGCCATTTGGGAGTATCAGCATAAACTGAGCAGAACACATTAACCTGTCTTTCTGAGAAGATATCTAAGGGTGACAATATGGAGGCTCAGGAAATAATCATAGGACATGAAGCAAAAAAAGAGAAGCTAATAATGTCTTCACTTACAGTGAGATGCAGTCTTCCTCTTCCTTCCCTCCCTCCCTTCCTTTATTCCTTTTTTCTTTCTTACTTTCTTTTTTCTTTCTTCTCTCTTTCTGTCTTTGTTTCTCTTCTCCTTTCTGTTTCTTCTCTCCTCTTTTCTATCTCCTCCCTTACCTCTTGTTCCTACTCTTAACACTTCTTTTCCCCTTCTCTTTTTCCTCCTCTTTATTCTTCTCTTCTTTCTCCTTCTCCTTCATCTTCTTCTTTATCTCCTCCCCCTCCTCTTCCTTTTTCTCCCTCTCATCCTTCCCCCTCCTCCCTTTCCTTCTCTCTCATTATGCTCTTTGAGGTTCTGCTCACCAACAGTCCCACAAGCATTTCTAAATATCTTTACTCATATCTCCACTGTCACCAATATTATTTAGTATTGCATTGGAAATACTACCAATGGCAATAGGAGAAGAAAAGGAAATAGTAGAATCAGAAAAAGAAATAAGGTGATAAAACTGTCTAGTTTTGCAGATGATATGATGCTATACTTTGAAAATTCTGAATACTCAAGAAAACTAGTTGAAACAATTAATCATTTTAGCAACATGGTTAGTATATAAAGTAAACTCTCACATATTTTCTTAAGTCACAATGATATTCCATTACCTTTTTTTCTATTATGATTTCTTTAGACATTCTCCTCCAAATGAGATTACTTTTTAGTCCTTCCTCACTAGAGAATTATTATTATTTTGATATAGACTGTAAGTGAACTCTTTTGACCTCCTTGGACTATTTATGCTCAGCAGTGGGATCTCTGAGAGTTTTAGGACTGGGCATTTTAGCCACTTTCACAGCATGGTTCCAAATTACTTTCCAGAATGATAGGAGCAGTTTATAACTCTGCTAACAGTGTGTTAAGGTGACTGTTTTCCACAAGATCACAATATGGATTATTATTTTTTCATAATTTTGAACAATTCATTGAGTTCAGTAGTTAAAACAACTATATACATTTAATATTTTATTATCAATTTGGAACAACCTTATGTTATCATCAAAAAGATCAGATTTAAAAGATCCCAAAAGAAATTTTAATATATTTTTTATGATTGAGAACTCTTCAAGTAATCCTAGGAGGAATTACTCAACAAACAAGAATGGCATCCTTAAGGACTCACATGCACAAAAGTATTTATAACAGCTGTTTTTGTGGTGGTCATAAACTGGAAATTAAATGATGTCCATCAACTGGGGAATGGTTAAACAAGTTGTGGTATATGACTGTAATGTAATACTATTGTGCTATTAGAAATGATGAACAAGCAGATTTCAGAAAAACCTGCAAAGACTTTTATGAACTGATGTTGAGTGAATTAAGCAGAACTAGGAGAATATTGTACACAGTAACAGTTACAGTATGCAATGATTGACTTTGATAGACTTAGCCTTTCTCAGCAATGCAAAGACCTAAAACAATTTCAAGGGACTCTTGAAACAAAATAACATTGTCATCCAGAGAAATAACTATAGAGTCAGAATGCAGAATGAAGCACACGGTTTTATATTTTGTTTTGGTTTGGTTTTTCTCACAGTTTCTCATGGTTCATGGTTTTAATTCTCCTATGAAACATGACTAATGTGAAAATGTATTTAATCAGAATGTATGTGTAGAACCTATATAAGACTGCATGCTGTCTTGGAAAGGAAGGGGATGGGAGGATGAGAAAATTTAAATTTTATGGAGGTGATTGTTAAAAACTGAAAACATTAATTTTTTTTAAAAAAAGAATGACATTCTTTAAGATAATAAAGGGAAAATGGGAGTTTTCTAAAGAGAAAAATGTGGATGCACAGGTAACTCTCAAATTAGAATTTTATTTTTAAAAGAGATTGTATGGAAGGAAGAGCAGATAATGAAAACTGAATAATAAAAGTGTGTCTCAGGTTTTAAAAATAGTGATATTAGGAGTGGTGAAGTTCCAAAATAGCTGAGGCTAGTGAAAAAAACTAGGGAGAAGAAAATGTGTGATTTAAATTTTCTTGGGAGAACATATGAGTATAAAAAAGAAAAAGGATATCTGAATGCTATGATTAGATTATTGTAACTATGAAGAGAGGTGTAAGCTTCAAAATTTTTATTATATTTTCTGTTAAGTACAATAGACTTTACTCTGGAAATCATGATATAAAATACCCAATATCAATTAGGATATAGTAAGAAAGCACTGTGTGCTCACGCTGAATTCAAGCAATTTAGAACAGGTAGATAATGGCTTTTATATATTGTAACAAATGGAACATATGTTTGCTGAATCACTGTGAATGGTATTTGAAAAACTGAAGATAATTCTTGAGGTAAAATAGGAATGAAGCAGATCAAATCTGTCTGTCCACCTGTACTCATCTATGTCTCTCTCTTTCTTGCTGTCTCTGTCTGTCTCTGTCTCCATTTCTCTTTGTCTCTGTTAAGAGAGAGAGAGACAGAGACAGAGACACAGAGAGAGATACAGAAAGAGACAGACAGACAGACAGAGAGACAGAGATAGAGGCAGAGACAGAGACAGAGAGACAGAGACAGCCAGAGAGACAGACAGAGACAGAGACAGAGAAAAATACAGGGATAGAGACAGAAACTCATGGGAGGGGACAGAGAGACACACAGAGACACAGAGACGGAGAGAGAAACAGAAAGAGACAAACACAAACAGAAACAAAGAGCGAATCATAATTACAACCAAGTACAATATATTTGACTTAACATTTCTACACCACTGAAGAAATTGTTAACCAACATTGAAATGGAAGCAGTTTTCAAGATGAGCAAGCAAGCTTCCTCAATAACAGGTTATGCTATATTAATTTCATTTCCTTTTTCTTGATAATGTCAATAAATTTGTATATCATGTGAATACTATAGATGTAGTATAACTGGATTTTAGCTGATTCACAGCAAGCAGAACCAGAGATAAAGGGTAAATATTGCAATGATGCAAATTTTAGTATGATATCTAACAAAAACAAAACAAATTTCCTGATAATTAGAGCTACTGAAGAGTTGAATGTGCTGCCTTAAGAATTGGTAGGATTTGCCTCTGTAAAGGTCCTTAAATAGAAACTGAATTTATTTGCTAGATTCATTATTGCTGGGATTACTTTTCTGGTATAGGTGGTACTGTGAGAGGGCCACTCAGATTCCTTCCAATTGTAAAATCCTGAGTGATTGATTCTATGTGAGAATTAAGCCCTCACATCTAGAGAAGAAATAAGAAATCATTACAGTCTCTGAAATATAGTCCTTATAAAAAAGACTTCATTTCAGTCCACTTAAACCTTTTGAGTTGGAAATAGAGAATAGGATTTTCTGAATTAGAGGGAGAGAGTACACATGCTTCCAATAATGCCATGGGGTCACTTTCCATGATACCTAAATATTTTACTCTTAGTTTTTATGACTGCAGATTATGATATATCACACTCCACAAACAATCAACGTGAGAGATCATATTCCTGGTTGTTTAGTGAAGCTCTTTGATGATAAGTAATAGGTAAATAGCCCACCTGATGCTTCTTAAAACTCTGCAAACTAATCTGCAGTTGCAAACTGGTGGCACGCACACACACATATGTAAGAATATATATACATACACACATATATAACATAATAATGTCTATGTATGTATATATAGACATTTATACATATGTATGTACACACAGATATATGTGTGTAGGTCCATATCTATTCATCTGTACCTATATCTTTCTATCTATCCACACAAACATATACATAAATATTCATATTTTCCTTGGCAAATTCGAGACTGTGATCAATATCTCTCCATGAAGACAACAATATGGACATCTACATGATACCAAGTACCTTTGATTTTCATTGGCAAAAGTTTTCAAAAATGTCACTAAATGTAATTGATGGAGTCAGTAGAGATGAATGTATATCTGTAGTTTCATTCTATCAGATGCTTACCCACAACTTCAGTTTCCTTTGGTCTATACTAAAAGCAGTTAAGTAGGGGACATTTACATGTTATGTGTGTGTATATATATATATATATATATGCATAGGTTCATATGTATCTAAATACCTACATCTATATCCACATATCTATACTTCTGTAACTAAATTTATCCATTATATAATACTATGCACCATTCTAAAAGTGTTTCATTTTTCCTCTCTAGTCTATCTTCTAAAATTAAACATTTTAATTAAATCTCCTATTTTTTTTTATATTTTTCTAAGTGCCTCCATACAGGCTCTTATTCTTATAGTTGAACTGTCCCTGAACCAGTGTAATTTGGTATTTGCTGTTGGTAGCACCCAAATATATTTTCAAATGAATCTTACAATTATAAATTTTAACTCGCATTCTTGTAAATTACTTTGTTTGGGAAAAACGTCCTTATCCTCTCTTTCCTCTTCTCTCATTCACTTCTCAACTCCTTGAAATCTAGTTTTTGGTTCTACCATTAAAATAAGGTTGTTATCTCCAAAGTGTCCTATCTCCTAATCACTGAAACTGCTGGTCCTTTTTTCAGTATCCATTCTATGTATTTTATATGCAGATTTTAATGAAATGGGTTATCTCTTCCCATGTACATTTCTTTTTTTCCCTAACTTCTTTGAACCTGCTCTCTTGGTTATCCTCATACTAGTCTGAATGCTACTTCTCAATCTACTGTATTATCATGCTATACACTATGTGAGAAATCAACAAGGTTCCATGCACCTTGGATTCTCTATTCTTTTTCTCTCTGTGTCCCTTTTCTTGGTCTCTTGCTCTGTATCTCTTTCTTTCTGACTCTGTCTCCTCTCCTCTTGTTGCATCTCCTCTCATTTCCTCTCTCTCTGTCTCTCACATCCATCTTCTACACAGTTACCAATGTGATATTCCCAAAGCATGAAAATGATCATGACCATGTATTCCCCCTGTTCAATAATATCCATTGACTTCCTTTTACTTCTGTGATAAAATATAAACTGTTCTGTATGGCTTTAAAAACCTTTCAATCCTGACTTCAACCTACTTTTTTAGGGCTTACAATTTTTTTTTCGTTTATATACTTCAACTGACTTCCTTATAATTCCTCACACTTGAAATTTCATCTATCATTTCTATATCTTTTCAAAGGTTCCCTCCCCCTATAACTAGAATGTGTTTCTTCTTCACCTACACTCTATATAGAACCCTTAGTTTCTTTTTAATCTCAGCTCAAACACCACTTTTTACATCTCTTTTTTCTGATCTCCCAGATGCTAGGGCCTCCCCAATATTGCTCTGAATTGGTTTTGCTTTTCTTCCATATACCAATATAGGTCTATGTTCCCTTCCTCAGTAGCGTTTAAACCCTTGAGGATGGGAGTTTCATTTTTGTTTGTCTTTGATCTCCCAGCAACTACTACAGTGCCAGACATAAATTGGGCACAAATTAAATGTGTTTAAAAATCAGTTGATTCATGATCATGTGCATATAGCCCTAATCTCTCTTTTGAATGTCAGTCTTGTATTACTAACTGCCTGCTGGACTACTCCATCTGAATATTTGATAGGTATCAGAAAGTCAACACAGCAAAGACAGAACTAATTTTATTTCTCTCCAAATCTATCCTTTCTCTAAACTCCCATCTTTCTACTGAGGTTAGCACCATGCTTGTACTCGCCTCGTAGCAATAGGCATCCTTTGATGGTTGCTTCTCTCTCACTTCCTACAGGCAGGTGCCAGGTCTTCCTAATTAAAATTCCACATCTCTAGCATGTTACCTTTTCTCCACTTACAGTCACAATCATAGTTTGAGCTCTCACTATATTTTGCCTAATCTAACACACTTGCTTCAAAATTGCCCTTCCTACTTCAGTTCACTGCTTTCTTCAGTACATTTATACACCAATCCAATTATTATATATAAATCATATTTCCATGTTGTTCCTAATAAAAAATATAACAATTGGTTTCCTTTCCCCCACAGATAAAAGACCAAGTCCTTAGCCATTTAAATCCATCTATAATCTGACTTCCATTTTTCTTTCTAATGGTTATTTCTGTTAATGCTCCTTCATGTACTCACCATTTCCTTCAGATTGTAGTAAGAGTTGGTTCCCATTAGTAACATTTAATCTGTTGTCATTTCTTAACTATCTTCCTGCCTCCTGCTCTCTAATCTTTATTCCCCCATTATCCTTCAGTCTAATTGGTAAACATTTTATCTTTATCTTGTCCAGTCTCAGGCTACAATGATCCTCCTTGGTCACTTCTAAGCCATGTTACCATTTCCTCCAAATTTTCTTAGTATAGCTAAGCTTTGACATCTGTTACCAAAATAAAATTATCACCCCTAGGAAAGCATGTCAATCGATTTACCATTCTCTTTGTCTTGCTTATTTAAAACACTCTTCCCTTGCTACTAATTCTCTATGGTATTGCTTTTAAAAAAAATAAATGCATAAAGCAGACTTCCTGGTATATATTGAGAACATATTTCTCACATTCACTCATTATCTCATTTCCATGACTATGTAGAACTATTCTTCATTTAAACATACTCCCCCCCTTACAGAATCTTTCATTTTCTTCTTCATATAGTTCAGCTGCAATTTCCATCATGAAGTCTTCTCCTGCCTCCTTCCCCTCTGCCAATTATAAGAGATGTCTGCTCCCCTGAAATGATTTTGCAAATAATGTAAATTTGTACTCCTGTTTATATGTAGTATTCTTTCAACATTCCTTTCCACCATATTTTGAGTTTCAAATTTTCTCCCCATATTTCCCCTTCTCCACCCCAAAATGCCATGCATTCTGATTACCCCCCTCCCCAATCCACCCTCCATTGTATCACACCCCTCCTTTCCCATCACGCCCCTCCTTTCCCTTATCCCTATCTTCTCTCTTTTCTTGTAGGGCAAGATAGATTTTGATACCCCATAACCTATATTTCTTATTTCCCGGTTATGTGCAAAAACAATTCTCAACATTCGTTCCTAAAACTTTGAGTTTTGAGTTCCAACTTCTCTCCCTTCCCACCTTCCCTACTGATTCCCATTGAGAAGGCAAGCAATTCAATGTGGGCTACATAAATGTGCAGCTTTGCTAAAGAATTCCAAAATAGTCATGTTGTGAAAGACTAACTATATTTCCCTACTTCCAATCCTGTCCCTCATTTATTCTATTCTCTCTTTTGACCTTATTCCCTCCCCAAAAGTGTTTCCTTCTAATTACCCCCCTCCTCTCATTTGCTTTCCCTTCTATTATCCCCCCACCCCACTTCTGTATTTTTTCTCTACTTTTCTGTAGGGTAAGAGAAATTATCACACCAAATTGAGTGTGCATATTATTCCCTCCTTAAGTCAAATGTGATGGAAGAAAGCATCACTTTTTGCCTCTCATCTCCCCCTTTACCCTTCCATTGGAAAAGCTTTTTCTTGCCTTTTTAATGAAAGATTATTTCCCCATTCCATTTCTCCCTTCCTTTTCCCAATATCTTTCACCCCTTAATTTCATTTTTTTAAAATATCATTCATTCCTATTCAACTCATTCTCTGTCTATATGCGTGCACGTTTGTGTGTGTGTGTGTGTGTGTGTGTGTGTGTGTATGTGTGTGCAATCTTTCCCTCTACCCAAATACTGAGAAAAAATTTCACAGGTTACAAATATTATCTTTCTGTGTAGAAATGAAAACAGTTGAACTTTAGCAAGTCCGTTATAATTTCTCATTCCTGTTAACTTTTCCTTGCTTCTCTTGATTCTTGTGTTTGAAAGTCAAATTTTCTATTCAACTCTGGTCTTTTCACTAAGAATGCTTGAAAGTCCTCTATTTCATTGAATGACCATATTTTCCCCTGAAGCATTATGCTCAGTTTTGCTGGGTAGGTTTTAACCTTAGTTCCTTTGATTTCTGGAATGTTATAATACAAGTCCTTTAATCCCTTAATGTAGAAGCTGCCAGATCTTGTGTTATCATGATTTTATTTCCACAACACTTGAATTGTTTCTTTCTAGTTGTTACAATATTTTCTCCTTGACTTGGGAACTCTGGAATTTGATTACAATATTCCTAGGAGATTTTTTTTTTGGATCTCTTTCAGGAGGTGATCAGTGAATTCTTTCAATATTTCTTTTACCCTCTGGTTCCAGAATATCAAGGCAGATTTCCTTGATAATTTCATGATAGATGATGTCTAGGCTCTTTTTTTTGATCATGACTTTCAGGTAGTCCCATAATTTTTAAATTCTCTTTCCTGGATCTATTTTCCAGGCCAGATGTTTTTCCAGGGAGATATTTCTCATTATCTTCCATTTTTTCATGTTTTTGTTTTGTAATTTCTTGGTTTCTCATAAAGTCATTAGCTGGCATCTGTTTCATTCTCATTTTTAAAGAACTATTTTCTTCTGTGAGCTTTTGAACCTCCTTTTCCATTTGGGTAATTCATCTTTTTAAAGCTTTCTTATCCTCATTGGCTTTTTGGACCTCTTTTTCCAATTGAGTTAGCCTACTTTTAAAGGGGTCATTTTCTTCAGTATTATTTTGAGTCTCCTTTAGCAAGATGATGACTTGCTTTTCATCATTTTCTTGCATTGCTCTCATTTCTCTTTCCAATTTTTCCTCTACCTCTCTTACTTGATTTCCAAAATCCTTTTTGAGCTTTTCTGTGGGTTGAGACTATTACATATTTATTTTGGAGGCCTCTAATGGTAAGTATTGCTCTTCCTCATCTGAAAGGATGGAAGAAAATATCTTCTCACCAGAAAAATAACCTTCTAATGTCTTATTTTTTTTTCCCATTCTTGGACATTTTCCCAGTCAGTTACTTGACTTTTGATTCCTTTTTCAAGAGGGGAGTATACTCTGGGGACCTGTAAGTTCTCGGTTCCTCCAAGTTGGCTCACTAAATGGAGAGGAGTTTGCTCCTCTCCTGGCCTGTGCTGTAGTCTGGGAGCTACCAAAACTTTTCTGCCTAGGATATGCAGGAAAAATTCCCTTTCCAGAGCCTCCACCAGCTCCACCATGGCAGCCAGAACTCTTCCTCACCCCTGGACCACCACTCTGGACTGAGACCCATATCAGTGGGTCAATTTCTCCAGGGGCTGTAGGTCTAGGGCCCCAAAAATGGACACTTCTGCTGCTGTTGCTACTGTCACCTCCGGCTGTGGCTAGGCTGGACCCTACTCCCTTCTCACCTAGAAGAAACAGCTTTTTCAATGACCCTTGAATTGTTTTTTGCATTTGTGGGTAGAGGTATCTGAGAAATGCCATTGCTGCTGAGGATTCTGCTCCATAGACCTGTTCCTGTCCTGTCCCTGTTGTGCCACATGGCCAAGGCTTGGCCGGGCTCTGTGGGCTACATTCTGCTCCATGCTCCATGCAATAGACATTTCCTGTCTGCCTTGCAGGCCACCTTGGACTGGGAACCTCTTTCACTCTGTTGTTTTGTGACTTCTTCTTCTCTAGAATTTGTTTAGAGTAATTATTTACAAGTATTTTATGGACTGCATGGGTAGAGCTAGAGTATGTGTGTCTTTCTACTCTGCCATCTTCAAATGTGTTAATTTCTTCAGCATCTTTTGTGTCTCCTTTAGACAATTGTTGACTTGCTTTTCATGATTTTCTTGCATCACTCTCATTTCTCTTCCCAATTTTTCCTACACCTCTCTTACTAGATTTTCAAAACACTTTTTGAGCTCTTCCATGACCTGAGACCATTGTATACTTATTTTGAAGGTTTTGGATGCAGAAGTCTTGACTTTTATGTCTTTCTCTGATGGTATGCATTGTTCTTCATCTGAAAGGATGGAAGAAAATACTTGCTCACCAGGAAAGTAACCTTTTATTGTCTTATTCCTTTTCCCTTTTGGGGGCATTTTTCCATTTGGTTCTTGACTTTTGAGTTTTTTGTCAAAAGAATGGTATACTCTGGGAACTTGTAAGTTCTTTGTTCCTCCAAGGTGGCATAATTAAAGGAGAGGGGTTTACTTCTCCCCGACTTGTAATCTGGTCTGAGAGCAACTACAAGCACTCTTTTCTGCAGGTAGAATTCCCTCTCCAAAGCCTCCACCATCTCCACCAGCCAGTGTTCCCCCTCATCCCAGGGACATCACTCAAGACTGAGATCTAGATCACCCATTCAATTTCCCCGGAGTTTTTAAGCCAGGCCTCCAAAAATGGAAGCTGCGATCACCTGAGCCTTCTCACTCAAGTGAAAGAAATTTCTCACTCACCTTTGAAGCTATATTTGATGATTGTGAGTTGAGGAATCTGGGACCCACTGATGCTGCTGGTGGCACCTTGCAGTCCACTTCAGTCTTGTCCTTGCCATGGTAAAAGTGACACTAGGCTCCTCTCTGTGCCCTGTGTGACACAACTTTCCTGTTGGTCTTCCAGGCTGCCTTGGGATGGAAATCTCTTTCACTCTGTCATTTTGTGGTTTCTGCTGCTCTAGAATTTGTTTAGAGTCATTTTTACAGGTATTTCATGGGCTGAAGGAGGAGAGCGTGTAGAGGTGTGTCCTTCTACTCTACCATCTTGGCTCATCCTCCCAATGAACATATAATATTTTTAGTAGAATATATATTCCTTGGAGATAGGTTTAAAAGAATTCTCTCTTCACACCTTCAATACTAGATATAATGTATAGAAAGAAAAGTTTTGAAAATTAAAATTAAAATTAAGGAGGAAAAGTCTTTGGGTCCTCAGACTCTATTTCTTTTGCCATGAAAAGGTTCTTGTGTATATCCTGGCTCTTTAGTTTCTTTTTACATTATTAAGAACTTACACTTTACTCATAATCCTTCTTTTTAATTATTCTGTTTTAGAAAATCAGCTATAATGAGGAGACTTTTATAAAGGCATATTTTAAAAGAAAAATCTAAAAGTGATGAAGGGAAATATATTTAATCTTTTTCTAACCTCACCATGTTCTGATCAGCCATGAATTTAATGACAATAAACCAAAACAAAACAAGGAAAAAAGTATCTTTCTTGCTAGCGGGTTTACTTCAGTAGACATATACTTACTAAGTTTCGCTACAGGCATGGTTCATCATTAAACTTTGAGAAGTAGAAGAGACTGTAGGAATCATGTATTCTAGCAAGTTTGTTTTTTTTGGATGAGAAAACAGAGGCCCATGTCTGCACTTCTCCAAAAGGTAATTTCTTCAAGTTCCAATTGGTTACAAATGGTATGGTAGTTGTGTAAACTTAGAACTTTAGTCTCAAAACCAAACACATTTCCATTTGTACCCTGCAGCTTGATTAGATACTATGGTTACAAAGGCAGCAGCATCAAAACCAGCAAAAGAGCCCTTGTCCTCAAGGAGTTGAAATTCTGGTGGCAGCATATTGAACACACATACATCCATAATTTGGCATAATTTAAAGAGGGAACAAAATCTGGGGTTGTAGGGAAATATAGGAAACTTTTACAGAGGAAATAGAACCTTAGCTGAACACTGAAGAAAGATTTGTTCATGCTCTATCTATGTATCTATCTATGTATCTATCCATGTATCTATCTATCTTTCTACCTGTCTATCTGATTTGCACACGCACACACACATATGTATATACACATTTTTATATAATAAACACTTCTATTTATCAGTTCTTTCTTTTGCTGGAGAGGGGCAGTATCCTCCTTCATAGGTCCTTTGTGGGTAGTTTTAGTATTGATGATATTCAATATGAATTAATCATTCAAAGTTGTTCTTAGGAGAATATTTCTGTTACTATGTTCAAACTTTTCTTAGTAGTGCTCCGTTCACTATTCATTAATTCATGAAAGTCTTTTCTGATACTTTTTATATCAAAAACTGAACTAATTCTCTTTTCTTGAAACCTTTCTACTTCCATCGTTCTGTCATCACCTAAACCCCCAATATAGGTGTTATCCTTTATTACACACTCTTCTTTAACACCATCCCCATCCAATGTCTTCTTGCCAGTATTAGCTTCACATTATATTATGTGGATGCTCTCTTCTCTCCTCTGACACTGCTGTCACTGTGGTGCAAGCTATGATCATCTCACCCCCAAGGTAGTGCAAGAAGTCTTAAGTTTTTGTCCACTCCATTCCATCCACACTCACCTGCTAAACTAATCTTAAAAAGTGAATTTCTGATCTTGTTACACCATCATTCAAGAAGCTCTAATTACTTCCTATCACCTGTAGGATCAAACATATAATCTATTTCATGTGGAAAGCATATTCTAACTTGTTCCCCTCTAATATTTCCAGTCTTCTCATACACTACTCTACCTTTCCCTCTCTCTTTACTCTATAATCTTCAATCTGATGTCCTTAATATTCTTCACATATGACACTCCATTTCTAGACCCCAGATGTCACTGGCTATCTTCATGCCTATAACACATTCCCTCCTTATCTTTGTCACTTGGTTCACCTATCTTTCATTAACTCCCATGTAATAGTAACTTTTCAATATGAGTAAACCTTTTGAGTGATGAAAATCCTAAAACCTGGATACATTAATTCTATTAATGAAGTGGCATGACATGTGGAGAAGGAACAGTCAGAGGAATGAGGCATGTGGGGTGAGATTTGTGAGTATCCCAAAAGTATCATAGAAAGAACACTTTCTTGTAAACATATGGCCTGAATTCAAATCCCAGTCATGACTGATAAGTAATACAGATTGTCTAATTAATTTCACCTGTCTAGGCCTATTCTTTTTCTTTGAAATAAGATGATTAGAAAATATTACTCCCAAATTTCCTCTAAATTCTATTTTAGTGATGCTGGGATCACCATTACAGAGATGCTATGTGCTACATGTAAACTGCCCTAGAAATAGGCAGAGGCAAATAGATTGTCTAAGTGGTTAGAAAGCTGGACCAGATAGCTAGTCAAAAAAACACACCACTTATTGCAGACCTACCATGTGTCAGACACTGTGCTAAGCAGTGTGAAAATCAAGAAAAGCAAATTATGGTCCATGCTCTCAAGGAGCATATATACTAAAACAAAAACAGCCAAAGGTCCTACTTTGCTTGCCATAATACTTCGCCCTTCTAGGATCCTTCACCTTATCATCTAAATGGTCATGAATCTTAGAACAAATAGGACATTATACTTCTTGATTATACTAAAACAAAACTAGCAAAAGATCCTACTTTGCTTGCCCTTAAAATTTATTACTTATTTGATTGAGAGTAAGCCATTTAGCTTTTCTAAGCCTGTTATTTCTAAAGTGGGGTAAAATTATTTGAATATCTTTGCAAATCTCAAGTTTTCATACTTAATGCTTCATTACATCAAGATTCTGTTATTCTGGGTATTCCCTCCAGTAACAGATATTGCAATTTATCAATGTCTGACAGTAGAACACCAAGAAGTGGACATTGTAATCATTATGGGAAGAGCAACTATTACTGATTTGCATTGAACTCCTAGAGGTTATTGTGTGGAGTCTGTGGACCAACCTCATGTCTCGTGGATATTTTCAATGCCCAGGTGGCTTTCAAGGAGCTAAGTACAGTCATAGCAACAGCATGTTTCTCTTCCTTTAACAAATGACTCATTATTAAATGTTGGCCTGAAAATAATTAAAGGACATTCATAGACAGAGGAGGTGGCAGTTAGATTACTAAGTGGTTAGAACACTGGACCTGAAGTCAAGAAGACCTGAATTCAAATCTGGACTCAAAGACTTACTATCTATGTGACCCTAGAGAAGTCACTTAACCCCTATTTTCCTTAATCCACTAGAGAAGCAAATGACAAATTACTCCAGCATCCTTGACAAGAAACCCTCATGGACAGTATAATCCATGTGGTGATGAGGAGCTGGAGACAACTGAACAACGGTAACAAAGGCAGAAGAAAGCTATTTATTGTGTAAAGTGATATGAGATCTTTAGAAAAACAAAACAAAACAAAACTTAAAACATGATTCTCTTTATATAGAGACTGTGACTAGACTTGTCATTTCATCAATATAGTGAACTCCAATGAAGATAAGTGCTTTCTCTGCAATAGAGGGTTGCATATAACACTAGACAGTAAGGGACTTGCCTACTGGTATAATCAATATATAACAATGCTGGGACTTGAACCCAGGTCTTCCTGCCTTGCAAGGCAAATTTTGTTTCATCTACTACATTATATGCCTCTCTATTTTTATTGCATATTTATGTTTTCATTTTAATTGATTCATTTTTTTTTTATTTTTGAAGGATTACAAAAACTTCTTCCCCATTCCTCTGCATGTGTCCTTAGTTCAGACATGCTGATTTCCAAATACATTGCTTATTTAAAAAACAAACAAAACAAAACAAATAACTCACATTACTTTCCTTCAATTAAATATCATTGTAATCTGTTCAGAAAAGTACCCCCTTTTTACTACTCAAAATCGTCAGCTATGTTGCATCAGAGACAAGCAACCCTACTTTATATTCAGCACTGCTTCACATTGTAATCTGTCAAATGGATAAATTCACACACTATAAAAACATCCTTTCAACAAGGCTGTTCCTTTAGCAGAGATGTGCTAAAGGCAATCTGAGACATATTTTAGGTTAGAAGACTTGAAATGTGTTAATTAAAACAGTTTTGTTCCTTTTCTCAGGTCAACTTTTGATTGTATTTTATTTTGACACAAAGGAAATGTACTAGTTTCCATGATATGTAAAACCATTAATTACATAATGTGGTTGTATTAAAGTAGACAATGCTAGAGTACAAATTTCATGGATCAGATACCATCTAATATTATTATAGATTATTCTCAGTGTTTCTTATCAACTCATTTCAGTAAGGGCCTTTTTCATGTGATTAAGGAAATTAATTTATTGCCTATGATTTGTTTGGAATTGATAACCTTGGGGACTGAGATAATATCACTAGTCCTTTAAACATTGGGTTGATATTGAAGCTGTAATGATGAGGCAAGACACATTATTTTCCATTCCTCAGTTTCCCTCAAACAATAATGCTGCTCATAATTTTCTTACCTCAATAGGATATGAGATAATGTCTGCAAGAATTCAATGCTGTCAATGTGAATGTTAAAAGGTAAGCCAGTAATGAAATGATCAGTCTGCAGCATGCATAAGTATGCATAAAGGTCAGGCTGAGTCAGGTATTGTCCTTCACTAAATTCTTGAGAACAGTCAGCTATTTGGTCATTTATTTTTTGGGATCTTTTGACTTAAACTTTCAACTTTCCACTTCCTATTCCCACAGTGCATTGTGGTTTGGGTATGTACATTCAAGGCACATTTGAACACTTAGCAAGTGTTTATGTAGAAGCATTTTGTTGAGCTTTCTGTGGGAATTTTATAAAGGAAAAGAAGTGCTCTCTCTCCTATTTATCATAATTTGTTAGAGGATTAGATATACAGTCAAAAAATATGACCCAATATGGTAAGATCTAGGGGAAACCTGCAGATATTTGTGGAAATTTAGAGAAGAGAAACTTTGCTTCCTGGTGCAGTAATAATCAAGGATTTATCTTGAAGTAGGAGTTTGTACAAAGCCATAAGGAGGCATATTTATCTGTGTGTACTATGAGGTTTGCACATTCACTCTGTCTCTGCCTCACTTTATCTTTCTCTCCATCTCTATCTCTTTGTCTCTCTGTGTCTCTGCCTCTGTTTTTCTTGTTTGTCTCTTTCTCTCTTGTAGTCTCTCTTACTATCTCTCTTTCTATCTGGATCCTAAAAATGCTTGGATATTGGTTGAATGTTACACTCATTTTTTTTCTAGTACCCACATCTAAAACAAAGAGTATAATATTTTTTGAACATACTCTTTCATGCTTTAACTTATTTCTTTCTCTTAATGACATTTGAAATTAGTGATTCAAATATTATTGAACTCATTTTACAAATAAGGGAAATGAGAGGCAGAGATGTAAAAGGGGCTTGCCCAATGTCCCATAGCTAATGTGGAATGATAGGATTTTGTATAAGGAGTTAGAAGGTATTGTAGAGGCTATCTAATCAGATCCTCTCATTTTATAGATGATGAAACTGAGGTTCAGGGAAGTGATGAGTCAATAGATACTTATTAAGCATTTGCTGCATTCCTTGTCCAGTGTGACTTGGGGAATAAGCATGAGAGGAAAGAATGAAATCCAAGTCCTCTGACTCCCAAACAAGGTTTCCTTCCACTGCACCATGTGTCTGGAATTTGAAAACAAGTTTTCTATTCTAACTCCAGGGATATATCCCCAGTAATACATGTATTTTCTGTGCTTGGAGATCAATTAGTATAACTTCTACTTCTAATTTTATGGAGGAAAATAATACCCAGAGAAATTTATTACCTCTCTCAAATTCAACTAGCTAGTTGATGAGAGAACTGATGTCAAAACTCAGGTGTTTAATTATCATATGGACAAAAGATGAAAAGAGGAGTTATTAGATGGGCACTGAAAGGACAGATACACTGATGGCAGAACTGTGACTTGTTCTCACCACTCTGGAGAAATATATGGTACTTTACACAAAAGTCACTAAACTGTACATATCCTTTGATTCGGTGATTTTACTACTAGTTATATAATCCCCAAAGTCAAAGGCAGAGGGCAAATAAACATATGTCAAAAGGAATTTATAGTATTTTTGTTGTAACAAAATATTGGAAAGAAATTGTTGTTTATTACTTGGAGAATTTATGAATATTTGTAATATTTTAAAAGTGAAATGTTATTATGTAGCATGAAATGATGAAGCTTGTGGTTGCAGAGAAACATAAAGATTTTATGAAATGTTTAGTGAAATGAGTAGAACTAGGAAAGAATTTTATATGATAAGCACAATTTGGGAAATCATTTTGAAAGAGGAAAAAAATACTAAGTAATGTAGCAACCAATCAGGCTTAAGATTATGAATCCTTATACATTTTGGAAGAGAAATGATGAACTACAAATGCAGAATGAGCTATGCATTTTCAGATTGTTGAAGCATTGAATGGTTGTGCTGTTGTCACTGTTCAGTCATGTACAACTCTTTGTCACCACATTTGGGATTTTCTTGGCAAAGATACTGGAGAAGTTTGCCATTTTCTTCTCCGGCTCATTTTAGATGAGAAACTAAGGCAAACAGGGTTAAGAGATTTGCCCAGGGTGACACAACTAGTAAATGTCTGAGGACAGATTTGAACTCAGAAAGATGACTCTTCCTGATCATCCACTGAGTCATTTAGCTGCCTAAGTACTACTGAGCTGACTTTGTACTTGGTACAAAATTTGTGCTTTGATAATATTCAAAGGCAGTGCCACATTCATGTTCCTCCAGACACTTTCCAGTCTTCTAACAGCTATAATCAAAGAAATAACCTCTGCAGAGAAGGGCCTACCATCTCAGTCATTGCCAACAACTGCTAACCACTATCACTGAGGCAGGCACTCTTATTGAAACTAGATGGTGTCCTGATGGAGTAACAGGAGGTAGAATGTGGCAGATTAATCAAATCATGACCAGTCCACTGAGATACTGTTAAGATTACCTAGGAACCTTTGTCCAAGGTCCACAGGATTCATAATACACCCCGAGCTCACGGAAAGGTGATGTGGTGATCTCAATACTATCCCAGATGATCTTTTCCCACTTAAACCATCACCCAGAAAAATAACACTCTAGACAAGCAATTGAGCAATTGCTTTTGCAAGTTCTGCAGTCTTTGCCATTTTGCAGTCAAGAACTGCCAACAAAGACCTGGAGAAGACAGTCCGCATGACCTAAATGCTTAACACAATCAAATGTTTCAACATCAGAAACCGGTGTGGATTTTCAATGAACGTGAATCTAAAGCAGATGGATTCCTTTATACTTTTTCATGGTACCCTAAGACCTGTGGTCCCTCTTTTCATTTATAGTTCAGTTAGAATAGAAGCCACGGGTGATCTGAGCCTTTATACATACTGATTTGTTTGAGAGACTTCCAGGATGAGGATGTTAAAAACTGGTAGGAGTTTTAGGTCAGAAGATACCAATCAAGGGAGCAGAGGTTAGTCTGAGCAGAAGTTTACTACTGGCCAGTTCCAAATGTCTATTCAAATATTTTTACTTGCTAATAAAACTGTTAGGGAAAATAACCAAAGAAGAAATGACATCTCACAGTCTTTTTGTCTGAAGAGGTAGTTTATGGTGGAAACATAAATTATGGCAAACACATATTATGAGATATATATATATATATATATATATATATATATGTTTTAAATTGGGTGACAAGAAAAATATAAACTAATTACTAGCTATGGCCATATGATAATAGAGCAAGCATTGGAAGGATCCTCAGAGACCATTTAGTTTGACCCCTTGATTTTACAGAAATAGAAACTGATAGCAAGGGGAGATGGATTAAATAAATTGCACAAGATCACACAGGTAATCAACGTATTAGTATGATTGTAACCCAGCTCTGAGAGTCAAATCTCATTATCACTTTTCAAAAAGTGTCCAAAAATTGGGCTAGGGTTGCTTTACTATCACTATATAGCATTCTCCCTCACTTTGGATGACCTCTTTTAAGTTCCATTATAGTGGGGATATTTGTTCACATAGAGTGGGAATTAGGTAGCCCTAAAATGCCTTTCATCAGTGAGATTCAGTGACATAGCAATGATGGGGAACTATTTTTTTAAGAACATGAAACCATTAGGGAATGAAATGACGAGTGCTTAGTACAGTGTCTGTCAGATAATAGTTCTTAATACATTCTAATTGACTGACTTACTGACCACCTGAAGAAGGAATTAAGCCTGTAGTGGTATAATATTCAAACTATTATACTCAACCTTCTCAAATCAAGTGTCCAGGAAGTGTTGGATTGAGACCCTTTGGTTCCCTTAAGGCAACATGGATCACTTGATTATAAAAGAACTGCAGATCAATTTCAGTTTGCTATGGACAATAAAGGTCACTCAGGCAGTATGGAACCAGAGATCCCATATGGAACTAACTATTGCTGCTCTGTAGAAAATAACTAAAGTCCCAGATGCTTAGCATTAAAAAGTACCTCAGAACCGTCTCTGTTCATCCCCTAGCCAACCAAGATTCACCTCTCCAGCATTCTTGAACACTTGCCAGACAGCCTCTGATCACATACCCTACATATCCCAAAGAATCAATTTCTCCTTTGGACAGGTATAATTGTTAGAACCCTCCTACAACCCACACCTCAAATCCACACACAAATTAAGTCTACAGCTTCCCTACAACTTCCAACCTTTCCTTTAGTCCTGTTCTCTGGAGTTAGGTAGATGTTTTTGTTTGTTTCTTTCTTTCCCCTCCTCCTTTCCCGTTGATTGTTCTTTAGGTGATTGAGGGCTAGCATTCTTTTCAAGCCCAACAAAATGTCAAGGCCCATTTCTTTCTTGATCTCTTGTCCCCATCATTCAATTTAACTGAAAACTCCACTGTTGTTTGTTTTGGGTTCATTTTGTTTTTTACTTGGTTCCACTTGCTATTCTAGATCTCTTTCTATTTTTGTTTGTGACAAAGTCAGGGAAGTTGCCAATTTAGGAAAATTTGTGCTCGATATAAAGGGAGTTGGGGGAGGAATTTAAAAAAAAAACCCTATGAAATTGGATCTGTCCCAAAGTGGAGAGGACTTCTACAATAGGATAGATGACCACTCATCATATATCAGATATATTAGAATGGGGTAGCCTTTTCACCAGTGGTTTGAACTAACTTGCCTCTGAGGGGCTTTCCAGCTCTGAAAATCTGTGATTATGTGAAATGTGAAAATAGTAATGAATATTTACAACGGATACACAAATGTTCCTCTGTATAGATGAAATGGGGACATTCTGAAATAATTATTTTTAAAATAGGCTCCTAATTCTTCCTGTGGCACCATAAGATATTTTTATGCTTATTTGTCACTAAAATCATGCCTACAATGAAATTCAATATGAAGGAAGCAAGAATATAAATCAACCAATAAATGTAAGATCAAGTACACACTCTAATAGAGAATAATGGGCATTTAAAATAAATGTTCTGTCTTTAAAAGAAAATTAAAAATAGCAATAGTAGGTAATGCAGCTGTAGGGCATTAAGATTTGCAAGGTATTTTACATATATTATCCCATTTGATCCTCACAACAGTCCTATGAGGTAAGTGCTATTTGAATACCCATTTTACAGATGAAGAAATTTAGTCTCAGTAAACTGGAGGGATTTACCCATGGTCAAGGAGCTAATAAGTATTTCCCTAATGTTGGATTAAAACCCAAAATTTCCTGATTTTAATATTAACACTTCATGCGTTGCATCTTGGTGCTGATCTCACCCATCAAAACTTTAATAGTTACTTGAGCTCATTGATGTGTGTACATCCTCCATCATTACAGGTTATAGTCCACCCATGTCTTCTTGTCCTGGGTTACACTTAGTCATGTTCCCCATCAGTCCTTTAAAATGCTCTCAATACTTTGGAAGCCTTTCCTTAGGTTTCTTCTTATTCTGTGGTTTCAGTAATCACTATGACCATGGATCTTTTACCACAATACCCCTACCAGTCTTCATATGTGGTTAGGCCTCTTCTTTTTTCCTATCATTCACTTGCTTTAGGCCACTTCTAGTTGCCGAGTCATCACTGATAATATGCTACAGCCATTAAAAGTGAACTGATTGGAACTCAGTGACATGAAACTATTAATTTGAATATTTTGGTTGTTCCACAAAGTTTAATGATTGATTCAATTGATTTTCTCCATTATGTTGCTTGGTCTTCTGATTAAATTAAACATAGCATTATTGACTTTTGGATCTGGAGGGATCTTAGTGATTGCAGGGCCATAGATTTAGGCTTGTCTGGGACCACATAACTCATCATTTTGCAGAGGGAAACAAAAACAAAACTAAGATCTAAAGAGATGTTATCAGATGACAGAATCATGCAAAGTAAGAGCTTGGAAGTGCTTAAAGATCATTGAGTTCACCAGTGAAGGAGAGAAGAGAACCCTGCAAAGTAAGATCTAGGAGGGACTTAAATATCACTGAGTCTCTTACACTCATTTATTAGAGGGTTTGGAAATGAGACTCAGAGAGATGGTAAAGCTAGAAGGGAACTTAGAGGATCATTGAATCTAATCCCTTCATTAACTAACAAGAAAACTGAGGTCCAGAGAGAAGTAACTTCCCTGAAGCTATGCAGATGTTACCATAAATGGTAGAGCCAGAATTTCTATCCACATTTTCTGGTCTCAAATTCAGTGCCAAACATCAAAGAATTTTAGAGTTGAACAGAGCACTTCAGGCTCTCAGTCCATTTCCCTGCTCAACTTAGTTAAGATTTATGATGAAAACCTAATCTAATATACTAGAATACAAGTTAACTTTCTCATGGCATAGTAAGTGAAATTAATTATTACAATAAGGGAATAATGACAGTTATTGGTGATTTTGTGAAGGGCTGTTACGTTTTAATATATGGTTCCTTAAATCCCTTGTATTTCACACATACACACACGCACACACACAAATGGAACAGATGATCCTAATAATAACTGATTTTGCTCAGTACTCCTTATCTCATTTGGACCTGATAACAAAAATGTGTGGTAGGACAATAGGTGTTAGTCTTCTCATTTGATATATGAGTAAACAGATTCAGAAAGACAAACCATTACTTTTTTTTATTCTTTTCAGACAAAATCCTCCTTCTATCCCAAGTTTCAAACCCCTACCTTCCTAATTGTCTTCTAGTTACAATGGAGAGAAGTGGAAAGAAGGGGGGGAGGGGAGAAAAGGGGAGCTGAATTGCCCAACTGGAAATTACTAGCTGGGTCCCTATTCAGGGAGGTTGGACTACTCACAGATTGTAGTTTGCCCTTTGTTCTCAGAGATGATCATGACATCAGGGAGATGATGACATGACTTGTAATTGAATTTGATTTCAGGGATATATAATTAAATGGGCTATCCCTTGACTCACATCTTAAAGAGCCCTACTCACTGA
This sequence comes from Bettongia penicillata ogilbyi, assembly GCA_023548195.1. Lineage (NCBI taxonomy): Eukaryota > Metazoa > Chordata > Mammalia > Diprotodontia > Potoroidae > Bettongia > Bettongia penicillata. The sequence goes on from JAJHZJ010000210.1 coordinate 896,488, forward strand.
ATGGGTGTTAACCTCACTCAAAGTGAGAACCTGAAAAGACAGTAACATAAAAGAACAAAGGTCTTTCATTGCATCCTGGGCCATCTCCAGTCATCCCCATGGATTTCTGACCACTGAACTCAGATGACCCTGGACAGGAAAGTGAGGCTAGTGATTTTTCACAGCACTCTATCACTCACATCAAATTCAATTGCCAGTGATGTCATCATCTCCCTGATGTCATGATTCTCTTCAAGAATGAAGGAGAAACCACATATAATCGTAACAATAAAAATGCATTGCAATATTTTTATGTGAGTATAATTTTATTTGATTATAGTTGTTTACATATATGTATGAGTGACTTTTTATTAGGGAAACAGAATATACATTTTAAATTGAATCTGTGATTTCCTTGTTTGGGGATCACGTATGATCCTTTGATTCTTAATCAATGCAAATCATACTTCTTCTGAGTCCTTTCATTGTAGACAGTCTTAAGGAATTGGTTGGTTGCTATCCTTCAATTTTGAAGAGAACCAAAATGACATCACCATGATAAAGTGAAATTTCAGTGTGTCCAACAGTGGCTGATCAGAGGAAGATAAGATCAGAATGCTCTACTGCAGGTTGGGCATAGATACGCCATGTGAATATTTGGGGTGACTATCCCAAATTTGTACGTCCTACATTTACTTTGTGCTGTCTCAATTCTGCTTTGCTCAAATAGCACAGCACCATGGGGGCATGCCATGCTGAGCAGTCTTGTGCCAGTGTCTCCCATGTTGCACAGTCAAATCCAAAGTTCTTGAGAGAGATCTTGAGAGTGTCCTTGTATCGTTTCATCTGGCCACCGTGTGATCACCTGCCCCATGCCAGTTCTCCATAAAACAGTCTTTTTGTTAAGCTTACATTTTGCATTCGAACAACGTGGCCAGCACATTGGTGTTGAACTCTTTGAATATTTAGCAGTTCAGCTTGAGCAGGGACTTTAGTGTCTGGTACCTTATCCCACTAGGTGATCCTCAGAATGTTCCCAAGACTGTTCAAATAGAAGTGATTCAGTTTCTTGGTATGGTGCTGGTAGACTGTCGATGTTTCACAAGCATATAACAATGAAGTTAGCAAAACAGCTCTGTAGACCTTCAGTTTAGTAGTAAGTCTAATACCTCTTCTGTCCCAAACTTTTATTTGGAGCCTCCCAAACACTGAGCTAGCTACGGCAGTGTGTGCATCAACCACATTATCAATGTTTATATCCCTGGAAAATACACTACCAAGGTAAATGGATGTATCTACTGCATTCAAAACTTCTCCATTTGTTGTAACTGATGGTTCCATGTATGGATGGTGTTGTGGTGGCTGATAGAACACCTCTATTTTCTTTGTCTTAATTGTTAGACCAAAATTAGCATAGGCAGCAGAGAATTGATCCATACTTTGTTGCAACTCAGCTTCAGAGGGTGCATTGAGTTCCCCATCATCTGCAAACGAAAAATCATGCATGAACACTCCCTCCACTTTGGTCTTGGCTTGTAGCCTTTTCAAATTGAAGAACTTAACGTCAGTATGGTAGCTGACCTTGATGCCATGTTCATTCTCATTGAAAGCATTTGTCAACATGGCTGAAAACATCATGATATAAATTGTGGGAGCAAGCACAGAGCTCTGTTTCATTCCACTGGTGACTGGGAAGGCACAAGAGCATTGTCCACTATCTAGAACTTGGTCAAACATGGCATCATGAAATTGATGTAAAATATTGATGAACTTCTCCTGGTAACTAAATTTTAACATAATTTTCCATAAGTCCTCATGACTAACAGTGTCAAAGGTATTATTCAGATCTACAAATGTTGTGTACAGACCTCTGTTCTGCTCCTGGCATTTCTCCTGGAGTTGTTGGGTAGTAAAAAATCATATCGACTGTTCCTCAGCCCTTTGTGAAACCACACTGGCTCTCAGGTATATGCCTATCTTCTAGGTGAAAGATAGGTCTATTAAGATTCTAGCAAGAACTTTGCCTGCAATGACTAAGAGAGAGATCCCCCTGTGATTGTCACAGGACAATCTATTCCCTTTACCCTTATAGAGATGAACAATGGAGGTCTTTGACACTCTTAGTAGTGAGGGCTTATGGAAAATTAAGGAGTACTTAGAGATGAAAGGAACATCACAGCACCTCACATCCATGATGAATCAAGGGTTGAATTTGAACTTGCAGTCTTTCTGACCACAAGATTGAAACTCTATCCTCTATACCACACAATCAATTCCTGAATATTTTTGTAATATACATACTCATATATTTAACGATGATATCATACACAAATGTATAAAATCTTGCATGTATGAATGTATCTGACATGAACATGCATTCTGACATTTGCAAAGCCCTTGCCTATATTATCTTACTTGCTCCTCACTGTGAATTTGTGTTTAGTGAATTCCTATTTGTAAATTGATTTCAAGATGCTACTTTGGGTGACTCATTGGGCTTTGTTTCCCTGAACTGCCAGCACTGAAAAGGCAGACTTGCTAAAAGAACAAAAGGTTATCCCCCATGAGTATCACCTTACTATCCTTCATTTAAAGCCAACATACAGTAAGGAATGGATGCAACTGTGTTTTGTACGTGTTCCATCCCCACTTCTTCCTTCTTTGCCCTCAATCTTTGAGCTATGATTCTGAGTTTTTTTTCATTTCCGAAGTCAAAGCAATCTAGGCCACTCTAACACAGAAACCAGAACCTTTGAGACTCTTTGTGTTACCTTGGGTGAGTTGTTTAGTACCCATAAACTTTGTATCAAAAAGGGATGGTGCTGGTATTGAATAAATACTTTCTGAGATGCCTTTGAATTTTGGATCCCATGACACGATTAATTTGAAATTAACTTACTATAGCCAAACCTAAAGAAACAGAGTGGATAAGATTCTGGACTATTCCTTAATGAACAGTTCCTTAATTGCCCAGAACATGGAGTATGACATTGGCAACTTTTGGCCATCTGATGAAATCTATGGACTGTTTCTCAAAACAACATTTTATTGTCTAAATTTTTAACTGAGGAAATTACCAAATATCAGCTAGACACCGAATTACACAATTATGTGTTGTTGTTTTTTTCCCATCCAACTTCACAGAACCCCTAAAATCTAGAACCAAACTTATTGGCAGACTATGGATTACAGGTTAAGAATCACTGACCTAGAATGTTAACAAAGAGATACATTACTTGTTTCACAGCATCTGGAGTAGAAGGATAGGAGTTATAAGATACAAGTAAAGAATCAGTTAGGAGACAATTATTGGAAAATTGTAGACATGAAAATGAGAATTTGATGAAACTATGAATCCTACTTGTCTTCAGAAGATGTCAATGACTTTGAAAGTAAAGATGAGAAAAATAAAACTGTATGGAAGGCAAAAGAAAATAGGTAAGAAGAAAAGATATTTGGGTAAAAATATATCAATCAGTGTTAAATATAGCACAGCATGAGTTAAATGTTTCAAAATGGAGTTTGACTTGGGTGTTCACTATAAGGAATTTGAAGTCAAGGTTTAAATAAACAAACATGAGATGAGAAAGGAAATAAACTAAGTAGTATCTTCTCAGAAGAAGCATCTTGATTTACAAGCTTATCCAAATATGTTGAAGACATTAACATTCTGCCCAATACATTCCCGCATGAAGAGAAATTCTATTGAAGAATGTGTTCATTTGAACATTTAAAGAAGTAATTAAAAACACGAAATTCAGAGAGGACTTCATGCTTTAGAAGCTTGCTTGCTGCTTTGTCCCTTTCAAAATTATCCTAATTCGACTAAAAATCTGTGGTTAAGAGTAATTTAATTTAATGACATCAATTGCACTCCCAAGAACAGGCAATAGTCCCTAAATTGCCCTACAAGGAATATTTCTCACTAACCAAGTAGCTCTAGTTAGGCTGGAATAGTAGTGTGCATGTTGTTGCTTCTTTCTTTTTTTCCTCAGATTTTATTTCCACAAATTCCTACCAAGGAATGAGTAAGGTACTTGCTAATGTTGGATACTGTTACTGCTTGGGCAAGGAAGCAGACGGCATTTGGCACAGAGCAAAGAGCAGATTTAGAGAAAAGAAAGAACATAATGGATTCTAGGATTGGAAATTATTTTTTTCTCCCCTCACACTTCCTTCAGGAACAGCTGTTATAGATTTCAGTCCACTTGGCCTGAATAGACCTGCTTGATATGTGGAAGACAGAGAATTATTCAATATAGGGAGAAACACCACTTTCATAGGCCTAGGGACCATCTGGATCAGGAACAATTTCAAATATCTGTTGACTATGTTACAGTGTTCTGCTTACTGCTTGAGTTCAGAACCAGAATTAGTGGATAAAGAAAACAATGAAGTGCCTTATGGAAGGACATGGAAGAAAAAAAGTAGAGAATGATACAGAAGCATAGATTGGTTTTGAGCTTCAATTTTGGGGGAAATATACATGTCAATGAATTTACCAATCCTATTAAGTAATGAGAAACATCCTAATTATTGGACTGATAGCTAAATAACCAGACTTCTGATGGGGGGATGATAACCATCAGTGGCTCTAAGAAGGGACAATGGATAATCTCAGTCCATGTTACACAAAAATAGCAAGAGATTCATGGAAAATGTTTGTGCATGTCATCTCCTTGTGTAGAGGAGAATGAATCAGCATCCACTCTTGCATTTTTAATCTTTCATGAAAGATGATGTCTAGGCTCTTTTTTTGATCAAGGCTTTCAGATAGTCCCATAATTTTTAAATTGTCTCTCCTGGATCTATTTTCCAGGTCAGTTGTTTTTCCAATGAGACATTTCACATTATCTTCCATTTTTTCATTCTTTTGGTTTTGTTTGGTGATTTCTTGGTTTTTCAGAAAGCCATTAGCCTCCATCTGTTCCATTCTAATTTTGAAAGGACTATTTTCTTCAGTGAGCTTTTGAACCCCCTTTACCATTTGGCTAATTCTAGTTTTTAAAGCGTTCTTCTCCTCATTGGCTTTTTGAATCTCTTTTGCCAATTGAGTTAGCCTATTTTTAAAGGTGTTATTTTCTACAGCATTTTTTTGGGTCTCCTTTAGCAAGGTGTTGACCCACTTTTCATGCTTTTCTTGCTTCTCTCTTATTTCTCTTCCCAATTTTTCCTCTACCTCTCTTACTTGATTTTAAAATCCTTTTTGAGCTCTTCCATGGCCTCATCCCACTGAATATTTATTTTGGATGTTTGGGATACAGAAGCCTTGACTTTTATGTCTTTCCCTGATGGTAAACATTGTTCTTCCTCATCCGAAATGATGGGAGACGATATCTGTTCACCAAAAAAGTAACCTTCTATAATCTTTTTTTTCCCCTTTTTTTGGGGATTTTCCCAACCAGTTACTTGACTTTTGGGTCCTTTGTCAAGAGTAGTGTATACTCTGGGGATCTGTAAGATCTCAGTTCCTCCAATGTGGCATAATCAAGCATGTACTGCTCTGGACATAGAGAGGGATTTTTGTGCCCAGAATGTTAGCAGAGATTCCCCTCCACAGCCAGCTGGCCTCCAGCTCCAAGTCAGCATTGGGGGCTGATTTTCAGATAAGCTTGATGGGCAGGGCAGCCATTCAGTGTAAGACAAACTAGCTCGGCCAGGGCTTCTACGCAGGGCAGAGGCAAGAATCACCTCTTCAATGCCCCCAGGCATTTTTACTTTCAGAAAATGTATGTGTACGAGGCAGCTGCCTGCTGCTGGAGCTATGGGAAGGCCCTTCTCCCTTCCTGGCTAGATGGAAAAAACCCCATCACTGACCTTTGGTGCCTGTGTGTTGAGGGATCTTTGAACCTGAACCTACTGCTGCTGGGACTGGGAATTCCGTGACTGGAGATTCCACCCCCAGGGGCTCTTCACGAGCTGTGCACCGGCAGTCAAGGCTCCAGTGCAACCCATGTTCCCGTGGGCCTTTCAGGTCACCCTGGGCTGGAAATCTCCTCCATTCTGTTTTTCTCCACTTCTGCTGTTCCAAAATGTGTTGACAGTCCCTCTCTACAGGTATTTTATGGGCTGTGGGGGGAGACCCTGCGTATGTCTGTCTTTCTACTCTGTTGTCTTGGCTCCACTCCCCCCCCCCCAACCTGGTATTTCTCAGTCAGCCCTGACAACTAGTTTACTTAGTGACACTTCAGGACGTTGCATTTTTAATCTTAAACAATGCCTGTCTAAGGCAATGAACATGGAATACTGTACTTTCCCAAATCACATAGCCAATGTGGATTGGAGGTTGTTTGAACCTGAATCTTCCTGATTTTGTCTAACCTTGTAGTTCACTACATTACATTCCCTATCATTGTAAAAATCAAAGAAATAATAGGTAACATTTATATGATGTGTTAAGCTTTAATAAGTGCTTTCTATTTTACTTCATTTGGTCTTCACAATAATTATATTGAGGGACTGTTTTATTATTCACATTTTACCAATAAGGAACCTGAATCACTGTAGTGCCAATGCAATATTCATAGCTTCTACAGTGGCCATGAATATCCCAGTGCAATGATGAATCAGGAAATACCACAATCTCTACATGAAAGACAGAACCAAAACATTTATTCAGACACCAGAAAGTCAAGTCCACAAAGAAATCTATACATAGTAACAATGCAGAGAGCAACACCATTCCCAATTCTTACCTCTGTTAGGCTTCCCACAAACCAGCTCCCTTAAACAAAATCAAAAACAAGCTCTCTCACATGGTCTAGCTATTTGCCTTTCCAAGCCCTGATTGCTCTCTAACTTCCTCTCAGCTTTGCTCTAGCCTCACCTCTTTCTGTTGCATTCTTCCTGCAACACACTTTTCTACTGAATGTGACTAAGACTCATGTGACTCAGGCTTCTATGTGACTTGAGTTGGTCACATGGGCCTATTAATGGAGTGGAAAGATCTTCCCTTAAGCAAAAATACATTAAAAAAGACATTAACCCATTATGCAAAAATACAGAAAAAAAAAAGTCAGAGAGCAGTTAGGTGACCTGATCAGTGTTCTACAGTTGAAGAAAGATTTGAACTCAGGTCTTTTTGATTCCATATGTGGCACTTTATCAACTTTACCACTTGGCATTTTGTACAATTAATTTCTTTGTAACACCGGAATTTTGTTCAGAAGAGCTTCCAAGCACCAGTTTTAAAAGTATGTTCAGTCATTTCCAACACTAAGTGAGCCCTTTTAGGGTTTTCTTGGCAACAGTACTTGAGTGCTTTGCTATTTCCTTCTCCAACTCATTTTAGAGATAAGGAAACTGAAGCAAACAGGGTTAAGTGACATGGCCAGGGTTATGCAGCTAGTAAGTGTCTGAGAATATATTTGAACACAGAAAGATGAGCCTTTTGACTTCAGGCCCAATACTCCATCCACTATGCCACTTACCTGTACTAAAAATGTATACATCTAAGTGCATATTTAGACACTGGTTCTCAAATACTTCCATTGAGGAGGACTGGTTGGAGACAACTAAGTAACAGGACAAAGAACATTTATATTATGAAATAGCTCTGCACCTAGATCAAATAAAAAAAAAAATCTTAAACGGGACTTATAAAGGTTAGTGATTTATTCTATCCCCATCTTGAGTTGATGTTAACTGAAGAAATCCTAGAGTCAGGTCTGCTAGATGAATAGGCTTCTTGCAGAGTAAATGTAGACTAAATAAAAACAGTCCATCAGGGATCCATACTCCATTGGCAGGAATTTGTGACTCAGAAATAATATCCAACACAGCAGAGCATGACCGACCACTGCCCTTCATGAAGAAAAAGAAAAGGTCCTGTCCAAACAGAAGGAGGAAAAATAAAGCTCCCTAGACCTATTTCTAAGAGCTTTGTAGTCTGAGAAATTTCTCAAAGCTGGTCTCCCAGATTTTCCTTTATTCTCTCTTTTCTCTAGGGAACCTAGAGAGTTCCAAAATGAAACTTTAGTTGACTTGTTTTGGGTTAACCAGGTTATATATATATATATATATATATATATATACTATATATATATATATATAATATATATATATATATATATATATATATATATGTATGTATGTATGTATGCCACTGTAATTATACTTGTTTCCAAGTGAAATATTTTCAAAGTTACAACTTGTCTAAGTATGCATGCTTTGCCATCATGGACACAGTGTAGGAGAAAAACCATTAAAAGCCAGCAAGACAGAGAACATAAAAACAATTTAAAAAGATACAAAATAAATGCATGATGTTTTTGAATTATGAACAAAGCTTTATGCACAAGAGAAACAAGACATCTTAGAATGAACTTTTTAAGATATTCAGATATTTGAGAGAAGTTTAGAATGAGTTCACCATTGCAAACTGTCACTAGGTGGATGATTAATAGAGTATTTATTAAGTGTCTACTATATATCAGGCAATATGCCAAGTGCTGGGGATACAAATACAAGCAAATGAATGTCTCTGACCTACAGGAATTTATATTCTAATGAAAGAAGACAACACATAAAGAACAGGATATTGGATAGAGGGAATGTGGAGTTGTTACACAGGTGGATAGAGGGATGGATTGGAAACGACCAGGAAGTAACCTAGAGGACTACTCAACAACAAAAACAAACAAAAAAAAGATCTTAGGAACTCTGGAGCTAAGAACAGGTAAATCCAGCAGAAAAGGGTTTAGGAAATGGCTAGAGTAGAGGCAATTTAGTTTGGAAACATCTGGGAAATCTTCCCAAGTGAATGTTTATGTTTACTTTGGATGTTTACGAGAATGACTCATAAGTTTCGTTTACATAGTAGATTAACCATAAACTTAATTTAACTTCTCTGTCTTGCTTTAAAAAAATGATTATTTTCAATCAGTAAAAACTGGCTTCACTGTCCCATCCTCCCACTAAACCAATCTGAGGAAAAAAAAAAAAAACAAAAAACAATCCCATTGTTATATTTTAAAATTAAAATTAACTGAGAGACAATGGGTCTGAGCATGATCAATTTATTAATTAGGCTAGCAGTAATCAATAAATTGGGTCAGTGTTCTCTCTCAATGACCAAAGAATTCAAGGCAAGCCTTAATATAGTTTGGGGAGTACAGAATTGGGTAGGAGGGGAAGACAATGTGATAGATATCATCATGGGAATAAGGGCAAGAAGACTGGTAAAATCAATAAGAGTAAGCCAGCATTCACATGGGGTATAATAACGTTGGATCAGGGTTAGAAGACTCCCTGGATTTTGAGAGAGGTAAGACCTTCCTTAATTGCACAAGACAGGCAAGGATGGACAGTGTGTCTTGTGGAAATGTACCAGGTCAGATTAATGATCTTCAAAACTAGAAAATGGATGCTCTAGAATTTTCCAGAAGCTGAAGGAATGAGGTATAACAAGTTTTATTTTAACTTAGAGAGGAAACAGTTCCTGTGATTAAGAAATGTTCTTTGTTTGAGTCCACCTACAAGGTTAGAGATAGTGAACCAGACTTTCTGAATCACTCAAAGATAACAGATTTCCTTGAGGCAAGGATAGAATAGTGATTAGACCGAGAACTAGCTTCTAACCTTAGCTCATAGGCAAAGAGACAAAGAAAATGTGACAAGAGCAATCGTACAAAATAGAGCAGTGACACAGAATAAAATCAATTATAAAATTACACAGAATCAATTTGATTTCTTTACCATATTATAAGACTGTAGTCAAACAAACCATGCCCACATTAGACATTTTCAAAACGTTCATCTATCTTGTGAATCTTTCACCTTTCTCTCAGGAAGTAGGATTCTGGCACCATAGTTGGCTAGGGTTTTGATCAGAATTCCTACGTTGTTCAAAGTTGTTTTTCTTTGCAATATTATTTGTATTGTATGAATAATCCTCCTGGTTCTGCTCCCTTCACTCTGCTTCAATATATGTCTTCCTGTATTCCCAGTGAACCATTATCTTCATCATTTCTTACAGCATGATAAAATACATATTTACTTAGAATGCTTACTATCTCGGCCATTCCCCAAATAGTGGGCAAACTTCCAATTTCCAATTCTTTGCCTTTACCAAAAAGAAAAAAAAAAAACAAGCAAAAACAACAGCAAAAACCTTACCTTAAATATTTTTGTACATTCTTAGTTATAGTTTATTTTGCTTAGGGTGCCATCTTTCTTTGAGATACCCTCCCTTTCATTCCCCTTTCCCCCCTTTTCTTCTATTTTCTTGTTGAGTGAAAAGGTTGTCTTTACCAAAGTTGGTTTCTATGTATCTTTATTTATTTTGAAGAGTTCAGATGAGAATAAATTTCAAGGGTCAGGCACTACCTGTTCCCTACTTCTTGTCTATATAGATGTCTACTTGCATACTCTGATTATGTAAAATGCATTTTCTTAACCTCGTTCGTCTCATGTATTCCTCTTCTCCTCTATCTCTATTTTACTTTTAAGATCATCAAAACATAACAGAACTATTCCAAGGCTGTCTATCTAATGAGATTCCCTCTATGACCTTCTAGCACAAATATATCCTCTCCCCATATTAGAATCTCAACATTTATTGTTGATACAATTGAAAGTTTCTAGATATCTCTGGTAGTTCATCAGAAATACACGTCCTCAACTTACTTAAGCATTCAATTATTTTTTTTCTCCTCTAGAATTGCATTCAGTTAATTTTGTTTATAAGCCTATATCCTTTGCTTTCTGTAATATCATAATCTTAGCTCTCCATTTCTTCATAATGATGGTTGCTAACGATGACCACAAATATGAATCCCTTGGAACTTAAGCTCTTTGTTTCTTGTCATTAGCAACATTTTTTTTTCTTTGACCTGGAAGCTCTGGATTTGGACTATTTCTTTTTTTTTGAGTTTTAATTTTCAAATTTCTTTTAAGATGTTTTTTTGTGGAGTCCTTCTATTTTCATGTTCCCTGTGGTTTTAAGAAGTCTTGGCATATTTATATTTCGATTCCTTGAATTTTGATGTCTAGGTACTCTTTTCCACTTTCCTCTCCTCTTTTTCTGACTCTGTCTCTCTTCAGGTAGTCTGATAATCCTTAAAATATTTCTCTTCAGTCCATTTTACAGATATGTCATTTTTGCTTTGATTTCATATATTTCCTTTCATTTTTGGATACTTTTAACTTTATTTTAGTATTTCTTATTGCCTCATGGAGTTTTCAACTTCTATTTGAACACTTCTGATTTTCAGCATGTTTACTGCTTCAATAAAGTTTTATGTCTTGTTGTGTTAATTTCCTTTCCAATCTCTCCCCCAAAATACCTCTCATTTTTTTCATTCTAGAGCTACAATTTAATTTACATAAAAGTAACTCTTAAAAAATCAAACTCTTGCTACATCTCTTCCAGGAATTCTGGTTAAATTTGTGGCCAACCTATATTTTTCTTTTAGAGTTGTAGATGCTCTAAAATCATTTTCTTTTTCTGGATTTCAGTCTTGACTCTCTTTCTCAAAATAATAGTTTTTAATGATAAAATTCTATTCTTTCATTTCTTCCAGTTTACTTCTTCACTTCAAACTTTACGTTAGGGCTGAACTCTGTTCATCTAGAGTAATTTCCCGGGCTGGTCTTGATGCTGCTTTCTTGCTTACTGAGTGTTTTTATTTCTAGATTTCAGAATCATCTCAGGCTAGGAACTTGTGATTTTTCCTTCTCCCAAAGATGCCTGATTCATGGTTAAATAAAATTTCTGCTATTTTTTCTGAGTTCTGTAAGTTTTTGACGAGGGTTTGGTATAAGCAACAAACCTATGGAGTTCTGGTACAGTGCAATGAGACAATTTGGTTCCTAGTGACAATCCTGAAAATTTGGTCTGGTAGGAAATATCTGCTCTAGTTATCCTACTGTGGGTTTTGGGCTGTGATGGAGTCTGAGATCTGGAGCTGCATCTGATTTTAGAACCCCAAAATTCCTATCTACTTCTGAAATTGGTTCTTTTTTCAATATATAGTCTAAGGCCTATGACTCCTCCTCATCCTGAAAAATCACTTTTAGGCCTTTATTATCTCCTTAGTTAATCCTGGACTTGTGATTTGAAACTAGTGAATTAAACAGAGCAACTAGCAATCATCTATTCCTGCAGACTAACAAGGTTGTCTCTCTCGTTGCTAAATTCAGAATTATGTCTTGCCCTGCTACATAGTCTCTTAGAATGTTAGAAAGCACCATGTAGCAGATCCTGGCCAGACCCCAGTCCCTAGTGTTTGCAGAACCCTGACTATGTTTCTCTGCCAGTCTAGACTGGAACAAAGAATGTGACTTTCTTTTCCTTTCATTTTCTGATTCAAACTTTTGTCTCGTACACTTTCTATATTCATTTGGGCAAGTAACTTGTTCTCCATGAGCCTACTGCAATCTTTCTAAAGATGGGTATATTTATGTATATATGTAATTTGTGTATATGTGTGCATGGATATGTTTGTATGTGTATATATTTATGCAAATATGTATATATATATATATGTGTGTGTGTATATACAATAATTCTACTATTTGATGTCAGTTCCAGCTGTAAATCTATGTTCCTAAGACTTCAGTGACCTTGGGCAAGTCACTTCACTGTCTTATACCTCAGTTTACCTGTCTTTAAAATGAAGTGGTTGGAATCAATGGTCTCTAAGGTCGCTTCTAGCCCTAGATCAATGACCCTGTCACCTATCTCACAGGGTTGTCTTTGAGCCCAAGTGTTATAATTCCCAGAAATATTTTTAGCTCTGCTGATTATGAAAAAAAAAAATCAAACATACTTCATTTCCTATTTTTTTCTAGAAAAAAATGCTATGGAACATATCATTATTCTTTCTTCTCCTATTTGATTTAAAAGTCCTCTAATTCACTTGTGACATTCTCCAAGGAAACCTTATTCAGTGAAATTCAAACTGGATCTGAAATCAGAGGGCATGGATTCAAATCCTTAATTTGTCACATTACTAATTACATGTCTTTGGCAAATCTCTCAATGTCTCTTGGCCTCTTCACCTCATCTTTAAAAGGAGGGGCCTGGTTTTGATTATCATTGCACTTCTCCCTAGGTCTAAGTCAATCAGGCTATGATACCTTTGCCATCCAAACGATTCCACTATAGCTTACATAATAAGACCATTTAAATTGACTGCTAAAATTCAGGTTTTTAGAGCCAGTATTCATTTACCAGGAACGTCTTTCAGGCTCTGTGAGTCAGTTAACTTTTTTTTTAATGCAAACTGCAGTCTTTAAAAAAAATGAAAAGACATTCCCTGTTGTTTCTTGCATTGCTTACTACAGTTGCTCCTAATTTACTTTATTTTGACAGAAAATTATTTTAAATAATACATCATATTTCAGGACCCTCCATTTTACGAGATAAATATTTTGAATAATTAATAGACCAGCATGATTCCATTTCCAAGCATTTAATTTAATGTTTACTCATAAATTATCATTGTAATGCAAGATGACATATCACATCCAGGGATGGGAACTTGAGGATTCACATTTCTCATCTGACTTCCTCTCATCATTTATTTAGTGTGTGATGCTCTTCAAAATCTAAATGTTGTGGGTAGAGAGACAAGGGATGAATGAGTGCAAATCTAATTATAATAGTAGAATGGGAGGTTCTATTATCTCATCTAACTCTGGCATTAACCGTTTTTTACTCAATTACTTTGTACAGTGACAAAGGGAGATGGCTTTGAATTTATCAAACGCCATTCTGTCTTGGCTAAAGTTGGATCAGTATTTCAATAAGAATAATTGTTATCGCCATAACAATGCATAATGATGGAAATTAAAGAACTCTAATTGGTTATTAGTTTAGGAAGAAAAATAGTTGCTTGGCTGTATTATTGTATAAGAGTTCAGCATTCGCAAATTTTCTGTTTGTCACTCCAAAATTACCCTTTCCTCGATTACAATGCTGTTACACTCTAGTGGACTTGCTAATATAAGTAGTATACTAGGTCCAAGCAGATATGTTATATTGGACTCATTGTCCAATTAGGGGTCATGTCACTTAAATTCTTGGTGCAATTGTTCATGTGTCTAATAAGGAACACAATGGTCTTTTCTTCGATTCAATTCAATAAACTATTATTGTTTTTTGTATTTAACATGCCACAAGTTATTGTTATGGCATTATGGATACAGTGTCAAAAATGAAACAGCCTTTCCCCTCAAGGAACTTATGTTCTAATAGGTAACTGTATCTTTATACCTGTAAGTAAATAAAATATGTATGAAGAAATGCAAAATAAATTATTTGGAAACAAGGAGGCAATTAATCTTATTGTAATCTGCATAGTCAGATTATATCTGGACCATATGGTTCTGTATTGGGAGCATCCTAGCAATTTCTCTCTTAGAACAGAGAGTAGTCAGAGGAAGCCAACAAGAATATTTAAGAGTATGGAGCTCATACCATATGAGCACAAGCTGAAGGTATGTTTATCCTAAAAGTGTAAAGACTTGTGCAAGAAGAGTAAGACCTATTCTTACCTTTGGCCACAGAGAATAGATCTAAGAGCAATGATGGGAAGCTGCAAAGGCATAAATGCAAGTTTAATAGAAAGAATTCTAATCATGAGAGATATCTAAAATTGGAATCAACTTGTGAATAGGTAGTGGTGTTCCACTCAAGTGAAGTCTTTAAACAAGAGATGGAAGACGTTTTCAGGGATAAGTTGGACTAAATGGCATTAAAAGTCTCATATGACTTTGAGATTCTTTTTAAAAAGGCAAAATAAAAAGATAATTATACAGGAAGTCGTCTGATGAGTTCAGAATTTAAATTGTCCTGTATAAAATGGAAGGAAGGGCAGAAATTAAAAAAAATAACAATGGAATATAATTGAAGCAAATAAAAAATCCTGGCCTTGTATTGAGAAATCTTTGCTATAAACCTACTAGTTATATGGCCATAGACATGTAACTTACCTCTCCAAGTCTCATTCCATCCATCATATGCAAAATAGAAGAATATTAAACTATCTACATTATATGACTATGGTGAGATTACCAAATGAGATTATGGATTTGAAGCACGTGGGAAACTTTCAAATACCATATAAATGGCAGTGATTAATGCTAGAGATCATCTAATTAACACCTTTATTTGTCAGATTGAGAAACCAAGACCTAGAAGAGTGAAGTGACATGTCCAAAGTCATGTAAATAAGAAGGCATATAATCATGACTCCAATCCAGTATCCCAGGCTCCTGCTAATTTCTCTTACCATTACAGAATGTTTCATGGAGTTGGGAAGATAGTTTCAGGAAAACTAAAGCCCAGAGTTAAGGGGTTGTAAATATGGGGAGAGACAACCATTCTAGAGAGTAATTTGGAACTATGCCCAAAGGCAATAAAACTGGGCATACTCCATGAGCCAGCAATACCCCTATTATGTCTGTATCCTAGAGAGATCATAAAAATGGAAAAGGACCCCCGTGTATGAAGACATTAGTAGCAGCTCTTTT
Organism: Bettongia penicillata ogilbyi; assembly: GCA_023548195.1. Lineage (NCBI taxonomy): Eukaryota > Metazoa > Chordata > Mammalia > Diprotodontia > Potoroidae > Bettongia > Bettongia penicillata. The sequence goes on from JAJHZJ010000210.1 coordinate 911,944, forward strand.
TGTGGTGGCCAATAATTGGAAATGGAGGGGTTGTCTATCAATTGGGGAATGGCTGATCTAGTTATGGTAATTGAATTTGATGGAATACTACTGTTCCATAAGAAATGATGAGCATGTGCACTTCCAAACAACCTAGAAATACTTACACAAACTGATGCTGAGTGAAATGAGCAGAACCAGGATGATGTTTTGCACAATAATAGTAACATTGTATAATGACCAACTTTGATAGATATAGATTTTGTCAGTAATGTAATGACCTAAGATAATTCCAGAAGACTGATGATGGAAAATATCTATATCCAGAGAAGGAACTATGGAGGCCGAGTGCAGATTAAACCATACTGTTCTGTGTGTGTGTCTCTGTCTCTGTCTGTCTGTCTCTTTCTTTCTCATAGTTTTTCCTATTGTTCTGCTTCTTTTTTCATAACATGACCAATGTGGAGAAAATAAAAATAAAGCAAATAGGGCAAGAGAGAGAGAAAGAGATGGAGAAATAAATAGGGAAACACAGAGAGGCAGATAAGGATAGAAAGATAGGAAGAAAGAGACATTATAGCTAGATGGGTATAGCTATGCCATTTATACATGTATGCATCTATGTATATGTATATGCACATGCATGCATATATACACATATGTATGGAGGTATGGATGTATGTATATGTGTGTGTGCATACCTATCTATATACATATATAACATTTGTTAAGAATATTAGAGTAATTTCCAAAGTATTTTTTAGAGTCAGAATACAGAGGAGAGAGTATCCCTTGTGGTTTGAATGAGTTTTAATGTTTACAGATAACAGATATAACCTTAACTTTTTTTCTCTTGCTTTGATTTACTTTCTCTCTGTCATAGAAATGAGCCTCAAGATGGAAAAGGTAGAAGAAAAATGATGAAGGAGGACTGAAGTCCAAGATAGATGACAAAACAGTAAAAGAGTACGTACATAACTAAAATAAAATAATTTCAAGTTTCCATGTCCACATCAAAGGACATCCTAAGGCATCAAAAACACAGATGTTATCATAAAGAAATTCCTAAAGATGCATATACTCTAGCACTTCCCCCACAGTCCACAAAATGCCTATAAAAAATGACTCTCAACAAATTCTAGAGTAGCAGAAGCCACAGAACGCCAGAGTAAAAGAGATTTCCAGCCAAAAGTAACCTGGAAGGCTGACAGGAAAGATCTATCCCTTGGGATGCTGAGCCGAGTGGAGCTCAGCCCTGGCCACACAGCACTTGGAGGAGCAGGACCTGAACAGACCCCCAGGGCAGAATTATCATAGGTAGGGTCCTTATCCCTCAATCCACAAGCAACTAAGAAAGTTTCAAAGGTCAGTGTGGCAGGGCTTTTCCAGCTGAGGGAGAGGGGAGCAGAGTCCCTTCAGCACTGGTCCCAGGTGGCAGCAGAAGTGGCAGCAGAAGCAGTGGGTGGAGGGCAGCTATGGTGACCATGGAAGCAGCCTGAGTCCATTGTCCTAGCTGCTCAGCTTAAAGCCTCTGAGGTAATTAAGCAGGGGATCTGAACCTCAGCCCTCATTGATGGCCTGGCCCTCACACAAAGCCCCTGGGGGAATTGAGCAGCCAATCTGAATATCAACCCTGAGCATGGTCCTGGAGGAGGAGGTGCACTAGGACCTCCCTCTTGACAAAGGATTCAAAAGTCAAGTAACTGGCTGGGAAAATTCCCAAAAAGGAAAGAAAAATATGACTGTAGAAGGTGACTTTCTTGGTGAACATGTATCTCCTTCCATCCTTTTGAATGAGGAAGAACAATGCATACTGTCAGAGGAAGTGAAGGCTTCTGTCTCCAGTACCTCCAAAATGAATATGAAATGATGAGCTCAGGCCATAGAATAGCTTGAAAAGCATGTTGGCAGCATGCTAAATGGGAACCAAAAATGCTGAGGAAAATATCACCTTTAAAAATAGGCTAACTCAATTGGAAAAAGATGTCCAAAAAGCCAATGGGGAGAAGACTTTAAAAAGTAGAATTAGCCAAATGGAAAAGAAGTTTGAAAAGTTCACTGAAAAAAAGAGTTCTTTAAAAATGAGAGAGGAGTTCAGGGAAGTCAATGACTATATGATAAATGAAGAAGTTACAAAATAAAACCAAAAGTGTGAAAAAATAGAAGATAACATGAAACATCTCATTGGAAAGACAACCGACCAGGGGAAAATAAATATTTCCAGGGGAAAATAAATCCAGGAGAGACAATTTAAAAATTATGGGACTGCCAGAAAACCATGATCAGAAAAGGAGCCCAGGCATTATCTTTCCTGAAATTATCAAGGAAAACTACCCAGATATTCTAGAACTAGAGGGCAAAATAAATATTGAAAGAATCCACCAATCACTTCCTGAAAGAGATCCAAAGAGAGAAACTCTTCGGAATAGTGTGGCCAAATTTCAGGGTTTCCAGGTCAAAGAGAAAGTATGGCAAGCAGCTAAAAAGAAACAATATGAGTATTGTGGAAACACAATCAGCATAACACAGGATCTGGCAATTTCTACACTAAGGGATCAAAGGGCTTAGAATATGATATTCCAGAATTCAAAGCAACTGGGATTAAAAGCAAGAATTACCTACCCAGCAAAACTGAGTATAATACTTCAAGGGAAAAAATGGTCATTCAATGATATAGAGGACTTCCAAGCATTAATGAAGCATTCAAGATCAGTACTGAATAGAAAATTTGACTTTCAAAACAAGAATCAAGAGAAACATGAAAAGGTAAGCCAGCAAGAGAAATCATAAAGCTGAACAATTTACATTCCTACATGGAAAGATAATATTTGTAAATCTTGAGACTTTTCTCAGTATTTGGGTAGATGGGATTATACACATACACACATAGACAAAGAGTACAGGTTGAGTTGAATCAGAAGAGATATCTGTAAAAAAAAATTAAGTTAAGGGGTGAGAGAGGAAAATACAGGGAAAAGAAAGGAAGAAATGGAATAGGTCAGACTATCACTCATAAAAGAGAAAAGAAAACTCTTTCAAAGGAGGAGAAAAGGGAGGAGGTGACAAGGGAAAAATGAAGCTTACTCTCTTCACATAAGGCTTAAGGAGGGAATAACATGCTCACTAAATTGGATATGAAAATCTGTCTTGTACTACAGGAAAGTAGGGGAGAAGGGGACAAGTGGGGTAAGCAGGATGGTAAAAGGTAGGTTAAATGGGAGAAAGAAGTAACTAGACATAAACACTTTTGGGAAGGGACAAGGTCAAATGAGAGAATAGAAAATAAATGGGGACAGGGTAGGATGGAGGGCAATACAGTTAATCTTACACAACATGATTATTATGGAAGTATTTTGCAAAAGGACACATATATAGCTTGTCAGTTTCTTGCCTTCTCAGTGAAGATGGGCGAGGAGGGAGGGAAGTTGGAATTCAAAGTATTAGAAACAAATGTTGAGAATTGTTATTGCATATAACTGGGAAATAAGAAATACAGGTAATGGGGTAGAGAAATTTATCTGGCCCTACAAGAAAAGAGAGAAGATGGGGATAAGGGAAGGGTGGAGTGTGACAGAAGGAAAGGGCTAATCAGGTGTTATGGGGTGGAGGGAGGGGAGAGAAGGGGAGAAAAATTGGAACTCAAAATTTTGTGGAAATGATTGTCAAAATCTAAAGGTAAATAAATAAAACTATTAAATATTAAAAAAAGAAATTCCTGGAAATATTTGAGAGATTGTGAAGAGTAGGACTGTGAAATCATGAAACTACTCTGATTTGCAAGAGGACCACATCTTTCCTCTAGCTTCTTGATAAGATCTCTTTAGTTGAGGTTGGGGCAAGAGAAGAGCTTAAAATAATGCAAAGGACTGGTTCCATAGAATCAGTCAGGGTCAGAGTCTTATCAGCACTCTCCAGTTTTAAACACTCTGCACCCACCAGTCAATCCTCAAACCCTTTTATTATGTCTCTCTCATCTGTCCTCTTCTTTTATTCCTCATCATGACCATGCTAGGTCCTCATTGTCACCTACTGGCTTATTCTAATGGAGCCAAGTAAGTATTACCTTTCACACACTCTCTCTAATTCAAACCATTCTTCATACCATTGCCAAATTTATCTTTCTTTTGCATAGGTCTAGTCATAGCTGCACAAAAATTCTTCAATGTTTCACAGTTATCTGCTGAATCAAATTTTGGACCCTTCCCACACTAGAATGCCAATTTAGAACTTTCATGCTCTTAACATCAATTGAGGATCTCAATTATCACATTGGCATGTCATGAGCACTACTCATCATTTCCCATACAGTTGTATCTGCAGCCTAACTCCATTCCCTGCTTTTGTTGAAATTGAAGTCTGAGGGATCTGGGTTCAAATACCCACTCTAACATCTTCAAAGTAGCCTTGAGGAGTTCATTTTACATCTTTCATTCTTGGACTCCCCATCTGCAAGATGGAGACTATAATTCCTTCAGTAAGTACCTCACAGAGTTGCTGCCAGACTCATAAGATATTATAGACATAAAGCATTTTGCAGGCTTTAAATTATGCCACATATATGTCAGTTAGTAGCAGGTTCCCTCTGACTAGAATGCCATTTTTCTTCAGCCATTGAAATCCTAATATTCTTTAAAACAAAATCATCAGAATGCCTTCTCTGATTGCCCCATTGATTAGAATCCTCTTTTTTAATGCTTTTAGCCAATTTATTTTCATTGATATTTATGGATATATCTTATATCTCTACTTTAAAATTAGTTTCATAAGAGCAGGGGCCATGTCCAGTCCCAACTTGATCTCTTTTCCCAGTAAGTATCACAATGTTTTTCACTGAGTAAATGTTTAATTAAGATCATCAGATTAGATAGTGTGGGGACATTAGTAGCCATCCTCATTTTACAGAGAAAGAAACAGAGGGTCAGAGGGGATAAATGACTAGCTTAATATCTCCCCAGAGGAAAGTAATAAACTAGAATTTGAACCCAGGGACTCTGACTTTAAATCCAATATCCTTTTCTCTGATACACATTACCTCTACCCTTTCTGAACTTGTGTATTAAGAAACATTATAGTCAAATTCTTACTTTCCATTTCCCTACAACAAAATTCAATGCTTGAATATACACCCTTCCCCAAATTGAACACAATATTCTTGCTCCTTCCAACCTAGTCTCAAAGTTCCAAAAGAACAGACCTGAAAATATCACATTAGCATGTTTCAGGGACTTGGTGATATTCAGACAATAATTAAAATATTCCTCAAATGTATTCATTCTTGAAAACATGAATATACTTTTAAAAATGGTGGTTCATTTTTGAAGCATTGTGATGTTAATGTAAAGTTAAAGATCTTCTCAACCCATTAATATCCCTCTGGTGGAGTTCCTTAAGAGGGGTTTGATTAGAGGAGGCTTGTGTTGTGGAAGACCCATACCTTTTTTTAATTTCTAAGGAGTTAAAGAGCTCTTCCATCCATTAATAGGGCAGCCCATTAAGGGAAGCTTGATTAGGGGGAGATTTGTTTTGTAGTAAGACCCACAACTTTTGTTAATCTCCAATGAGGCACTAGTTCTCAAGGACTGTAATTCCCTCCAGCTCTAAAAAGTGTATATATAGCCTGGGGTGAGGTTTTTCTTCAGGACTTACCCATTGGAAGTGCACCTTTGTCTAGAAAAGACTCTGAATAGCCATTAAGGAGCCCTCTGACTTTGAAGACCCAGATGTTAGTGTTTCTCTCCCTAGTAATTATGCATATATGTAATGGTCAGATGATATACATTTGTATATATGTAATGGTCAGATTGTATACATATGTATTTATGTAATGGTCTGATCAGTTGGATCTGTCTGTTGATCCATGATGCACTGTGTATGGTCAGACAATTGGAAGTCTTGTCTGTTGGTCTTCATTTCTCTGCTTACATTTTCCTGTTGGTATATGTGTTTGAGTAAAGTGATTGTTGACCACTCAGAAGTTGCTTTTCTTTTAGAAAAGCAGATCTAAGAACCTTGCACTAAGTCCTGCATATTTCAGGGTGCCCACAGTTACAAATATCATGAAGACAAAAGCTCTAGTTAACTAATACCACCCCCACCCCCACCCAACCTCCACCCCTGCAAAGTCAAGCGGGTAAAATCCTATGCATTTTGTGTTCAGGAACATTATTTTAATTGAAGAATCTGACAATGTCAGAGGGCTAAAGGGAACATTGTATCAGATCTGCAAGATCCTGACCAAGGTCGTGGTGAAAGTCACTTGTATTTTGGATGAGTTCATTTTATACAACTTAAGAAGACATCTTCTTCTATTCATCATGTCTGGAATCCTTCTGATTAGGTTATTTGGTGAAAAATCCACTTTTGTCCTCCTTCTTAAATCCATTCTATGTCATTTATCTTTGATTATCTTTGGCAATGTGGCAAGGGTTTGATGCGCATTAGACTTGAATATTTAAAGTGACTGCTGAATCAGAGTCAAAGTGCAGGATGGGATTTCCTAATGAACTCTGAGCAATTTTATTAAAATGTTCTCTTTCCTTCACCATTTCTTCATCCTTTGTCATCTCTGGGCTCCTTTAGCACTTTTCTAGACTGCCTCAACTTTCAAAATAGGATGTCATTATTCCTGCATAACAACCCTCTGTATTAGCAGAGAATAGCGGTTCTTAAAGGATTTATGGATTTCTCCAAACACTATCTGGAATGCCACTTCTGCCCACATCACTGATTCATGAGTTCATCTTTGGGAAGACAGCGGCCGAATTACTTTTCTTTAGGGAGCTGATAACATCTTGGGGGAGAAGAGGGTCAGCCTGTCACTTGGAGAATACCTTACAAATTACAGCCCAAATGTGCCAGCACTATAAAAGTCATTAAGTATTTCACAAAATGAGGTTTTTGCTGCTTGAATTCCATCAGCCAGCAATTTTTACCTTGATTACCGAAAGTCACTTCATCTGTCTCCCAGCATCCCCCTGCCTGTAACTTATCCCTTGTTCTCTGAAGGTGATTTGACAGACTGTCAATCTTTCTAGTATATATGTCACTTTCTACAGCAGTTATTGCCTTTAAAAGGAGGAGGGAGAGAGAAGTCCTAAACATGGCAAACCAAAAACCCCAGCAATGGTCTTTCCTAATTTCCCACATTATTAGCATATGCAAATCCTTATGGCAATTCACTGTAATTGTATGGTTATAATTAAAATATCGTGTCTACTCATATATATATATATATGTGTGTGTGTGTGTAATATATATATATATATATATATATATATATATATATATATATATATATATATATATATATATATACTTACGTATATCTCTTCAGTTAATGTGCCACAAATGGCAATAGATAGATGGATTGATAGATGGATAGATAGATAGATTGATAGATGGATAGGTAGATAGATAGATAGATAGATAGATAGATAGATAGATAGATAGATAGATAGATAGATAGACAGATAGATGTTGTTGCTTTTTGTTCCTTCTTTGTTCCAGATTTTAGGTCACAAGCAGCAGAACGTACTTGAAGGCTGACATTCGTTTTTCTGCTTTGGACATCTAAGACAGGAATAGTAAATTTCCAGGTCTTGGATCCTGGTAAGACAAAGACATCACTTAAACAACAACTAGACTTTATCTTTTTCCCTCCAATGCCTAGAGGCAGTATTTTGATTTTATTATTGTAAAGCCAGGTTCTTTACCAAAAAAAAAAAAATGGAAATGGAAATGTAATTTTATTGCTTTTCACAAAGGATCCATTCATTGGATCCATATACCACTATTTTCCAAACATAGCTGTAGTTGACATGGATTTTCACTATATCTGTGAGGTGGGGGCACCCAAACATTTCCCTTTTCCCCATGGAATAAGACCTCAGAGAATAAAAATATATAAAGTGGAACTAATAAGAAAAGCTGAGAAAAGTCTAGGAAATAATGAACTAAGGAGGATTCAGTTCCAATTTCAGCGAATTCTATTGTTGCACAAGAGAAAAAGGTGAATTGGGGGTGAGTAAACCTGTCTCCAAATACTAGAAATGTTTTTCTTATATAAAACTATCTCCAAACCACAAAATTTCCACAACCAGAGAGGATCACATTACTGTATATACCGGTAACACTCATCTTCCATTCTTCCTCAAGAAAAATATCAAGAACTTTTTCTTCTTATAAACAAACTTAATAAATTCTTGTCTTTTTTATAATTTCCCTGGTCTCTCAGTTACAACACAATGTCATAATTGATTTTTCATTCACTTTCACTCCATATATACAATTAGACCATGTGTAAGTTTTGACCAGAATAGAAATATTTCACATTCCAACCGTTCAAGTTTATTTGGGCATCTGTGGAATCTAATCTACTGAGATGGAATTTTCTTTTCTTTTTTTTTTATTCTCTAATTCAAAATTGCAATTTTCTTATTTTTATTTAGTATTTTATTTTCCCCAGTTACAGGCAAAAACAATTTTTAACATTGTCTTCATAACTTTGAGTTACAAATTGAGATAGAATTTTTAAAAAGAATTGCGATTCATTTCAATATTTTTGTAAATTGTAAATCTTTGTTACCCATAGTGAAATCTATCTACAAAGCACCTTAGACTGTTGGTATGTTGGTATGACATAAAGAAGAACTTGAGGAAGCAGTTCACCCCCTACATGACCCTTACTTTCCTAATGATTTAAAACCTTTTGACATCATTTTAAAGAAAATACTTTGAACCCAATGTAATATTGATAAGAACAAAGCTGATTAGTCAAGGAGATATGTGAGATTGTGATATATTTCTATTCTGGTTAGGATAGGTGATAAAGGCCTAAGGGCATAAATGTATGAAATTAAATTAGACACACTGTGACTCAGGCAATATCCTTTTTCAAAAATTTATTTCAAGGGCCATGGATAGGAAATGGACCTGTCACTCTTTAGGTGAAGGCAGTTCCTGGATGAGGAAACAATCCACAAATGCAAGTCAGTTTCTTCTCTGAAACTTATCATCTTTGAGAGCTTCCTAGATCACTGACAAGTTGTGAGTTGCCCATAATCATACAGCCAAGTCTTCCTGATTTCAAATATGACTCCGTAGTTGCCAACAGTTAATTGTATTCTAGACATTATGCCATATCCCCCTCCCCTCAATGTGCATTTTCTTGCATACACATGTGCATCAAGCTGTTTCTTTTTGTTTTGAATTAGAAACAGTCATCAGAGTGAAAACATGTACACATTATGCCTACAAATATGATAATGACTTTTTACTGTCATATCCACATTTTACCACAGAGGCCATCAAATTTATTACCATCTGTCATTTCTTTTTCTTTTAATCATTAGTATACCAATGAATTCATTGGTTGCTCAAGAAATATCCCTCATTCTTGCCGCATTATCATTCCATCTTCTTTTGCATATATGTTTTGACTAATGGCACAGTTGTAAAAAAATATATAGATGAATACCTATAATTTAGAGTGTATGAAGTTATATGGAAGACATATAAAGTTCATATCTGTCTTTCTATCTCTATCTTTTGAGTATCTGTCTATATAGCTATATATTAATCTATTTTTAAATGTATTTCTTGTATTACTATTATAAATAATGAGTTGCTACCAGAATTGACCAAGGGGAAGAGAACAGACTGTATTACTTGGGGAATTTGAACAATGTTGTTAATTCTCCTAAGCATCTCCTTGAAACAAATATCAACATTACATCACTGTTGTTGTTTGACTGTGACTCATGGAACACTGATTTCCATTCTCAAAAGAAATGAAATTGAAAATCATCCAAAGGGCAATGTAGAGTAATTGTCAAATGGGGAAATTATATATGCAGAGGTCATATGCATATGTATATGTGTGTTTGTATGTGTGTGTACTTATAGGCAAATGTTTTCATATATACATGCATTTATATATATATGTATATATACATATATGTATAATATTTATAAATATACCAATCAATCATAACTATAAACAACATGAGGCAAATGTTTTATGTATAGGAAAGCATTCAATTATTACATAAATATGACTTCTTAAACATCTATGAAGTTCTCTTTTTCCTAGCTATGCAACAGATTAAATTTCTCAGTACTTAATTCTAAGCAATGAATTCTTAAACCTAAGACTTTGCTTAGTCTGGTATAACTTATGAACTTTTCTCAGAAATATGTTTTTAAAACATAACATAAAAATACAGAATTTCAAAGGAAACCATTTTTATTGAAATCTGGTCATATGTACACATATCAATATGCATTTATATGTGTGAATACATACACATACAGACATATATGTGTGCATGTGTATATGTATATGTGTTTGTGTTACATTTGCTGAACAACTAAAACAGGTAGTCATCCAAAGGGCAATGTAGAGCCATTGATATTGAAAAAGATCATATATCTAGCTGTTGTAAATGCATGTGTGCACAAATATATGTGCATACACATACATGCACATATAGGTATGTTTGTGTACACATGCATGCATGCCTACATACAACACCCAAGTTCACAGATCTCATGTTAAGAAACACTTCTCTAAATCTTGGAAAGTGTCACATCTTGTTTATGATCACCACCTTTTCTGTGTGCTGCAATGCTCTCCTTTTGCCACTAAAACATTCTGCAGCTGGATAATCTTTGGTTGATATTTTGCAGGCATAAGTATAATGTTTGCCTGAATCAGATAATTTTCAGAGGTGAAAGGAACCATGTTAAGTCATCAAATCTAACCTATACATGAAAAAAGAAATATTACCTCTACAACATACTGAGGAATTGGTCATTCAATATCTGCCTAATACGTTTCAACAGGGGATGGGGTGGGATATATTATTGGCCCAGACAATTTATTCCATTTGGATACCTTATATTATATAAGTTGTTCCTTCTTAGTGAGAGAATTGTGTAAACCAAACTGACTCCATCTTGTAAAACTGACTCCATTTTGAGAATTAAGTTTACTTTTTCCTATAAATTCTTCTTGCTTCCTAATATGGGAATTAAGTAACATCCTGTTTCACATCTGGGAATGTCCATTGGTTCAATCTTACCCCTCCCAAATGCTGAATCTCATTCATCCCCCTCACAACTCAGAAAAGCCCTAATTTTTTCTCCAATTAGAAATCAGGTGACCTAATCTTACATCCTGGTTTTGATTCTGTTAATTGTTTGCTTTAACATGAAAATGAGTTGCCTTCTGTATTCAGGATCCATTGTCAACCTAAGGAGGACTGATTCTGATAAGTTATGCATTTGGCATGCATTACTCAATAAATCAATAAGTTCAGAAGCTTGAACTTTGTTTGCTCAGTTGTTTTAGATTCCATCCACTACATTACAGGAAGTCTAAGTTTGGCTCAGAAACCTTATCTGGTTATTTCTATTGTTTGTGACCAAACTGAACAATTGTAAACCCTCTTCCAGGTGACATCTCATCAAGTATGTGAAGCCTTCTCTTATCTCCTCCATGTTAAACATTCTTATTTTCTTTAGTCTACCCTTGAGACCCTTCTTCACCTTAGTCAGTGAATAATTTCTAGTTTATTAATATAGTACCTTATTTATGACATAGTACTGCATGTGAAATCTCAACAGGGTATATAGTTCAGTAGTACCATTAAATCCTTTATCTTGCTGGTTTGTTTTGCTTTATATTTGAAGGCAATCAGAATTAAGTGACTTGCTCAGGGTCATGCATCCAGTAACTGTCAAATGTAAATCTTGTGTTCTTGACTATCAAGCCTTTTAGATTTCAGGCCTCCTTAGTGGTCAACCCCACCCTGACTCAGGAGATAAGATTTTCACCACCAAATTCCTCCTCACTGTCAAAAGAACGAGCATTAGGAATAGATATGATTATCAGTAGAAATTGCATTAAACTATCCACATTTGCATTTGCTTTGCTAGGAATATGGGACCTTTTATCAGACATAACAGAAATCCTTCTAAATGTGCTGTTTCTTCAATTTGCAAATGAGATTGTTGAGAACTCATTGCTTTTCTATTTGTATCTCCAGCATTAAACACTGAGCTATGCTAACAATAGGTTCTTATAAAAGTCTTTTATCATTTATTATTCATCCATTCTTACTGTAGGTTGATTTAATTAGGACTTTCTTCTAAAGATCACACCATTTATCTATAGATGACTCATCGAGAAAAATTCAAAGAAGTCAAATGTAGCATGATTTTCAGCTATGCCCCAAATCTACCTCTATTCCCAAAGCAATTGGACTGACCATGCTTGATTCTCAACTCATTCATCATGAAATGTGCAGTTAGTGGTAGGAATTCATCCATTGATACTTTATTTTTATATAACACAAGCAGCCCAGTGACTGATTTGAATGTTTTCCATACATAACATTTAGCCAGTATAATTTATAGTTATAGTTAACCTGCACATTTACATAATCATTATTATATTTTAAAAGAACTGCTCCCAGAGAACAGAGGAGCAATAGGACAGAGAGATAAACATTTCATTTTGGCACAAAACACTGTGTTTCTCCTCAGCATTTCAAATTGTTTTCCCTTCCAAGATAACTACCTTTCATTTTTTTCTAACATTATTATTTTTTTTTTTTGGATTGCAAAAAGGATGTTATTTTGGAAAGCTAAATTTTTGTCATTTACTCTTTTCACACAGTCTAAAAATGAGTGTGGGGGAGGCTTTAAGCAGTTATATGGTTACTTTCATTTGAAATGGTCATAAGAGGGATCCAAAAATTGTCAAAAAGCTCCCACTGAGAGCTCAGCAGAGAAAAAGGCATGCATACTTAAATGGATTACTGACCAACTTTTATTAAGCAATCATTCCAGTAAATTTCAAAGGGGACTAGGTGGAAGCAGCAATTTTGGAAAACACATAAACATGCAGACATTTTTTTTTGGTAATACAAATAGATAAGTGACACAGTCACTGCTCTTAAGGAACTTATAAGGAACTAACTTCCTTAGTAAAAAGGCAAAACATATGAGATCTTCAGCTGTGAGGACAAATGGAAATAACAAGTGGTCCAAAGTTTGGATACCATGTAGAGGGGAAATTGAGGCTGAGGTGCAATCTAATGCATCAAAGAATTGGAAATTGTTGGAAAAATGTCCATCAGTTGGGGAACGTCTGAACAAGTTATGGTATAAGAATGTAATAGGATACTGTTGTGTTATAAGAAATGACAAGCAGGAAGATTTCAGAAAAAGAAAAGTTGGAAAGACTTACATGAGCTGATGCTGAGAAAAGAGAGCAACACCAGAATATTGCACACAATAACAGCAACACTGTGTAATGACCAATTTTGATGGACTTAGCTCTTCTCAGAAATAAAATTATGCAAAATTCCAAAAGACTCATGATAGAAAATGCTAACTATATCCAGAGAAAGAATTGTGAAGTCTGAATGAAGATTAAAGCATACTATATTTTCTTTTTTTTTTTCCTTCTTGTACTTTGTCACTTTTATTCAGATTCTTCTTTCACAACACAACAAATATGGAACTATGTTTAATGATTGTACATGTACAGCCTATATCAGATTGCACACTGTCTTGGGCAGAGGGAAAGAGAGGGGGGAACAAAAATTTGCAACTCAAAATTTTGTAAAAGTGAATGTTGAAAACTAAAACTAATTAAATTAACATTAAACAAATCTAATGCATTGTTTTGGGGAAAATTTGATTAGCAAAATATCTGTTTCAGGCTTTGATCCATTTACCAGTGCCAAGATCTTTGGTGGTGAAAATTTTCTTTTCCAAGCTTTCAATAGCTACTATTGCTGAGCAAAGTGTGTTCCTGAGTTGCTTCGGTATTGAGGTTTTTCAAAGCATGATGGACCATCCCTTGGTGCAGAGGCAGGGACTGTGCCCAAGTTGGAAGGGAAACTGATAACCATAAAACTCTCCTGCTCTATTTAAGGCATGGGGTAGTTGTGGTGATGGTGGTTTTATTTTTTTCAGTTTATTTATTTTAAATTTTCAACATTCATTTCCACAAAATTTTGAGTTCCTAATTTTCTTCCCATCCCTCTCCACCCCCCATCCCAAAGTGTCAAGCATTCTAATTACCCTTACCACCAATCTACCCTCCTTTCTAACATCCCTTCCTTCCCTTGTCCCCATCTTCTCTTTTGTCCTGTAGGGCAAGATAAATTTCTATACCCCATTGCCTGTATTTCTTCTTTCCCAGTTGTATGCAAGAACAATACTCAACAGTTACTCCTAAAACTTTGAGTTCCAACTTCTCTTCCTCCCTCCCTCTCCACTCATCCCCGTTGGGAAGGCAAGCAATTCAATATAGGCTATATATGTGTAGTTTGGCAAATGACTTACACAACAGTCATGCTATATAAAACTAACTATATTTCCCTCCATCTTATCCTGACCCCCATTTCTTCTATTCACTCTTTTGACTTTGTCCCTCCCCAAGAGGGTCGACTTATAATTACTCCCTCCTCCCATTACCCTCCCTTCCATCATCCACTCTACCCTGCTTATCCCCTTCTCCACTTTCCTGTATTGTAACAGATTTTCATCCGAAAATGAATGTGCATTTTATTCCTTCCTTGAGTCAAATGTAATGAGAGTAAACTCCATGTTTTCCCTCTCACTACCCCCTTTTTCCCTCCTTTGAAAAGTTTTTTTCTTGCCTGTTTTGTGAGGGATAATTTGTCCTATTTCATTTCTCCCTTTCTCCTCCCAGTATGTTCCTCTCTCTCTCCTTAATTTCATTTTTTTAGCTATGGTCCCTTCCTATTCAGCTCTCCCTGTGCTTTCTGTCTCTCTCTCTCCACGTGTGTGTGTATGTGTGTGTGTGTGTGTGTGTGTGTGTGTGTGTGTGTGTGTGCATAATCCCACCAACTACCTAGATACTGAAAAAAGTTTCAAGAGTTAAAAATATTGTCTTTCCATGTATGAATGTAAACAGTGTTCAAATTTAGTACATCCCTTATGATTTCTCTTTCCTGTTTGCCTTTTCATCCTTCTCTTGATAATTGTGTTTGAAAGTCAAATTTTCTTTTCAGCTCTGGTCTTTTCATCAAGGATGTTTGAAATTCTTTTATTTCATTTGAAGACCATTTTTCCCCTGAAATATTATAGTCACTTTTCTGGGTAGGTGATTCTTGGTTTTCATCCTAGTTCTTTTGACTTATGGAATGTCATATTCCAAGCTCCTCAATCCTTTACTGTAGAAGTTTCTAGATCTTGTGTTATCCTGATTGTATTTCCACAATAGTCAAATTGTTTCTTTCTGGCTGCTTGCAATATTTTCTCCTTGTCCTGGGAACTCTGGAATTTGGCTACAGTGTTCCTAGGAGTTTCTCTTTTTGGATGTCTTTGAGGAGGTGATCAGTGGATTCTTTCAAAATTTATTTTTCCCTCTGGTTCTAGAATCTCAGGGCAGTTTTTCTTGATAATTTCATGAAAGATGATGTCTAGGATCTTTTTTTGATCATGAATCTTCCCTGGATCTATTTTCCAGGTCAGTTGTTTTTCCAAAGAGATATTTCACATTTTCTTCCATTTTTTCATGCTTTTGCTTTTGTTTTGTGATTTCTTGGTTTCTCATAAAGTCATTAACCTCCATCTGTTCCATTCTAATTTTAAAGAACTACTTTGTTCAGTGAGCTTTTGAACCTCCTTTTCCATTTGTCGAATTCTGTTTTTGATAGCTTTCTTCTCCTCATTGGTTTTCTGAACCTTTTTTGTCAATTGAGTTAGCCTATTTTTCAAGGTGTTATTTTCTTCAGCATTTTTTTGGGTTTCCTTTAGCAGGTTGTTGACTTGCTTTTCATGGTTTTCTTTCATCTCTCTCATTTCTCTTCCCAATTTTTCCTCCACCTCTCTTACTTGATTTTCAAAATCCTTTTTGAGCTCTTCCATGACCTGAGATCATTGAATGTTTATTTAGAATGTTTGGGATACAGAATCCTTGACAAAACCTTTTATGTCTTTCCCTGACGATAAGCATTGTTCTTCCTCATCCAAAAGGACGGGAGAACATATCCATTCCCCAAGAAAGTAACCTTTTATAGTCTTATCATTTTTTCCCCTTTTTTGGGCATTTTCCCTACCAGTTACTTGACTTTTGGGTCCTTTGTCAAGAGTAGGGTATCCTTTGGGGATCTGTAAGATCTCAGCTCCTCCAAGGTGGTACAATCAAGCATGTACACTGGTCTGGGAGCAATAAGAATCTTTTGTGTCCAGAGTCTGTGAGTAGTAGTTTCCTCTCTACAGCCACCTGACCCCCAGTTTCACCAAGCCAGTATTGGGCTGAGATTCAGATAAGCTGCTGAATTCTCCCAGAGGTTTCTGACAGAGGCATGGCCATTATTCAGGGTGAGATAAAGATCTTCTACTCAATTTCTCCAGGAGCATTAGGTGGGGGTAGGGCAGCCGCACAGGGCTGAGGTAAGGATCAGCCGCTCAGTTTCCCCAGTGGTTTTATGATCCAACAATGGATGTGGTCTACTGTGGCAGCTGCTGCTACCTGATGAAATCTCTGGTGCTGCCTGAGGCCTGAGCTATGGCAAGACCCTGCTCCCTTCTTGACCAGCTGAAAAAAACCCTCTCACTGACCTTTGGTGCCTATGGGTTGAGGGATCTGCAAAACGCCACCACGGTTACTCAGTATTCTGTACCTTAGGCTTGTTTGGGTCCTCCTGATGCTGTGCTGCATGGTCAAGGATGGGCTGAGCTCAGCTCCACGTCCAGTGCAACAGACCTTTCCTGTCACCTTTTAAGGTCACTCTGGGCTGGAAATTTCCTCCACTCTGTTGTTCTGTGACTTTTGCTGCTCTAGAATTTGTTGAGAGTCTTTTTTTACAGGTATTTTATGGGCTGTGGGGGAAGAGCTAGTGTATGTGCATCTTTCTACTTTGCCCTCTTGGCTTCACCCTCTGGTGATGGTGGTTTTATCAAGTTAACTCATACAGTCTCCTTCCTCTCCCTCCAGGTATTTGTCTTAGATGACTGACTTACCGAACAGCATTGACTATTTAGCAACTGATAATGAAACAAGCAACAGAGAGGGCATATTTCCACTGGGATATACTCTGTATGATGGTAATAGAGGTAATAATCAGAAGTTATAAAAATTATTTGAGACCAGCTTATCCAACCCATACCTAAACAGGAGTATCTTTTTACAACATCTAGTCTCAGACTGATGGCTTCAATTGGTGAGAATCAAACTGCTTTGTGAAGCAGTGTATTCTATTTTGAGTGACTCAAATTGTTATGAAGTTTGTCTTTTCTTTCATCATGTTTAAGTCAACCTATCTATATCATCTACTTGTCTTTCCTAGTTCTTCCCTTAGGGACTAAGCAGGATGAGATTAATGCATCATCCACATAATAAATAATCCTTCAAAGACATGAAAACACCTATCATTTCCTCCTCTTCTGATCCCCAAATATTTTCTTCAATCCATACCTCCTCATTTCTTCCTCTGATTTCCTTATTAGATGGTTTCCTCAGCATCCTATTTAGCTTACTCTGGATTTGGTCTAATCTATCAACGTTATTCTCACCTCTCCTAGATCTACACATTCCATATGTTCTGCATGATCATCTATGCACTATCTAGTCAACCTTCTACCTCAAGTTGAACTCTGTATTCTCAAGTCTATTTGCCCAAGTCCCACAGCACCTGATCACAGTCCTTTCTGCTGTATTTTAAATATCTTCTTGAAGTTCTTGTGATTTATTGAAAGGTAATACAGATAGTAAATATGTGGTTCAGCCCAAATTCTCCTATCTCTGAACTTTAGGACAGATAGAAGCTATTTAATTAATGCCTAATTGACAGAACTGTAATGAAGAGCAAATGAAATTGGAATCAGTGTCATATAGTGACTGGAGAAGTAGCCTCAAACTAGGAAGAACTAGATTCAAAATCCATATTTTTTCTGTGACCTTAAACAAGTCACTTAACAGTACTCTAGGCATCTCTGTATCTCTCTGTATCTCTGTCCCTTTCTCTGTCTCTGTCTCTCTGTCTCTCTCAGATAATTCATAGCAGAAGAGGTAGCAATATTCTTTGGTATTCGAAATTTCCCTCAAGAATGAGTTTCTCAATCCAGTGACATCATTGGTCTATTCCTTGTCATTATCAAATACTATAGTGACTGGATCAGTATTTCAGAGAGTGGTAATGATTTTGTAGAATTAAGAAACTATAACTTCAATTTAACAACAATTCAATGCAATTCAACTAGAAAATACTAAAAACATTTATTTGTCCTGGATGTTGTTATCCACTGGAAATATTAAAACACCGTAAACTAGTGTCTGCCTTCTAGTAACTTTTATTCCACTGGGTAATTACAGGCTATACATAAGTTCCAAGAACATTCTTGGGGAGAACTGGGGGACCTTCTGTGCCATGCCTCAACTCCCACTTTGTTTAGTCATGGAATTTGAGCAAAGCAGGATGGAGATCTCCATGTCAGCATGCTTATAATCTTGTGATTATGCAAGGCATCTCCATAGTTGGTAAACAAGTAATAACCGTTATATTAAAAATTGACACCTATCATAGGGTCTATTAAAAATATAAAAAGAAATATGGATTAAAAATAACTAGAGAACTGAATAATTCTTTATTAATAGATAAATATAGTAAAATATTTTCTAACAATCATTACTCTTTATGAAATGACAATGATCTGAATAATATTGATTAGAGTTTGAGTAGGGGTCCTCAAGGAATTAACTTTCTCAACATATATATATGTATAAATGTATAAGTATGTGTAACTATCTTTTTATATGTCTAATCAGTCTATCCACTCTATCCTCTAAACTTGAACAAGACAAGCACATGTTGGAGCTATAAAAAACAGAAATAGATAGAACTTCAAAATTTAGCATGCTGTAAAGGAAAGTTTTTTGGAGCCAGAAGATGTGATTTAAATTCCAACTTTGCTACTTGCCATCTAGATGATCTTTGGCAAATCATTTTACTTCTCTGTGACTCATTTTTCCTCTCGTTTCCTCTAAGAAGACATTTGACAACTCTAGAGGAGACACCTACCCTCCCACCCCATCCAAATGATTATTATGGTACCTATATCAGGTAGAGATGGTCTCAAGTTTGCTCTTATAAGTAGGTAAATACAATGAGGCTGATGGAGTCAATTCAGACTGATTTTTCTTCATAGATTTTCTCAGGCAACCTCTTTTTGGTTTCTTTGATTTTGGACTGATGCAATGATGTTTACTTGTCTGCTAGAGATCACTCCATTGCTTTCTTTTTCTCTGTTCAACCTTTCTTCATTTCTCATTAATCATAATTGTTAGCTGCTGACAGAAGATGATATTGATCTGTGACTGATATGATCAGTGATAAAGAATCAGTTCCTATTTTTTAACACACCCTCTTCACAGTCTTTCATTGTCATCTACTCTAAACACTTTGTACATCACCTGTTGCCTAAGAATAAATACTTGTTAACCACATAAACCCCTAATTAAGGACATGAGTTAATATTGCCATTTTCATCCTTTTCTTGGCAGTTTGAGCTGATGCTCAGTCAGAGACTCATCTAGGGGAGAATATTACTTATAATACAAAAGCATGAGTCCAGAGATAGAGATGGTAAAAGCAATATCGGTGAATGTCATTACTCTACATCCTGCAATGCCTCAAAGCCACATTGATCTTTTTAATTACCTCTTGTGGAATACTGCAAGATATATCATAGGGAAATAAAACAGTGCCAGGAAGTGAGACTAAGACTGGGAGTGAAATGTTAAACCATACAGTGCTGAGATCCAGTATTTGGGATGGGGGAGGGTATGTGATTTTATCCCTTTGACAAAGTGACCTGTACTGCCCATGCATTTCTGAATAGTTATTGTTTATTGAGACTAAAGAAAAAGACAGAATTCCAAAATTAGAAGGGGTTTCAGAAGATATCTAACTGACTCATCCCAAAACTGGTGACTTTACCATTCTTCTTATCAGTAATGATAACATCTAGTGTGTGCTGGAAGATCTCCATTGTTGGGGAACTCATTACCTCTTAAGCATGCCTTTCCCTCTTTTTGATCAATTCTAGTATATGCAGTAGAGTAGATAAATATATGCAAATAATAGAAATTCAATATTTGCCTATGCAAAGTCATATGATTGCTCCTTGTTTTGTCTTCTGGGGACAAACATAACTACCCTAATTCCTCTTTTAGTTGATAGACCTCAAATATTTCAAGAAAGTTACAATATCATTCCTACTCTCAAAGTTTTCTCCTCTTTTAAGTATATATGCTAAATGCCTTAAACATATCCTCATTTGTCATTATAACAGTGACCTGCAAAACTTTTGTCACCTTTCATTTAGGATCATTGGATGACTGATTTGGAACTGTAATAGACCACAAGATTTGAGCTCACGTAATTGAACCCTTCTATTTTAGAAGACCCAGCTTGTCCAAGGTTATACATGTGGTAAGTGCCAGAATTCAGATTTGAATACCCTTCCCCCGCTTCTCTGACTTCAAGTCTAAATCTCTTTACACATTCAAAATTAGGTGGGGAAGGGTGGAACAGTCAGTCCATTTGTTGAGTTTTATGTATTCTGAGCAATTATTAAATGGATTGATTTTTTTTTTTTTCATTTTCCCCAATATAACTCCAGAATAACTGGTTGAAACATGAAAAAATCAGCCCATTAATTGTTTGGTCAAGCTGACATCCAGCAACTAAATTGATTAACTTTTCATTGCCTGGGCTAGATTTCTGAGTGAGATATCCAGTTTTGGGGAATCATGTAAATAAAACTAAAACTATAGACTGACTTACAAAAAATAGGTTAAAATGATAAGTAAAAGTTCATTAGCCTAGGACTGCTATGTCTGGAAGGTAAGAATAAATCCTTCCAGATAAATAAGTGAAATACTTTTCTGGCCAGTGTCTGAAGGATAACAAGAGAAAAAAACTCACATAGTCCAGTGCTGTCCAACGAGCGAGGTTTTACTTTGGAAAGTTACAGAGTTGGTGAATAGGATCAAAAAGAGAGTAGATTGATATATCTAACTAGGAAAAATAACCAAGTTGATATGATCATGGTTCAAGTGTCTAGGCCTTGAGGAAGAGGGAGCAGGGACAAAAAGTATAGAGGTGATTAATGAATATTTTTTTTGGAGGACTTAGAAATTGGAATTTTCATTTTGTATCTCAGTGCTGTTGTGAGGAAAACAATTTACAAAGCTCTAAAAAACTGAACAATTATTACAAACATCAATATTTGCTCATCACTTAGTCTAGACCATCAAAATAATTGACAGTGTTAGAGAAAACAACGGTATTCCTAGGGCTAGTACAAAACTTTGATACTTTAATGGATCTTCATAACTTCAGTGATTAAGATGGCAGCCTGTGCATGACTACTCAGCCTGTTAGAAATAAAGTAAACATGAGAGAATGTAAGTATAGCCAATTCTAACTCCACTAGATCGATTTCATATCAGTATCTTCATCTGTATGTCATAATACAAGATTGTGCTGTTACTATGAAAAAAAAAACTCATATTAATGTTACTACCTAAAAATTCTGTGTTATCAAGAAGCTGCAATTCCTTCTCTGTGGGAACTCCTTATGACAATGGCAGACCCAGGTCAAATATGGTTCTATAACTTAGATTGGTATGGAGGCAATGGCTTTAGCTTCAGAGTAATTAAGATATTGTTCCTGCATGCATATCCATTAGTGATTTAAAGACAGGATTTGAATACAGGTCTCTTCTTGATGTCAAATACAGTATTTTATTCCATATGTGTTTTCAAAAGAGTAATGGTTTAGAAAGTAAAAGAAATAAGCTAATTATTCACTGAACTGATGGGGTCAGAAGATAAGAGCTTTATAATATATACCTCTGATTTATTCACTGTGAAACCTTGGTCAAGTCCCTTGGGTAGTTTTCTATTTTATCAATTGAAAAATGAGAGTAAAGTACAGAGGTTATTAATTTCTCTTCTAGCCCTTTCATGATCATTACTTACAGTTTAAGCCTTGGTCAATGACTGATTTGTACCACAAACTTTAGTTTAAACTAGAACAGACTTGCCATCATGAATATATGAAGGATAATACATACTTGATATAATAACTAACATTTACATAAATAGAACTTTCAGGATTGCAAAGTGCTTTATCTTATTTTATCCTAGTGACACATCTGGGAGGCAGGTGCTATAATTATCTACATTTTATAAATGAGGAACCTGAGGAACAGTGTGGTGTAGCATCTGAGGTATGATATGAACTCAGAACTTCCTATATTTCTTTAGAACCACCCAAAGGTAGAATGCACTGTCGTGGAAGATGTACTACCAATAAAGTTTGTCATGTGATGACTGGATGAGAACTCACAGACAATATCATGGATATCACAAATCACTTTGGATTAAATGACCTGCATTTTCACTTCCATCTTAGAGATTTGGAGATTCTATAGTTCTCAGAGTTTTGCCCTAGTGAGGGCACTGTACTTTGGGTATTATTTCCCCTTTTAAGTTTTCTTGAGTCTATTGATAAGGGCAAATTGCTTGGAACCACCTTGCAATTGAACAATGTGCCTCCATATATTATACATGATCTTGAATGCCTCAGCTGCGGCAACTTCAGGGTCTACCAATGGCCAGATAAATGACCTTGAATGCACTGTTGTACCCCTTTTCCTCCATCTATGACAAAACATAACTCTATAGGCTCATTTTAGTGCTAAGATTCTATCAAAGAACCTTAGATTTTTAGTCTTGTGAGCTGGAGTATTATTATTGTCATATATCTTCCCACATACAAAATCAGTGTGGGAAAACTGCAATGTTTTGTCTGTTCTACCTTTATAAAACTTCTTGTGTCATTTCCTATCTTATTCTCTCCATTCTCAAGACAGCTACCACAGTTTAAGGGCCTTATCACCTTTCATCTGTACAACCACAACAGGTATCTATTTGTTCTCCTTTCATTCATCCATCCCCTGCTTCCTCTAATCCACCCCTCCAGACGTGGCCCAAATGATGTTTCTAAAGCATTGCTCTGACTGCACCAATCCCTTATTCAAGATGCTTTAGTGACTCCCTATTTAAGATAAACTAGAAACTATTTCATCTAGCACTTCAAAGCTTTCAAACATCATCCTTTTGTCCAAATTTCCAGGCTGATATCACATTAATGCTTTCCATGTATGTGTTCACATACAGTTACCCTAACTAATTTGTTACTCTCTAGACATGTTTTCCCATCCTCTGTCTTTGAGTGTTTAAATAGGTTGCTCATCAGACCCCTCATTCCTGGAGTTCTCTTCCTCCTCATTTCTTCCCTTGGAAACCTGTATTTCTTGTCAGGTTTTGGCTTAAATGCCATCTCCAACTTGAAGGATTTCCTGATTCCTCCAGTGAGCATTTTCATTCATTCTCTATTATTCTGGTTGTATTTCATACACATTTTATATTTAGTTTTCTATTTACAGATTGTCTTCCCTCAAAGTTATCAAAAAGTCCTTTAGAACAGCTACTGTTTGGAAACATAGTAGACATTTCATAAGTAATTTGTTATGCTGAATCAATGCAATAAACACGCAAAAAAATAACAACAGACTCCAAAATAGTCTTCAAGTGAAAGATAAGGGGGCTTTCAGAACTTCATGGCCTGGATACACATGGTTTCCAAATGTTGAAATACTTAGACAATATTTGATTTAAGCAGATTAGTGAATGCAGCTAATCCTCAGCTAGTAAGCAAAAAAATTCGTGAGTCAGTGCAATTCACATAATCTTTGTTGGAGAAATCAATTTCACTGGTACTGGGAAGAAGAAAATTATGAGCTTTTTGTATTTCTTAGAACACTGAAGAAGTCATTTTTTAAATATTGCAAGTGATAAATGAGCCTAGTGTTATGGGTGTTCCCTCAAATAAAATAGTTTGCAATGCACTCATACTTTCTCACCATATTTGACTTCTGTAATGTTCTCCCATAATTTCATACCCTGATGTTCAACAAACCTGTAGGTGCCCTTTCTTTACTTCATTTGACATCATCAGGATACTTTAGAAGAAGGTGGGTGATATATAATTTAGTTTAAGTAATCGTCAATATTTATAATGCACCTTAAGGTTTGCAAAGAACTCTAAACACACATAAATGAATATATATATATATATATGAGAATACATATATGGCTGTGTTTTCAGTTTTTCTCCATAACAACCTCATGATGTACATTCTAGTAGTTTCTCAATTTTAGAGAAATGAGAAAACTATATCACATATTAAATGGTTTGCCAAGAGTTACACAGCTAAGAAGTGACAGAGTTATATCTTCCTAACTGTTAGATGCCAAAGTTTTCTTTCTCTCTATATGGTATAGGTTGAATATATATGTATATATATATGCATATATATGTATATATGTGTGTGTATATATATGTATATGTATGTATGTATATATACATGTATATTCATATATAAGCATTATGTATAATATGTAAGCATTATATATTTATATATAAGTGCCTACATATGAGCATGAATAAAATGTAAATTTTTGTGTGTTATGTGTACTATGAAAATGTAATATATGTATATAAACATATACATATATAAAATGCATGCAACATGCAGCATACACACATGCATACATATGTATATGTACATATACATATATACTATGACTATATATATGTATCTATATACATATGTCTATGTATATGCATGAGTATAAACACACGCACACTATCCTTGGCCTGCTCCTCCTGAATGTTTCCACATTTGTAATGTATTTCATCCTTGAAATGTGCTCCTCTTCCCAAAATGTGCCTTTCCATTGGCTACTCTTCAACTTGAATTCTCTGCAGAGTGTGAGAGCCAAACATTGGCAGCCATACAGCATGATGGGAAGCATATTAGTGTTGAAAAGTGGACCTTTGTTTCTAGGAGAAGCTACAGATTATTGGAAGAACTGTATGATTTCCCAAAGGTAATTCCAAAACAAGTCTGCCAAATAATGAGTTGAATTTGCCTAGTGACTAGGCTCCTGGCTAACTGACTTAGTTGCTTAAAGTTATGTTAACTTTCAGGCAATGAGTATGTTATTGGTTCACTGAAGCAGTAACTCATTGAACAATAGAAAAAGGTAATGAATCTTTTCAAGTTGCCTTTTAACCAGAAGGTGTCTCAGATCTTGGGAAAATATTTTACTTTATGACATTAAGCTAAATTATGCTACAACTACCTCTCTTGTATAGGAGGGAGTTCTAAGTAATGACTGGAGGGAGTATGGCATTCAGAAAGACCTCTGGCCTTGAAGTCAGAAGACCTTGGTTAAATTTCAGCCCATTCACTTCCTTTCCACCTTGAGGAATGTGATTAACCTCTCTTGTCTTCAGTGTCACTGTCTATAACAATAATATATTACACTTAATGTCCCTTTAAGTACTTTAAGCTCTTATTCTAAGATATTTTATCCTATCTTAACTGTATTCAAGCATTTGAAGACTGTTGCTTGTCCTTCATTCTTGAAAAAAAGACCATGAGATCTGGGAGGTGACTCTGTGACTTTCAAGTTAATTGGATTTAACTGAGTGAGGGCTGTGCAAAATCAGCAGCCTCACTTTCTCCTCCAGAACCTTCTAGGTACAGTGGCAATATATAGATCGGGAAGACTTGAGATGGCTCTGGATGCAATGGAAGACTTTGAAGTTTTTAAGGAAAGGGCTTTCATAGGTCTAAGTTTGATTAAGGCAACACCTATTCAATTATTTAGGCTAGGTAAAAAGTGAGGCAAAGAATGGCCTCTTTTAATCAGTCAAAAAAAAAAAAAACAATCTGGCAGGGGAAGATACACTGGGTTTCTGATCAAAAGAGAAAGAACTACTAATTACGTTTACTCTAAGACATTGTTGGCCAATTAATGAGATTCAGATACAAAGAAGAGGGATATATTCCACTTTGCCCAAGATGATTGAATTAAAAATAAAATAGAGAAGTTACAAAGAAGAAAATGATATGAAATTACTTGCTAATAATTTTGTTCTCATGGGGGATCATTTTGTAGGTAGCTAGGTGACATAGTGGATAGAGTGTTAGACCTAGAATCACAGAAGCTTGAATTAAAATTTTACTTTGAACACTTACAAACTGTATGACCCTGAGCAAGTCACTTAATTTCTCTGCCTCAGTTTCTTTATTTGTAAAGTAAGGATTACAACATCTGCCTCCCATGATTTTTGCAAGGAAAGAATTGAACGATATTTGCAAAGTGCCTTGTAAAATTTAAAGAATTCTCTAGACACTGGCCATTATTAGAATAATAAAATAGATGATATTTATAAAGCTTCTTATACCATTTAAAGAATTTCAAGCCATTATTAGAATAGGAATGAAAATGTGGGGCAGAATAGGGAAAGTTTAGATTGATGTTACTCAATTCATTGTGATCAACTCTATCCAGATGAAGGGCAGAATGAAGGATGAGCTCAAATACTGATGGAAATACACAAATAAATATTCAGTTTGTCAGGATGGAGAAACACACACAAGACACGCAGAGGCAAGATTTCTCAAAAGGAGGTTTTCTTTTCCCCTTTCCAATAGAAAATGAAAACATAGTGTGTGAGCTGTACAAATGCAGGTTGCCAGGAGTGAGTGAAAGGATCTCTGTCATCAGCTTACACTTCTCTATTCTATCTCAGCGTGGTGTAGGGTTTTGCACACCACGGATTCTTCTTGACTGACTGAACTCAAGTAAGAAATAACCTACTGCAAACAGCAACTTCAGTCAAAGCATTTAACAGATATATCTCACCTCCTCAGAAAAAGACATCTGCCAGTGACTCATGAGAATGCCATGCTTACCTTCCTAACTAGAAACACTGGGAAAAATTCTTACAAGGAAAAATGAAAGGTCAGAACTATTTAGAGAGTTCTTATTGTATAGCAGACCCAGTACTAAGCACTGAAGATAAAACCACAAGCAAAAACTCTCCCTTAATGGCATAAAACAAAATATAACAGGAAGCTGCAAAGCATATTGAGAAGCAGGAAGATTCTGATGAGGGTTTAGTGTGGAAGTGTGAAAATGAATATAGAGCCAGGAAGAGAATGAAGATAGAGAAACTTGGTTCTCCCTCCCCTGAATGGAAGCCAATAGGAAAAGGGGACAGTCAGATTGAATACAAATCCCAGTGTAAGGTGCCTCAGGAATGCAGAGAGGATGCAGGATGACAAACAAGTTGTAAGAACTCACTCAAGATATTATATCCAGAAATCAAATAGTCTTTCAGAAATATGAAATTAATTTAGCTTACTTAGTTCATACTATAATTGTTTCTATTCAACTGTGTCCTAAGACTCAAAATCTATGGGACTTTATAGGTTCTAGATCCCAAGTCTTGTAGATGAGAAAATCAAGTAAACCAAGTAAACTTTAAGGACTTGTCCAAGATAAAATGAAATCAATGCAGAGCTAATATTTAAACTCATCCATCTGGGATGGCAAATTTAGTGACAAGAACTGAAAACTAAAAGATACAAGAAGGATTTGTAAAAGATACAAGAAAGACTAAATGCTGTTTGTGGTATTAGAATACCTAGACTCTAATCCCAGTTATAGAATGAGGTTCTAATCCCATTCTTGGTTACTCTCTGTGTGACCTTGTGGAAGTCCCTTTCCCTCACTGAGCACCATTTGTACAATGAGAGCATTGAGAGAGTTGTCCTTTACTATCTCCTTCTTCTGTAAATCCTGTGATCTCAAAACCTGCTATGGCTGTCTCAGGCTAGTGAATAAAGCATGTCATTGATATTCAATTGCAAATGCAAAATTTAAGATGACTAGATAATTTGGAACAGAATCCTAGATTGATGCATGAATATAATTTTCACCTTTCATAGCACATAAGGAAAACTCTCAAGCATCTGTCCTCTTCTCCTTTGATTACCTTATTAATTAGTAGTTCCTTGAAGTGCCTGAGAAACTGTACCTCTCTATGCATACAGACTGACATATTTTACTGAGATTTTGAAATGGGTCCTCGGACACAGAGACCATTTGTTTGCCTCTTAAAGTTTTCTGGGGCCAATAGGCTATGTTCAGTTTTCTGTAGCTGATAATTCAAAAAGTTTCTGTGGCCTGGATCTTCAGGATAGGTGAAAAAATAGCTATTTAGCAGGCAGAATTCTTCATTCCACAGTGTTGTGATTGAATAAACTTAACATCCTCTCCAGTTTATACTTTCCTATTGTTCATATTCTGGAAAAGGTTGACGGTTTTGTCCGTGTCTGAATGTCCCCTTAATAGGGTGAACAGATGTTCCCTTTGACCAGAACAGTCAAACATATGTAAACTACCCTGCAAACTTTAAAGTGTTATGTAGATACTAACTTTTGTTATTAACAGCATTTTGTAAGCTTTAAAGTGCCATTGAGATTTGGGGTTACTGTTGATAGTATTGTTTTCTCTTTCCCCCATTCCTTGTCTACCTGTCAATATAAAAAAGTACCATTCTTCTTTGCTAACTGCTCCAAAGCATGGGCACATCTTTCAATATATTCAATATAAATCTATTACTTAATATAAATCTTTATTCAGGAGACTTAAAATACCTTTTTGTTTGGATTGGCACTAATTGTTCTATCTACCTTTGCGCTGTGTGACCAAAATGCCAGATGTTCCTGGCCACTCTCATCTTTTCTCTCTTTTTTTTTAACTTCAAAAACAGAAAGTCTTGTTTCTCTTCTCTAATTTCACCTTAAATTGCCTTCCTCTGCCCCTGCTCAAGACTTGATCATGTCAGCAATCTGTAGTTTCATTTGGAGTTTCTCTGCTCCTGCTTTGCTGGAGATCTGAGTATTTGACTTGTATCTCACTGTTTCCCTCTTTTAGCTAGCTGAGGGGTGTCAAAGTCTGTTTAGCGCTAGTATCTCTCACTTCTTCTGGCCTTTTTGTCCTGACCCATTGATTTGTTAAGATTCCTTGCGTCCAAATGACTTTCTATGAAGCTAACCTCCCACCTTCTTTTGTCTTTTTGCATTTGTCACCTACTACTGAGTAGTTTTGACCCACTCTTTCGCTTGGACCTATCATAGTGATTGGACTGCTTGTACAGCTTTGGAATCCATGTTCTTTCTCGAACCTTGGCTTCTGGATGCCCTCAATCTTCCAGTTGTGACATCGTCCCTTATACCTTGCCTCCCTACTCCATACTCCCAGGTTCACTTTGGCTCTTCAAACCACTGCTGAGCTACAAGTATTTCAAGTCATTTTGACGTTGAAAACCCTTCCATGGGGCTTCTCTTCTGTCAATTTCTTCTCTTCACTATAGTCCTAAACAATCACTCTACTCTACTTCCATGGTAAGGAAAGGAGCATAGTAGAGTGCTTAACTCTTTGGGAATTCATAAACGTTTGTGCAGTGACTGTTGATTGACTAAAATGATCGACATTTTTGTCTCTCCAGTCATCTTTCCAGCTAGAAAGTTTATGCTATAATCTTCTGAATCATACTTTCACAAGACTACAATTCCACATTGCTATGATCTTTAATAACAGATTTCTCCTTCCCCCAGTAGAAGACCCTCTTCTCTATTCAAATACCTAACTGGGCACAGTTTAGGCAAGTTCATTAACCCAGGTTTAGCTTGCAGAAGAACAGAGAGAATCTTACGCTTGGAGTCAGGAATACCTTGGTTCAGATCCTACTTCAGACACTTACTGTCTGACCCTGGTTAAGTTACCTCCACTTCTGGGCCTCAGTAAATTTATTTATATAATGAAGGTTGTTGAACATGAGGATCTCTGAGTTGCTTCCTATCTCCAAATCTATGATTCTCTGATGAAAAAATTCTCTGCTATAACCTTCTCATCCATCTGACAAAATGACATTTTCAGTCTGTTTTTCCTGCCCAAAACATTTTAAAACCACAGTTTAAAACAGAAAACTTAAGTATTCCAAATAGATCTTTAACATTCTTTCCTTCCAGTGTTATATAAATTAAACTTCTGATGCAGTACTTTTATGGTGTTTTTTGAAAACATTCTGCCTCTAGAGCCTTCTGAATGGGTAACTATATCATTGAGTTAAAAGTTCTTTATGTGCCTAAAACATTCCTCCCTCAAGTGTTCTGCCTATTAAAAGGAATAATGATACATCTATATTTTACCAATGAGCATACTTTCATATCTCAGAACTCCAATTAGGATATCTTTTCTCAGGAAAGAAAGACATCATGTGGAATAGTTTTGAAACTAATTGGCTTATAAGTGAATGGTGCAGCTAAAGTGCCACTTTATGTAAGATGCAGAGATAAGCAAAAACTCAATTAACATTAGAGAATCAAAAAAAATCTCCTGTTGGTTCTTGAGTATGGGAAAAGGTACAAGAATCTTCTACACTTGGTGAGATGCAGAGCTAACATCATTCTATACAGACTTCAGGAGAAACTGTTGTATTTCTAGAATGAATGTGTGTAGTTTTTAGTAGGATAACAAGGAGAGCCTAGTGCAAGCAAGGAAAGGGAAATAAGAGTATTGTGAGTAATTTCAATCCTGCTTCTATGGTTCTAGACTCTGGAGGTGACATTTAAGTATTTCAAAGTAATGAATAAAATTTATTAGTAAGGAATTAATTAAATTATTATTACATAATAATAAATTTAAAGGGTAAAGAGTTGATCTGGGAAAGCTGAGTTTGCATCAAGGGGCAACTAAGTGGCATAGTGTATACAGTGCTACTCCTGGAGTGAGGAAGATTCATCTTCATGTGTTCAAATCTGGCCTCAGACACTTACTAGGCCTGTGATCCTGGGCAAGTCACTTAACCCTGTCTGCCTCAATTTCTCATGTGTAAAATGAGCTTGAGAAGAAAATGACAAACTACTCCAATATCTTTGCAAAGAAAACCCCAAATGGAGGTCACAAAGAATCAGAAAAAAATAATTTCCACCATATGAGGGAGTAGGAAAGATACTGTTAGTGATATTCTGTGTTTTTGAACAATGGGGAAAATCCTTCCTTAAGATCAGGGATTCTTAACTTAGGGCCTGTGAAATATGATAGTTGTATATCAATAAAATTGGGATCCTTTGTAATTATATTTTTAATTCATTTAAAAGAAAAACTTGATTTTGAGAATGAGTCCAGTCTGATAAACAAAAGTATGGAAAAAAATAATGAATCCTAGCTATAATACATACAGAACAGAGGATACTGGTTCATTTTTGGATTTCTCAGTATGTGAATAAAGAGAAATGACAGAAATAGTATGAAATTCAACTATTTTTTTCCCCAAATTTTCTTTTTCTCAACAATCCTAAATAAAGACATGGTGTTGTGTAGTAAATTAAAAATGAGAAGATCTGAGTTTGAATGATACCTCTTGTGACTCTAGCAAATCATTTGACCTAATAGAGTGTCCACTAGCATAAAATATGTCTGTTTGCAAGCAGTTGGGAAATAAGAGATACAGGTAATGGGGAGTAGAAATGTATCTTGCCCTACAAGAAAAGAGAGAAGATGGGGATAAGGGAAGGGAGGGATGTGATATAAGGGAGGGCAGATTGGGGGAAGGGGTAATCAGAATGCATGGTTTCTTGAGGTGGGGGGAGGTGAGAAATGGGGAGAAAATTTGAAACTCAAAATCTTATGGAAATGAATGTTGAAAACTAAAATTAAATAAATGAATTTAAAAAAAAAACACATCTCTTTGGCAAAACCAATTCTCCATTCCTCATCACTTCATGCTGTTGATATTAGGTTCTCAAAACTCATGCCATTACAATATAATCTTGGGCAGATAAAACCTAGTTGGCAACGAGTATAAATCCAATGATGGGCTCTATTTTTCTTATCTGAGAACAAGCTTATTGCCATAGGATGATGGTAAACTAAGCCACAAAAACTGTTTAAGAAAATCTACTAAATTATAGAAGAGTTTTGATCTAGTTAGTGGAAGTAGTATTAAGGAAGGGGCACAATAGAAACAATACTGGGCCTGGAATAGAAAGAGATGAGTTAATATCCAGCCTCACTTTTTTATCTGTGTGACCCTGAGCAAGTCACTTCATCCCTGCTTTCCTCAGTTTCCCTATCTGTAAAACAGTGATAATGAGAGTAGTCACCTCCCAACATTGTCACAAGGATCAAATGAGATAATAAAAATTATGAAGTGTTTTAGCATCAATACAATATTCACAGCACCCATGACCGCCATGAAATATCACTACATGGAATGGAAGACAGAACCAAAACATTTATTCAGACACCAGAAAGTCAAATCCATCATAGTTACAAAAATCTATACCCAATAACAATTCAGAGAACAACACTGTCCCCAAGCTTTCCCATTGCTGGGCTTCCCACAAACCAGCTCCGTTAAACAAAAGTACAACCAAGCTCTTTCACTCACGCTAGCCAGCTGCCTGCTTGCCTTCATCTTTCCTAGCTCTCTAGACTCTGATCAATTTCCTTTCAGCTCTGTTCTAGGTCCTCCTCTTCCTCTTCCACCCTCCCTGACCCATCCATTCAGCAAGCTCCTCCCACCACAGGCTCCATGTGACTCAGACTTCTATGAGACCCATGCAGTTCACATGGTCCTATCAATGAATGGGAAAGATCTCCCCATTCAGATCACCATTACAAGTTCTTAGTACAGCATCTGGCATATAGCCAGGTGCTTAACCTTGTAAGCACTACATAATATTATATATTATATAGAATGACCAACTGCTGTATATAGTATTGGGACAGTCTCAGATTGAGGAAAATCTGCTTTGATCTCATACCATTGTGATCAGAGGAAAGTTACTGAACAAGTCAATGACCACAAGCATGTTTCTGATGGTATATGCTGCAATTATTTCACTGATCCATATTGAAGGAATGAACCCATTAAACACAGATGATGATGATGATGATGATGATGATGATGATGATATTGATGATGATGAGGTATTTATGATGACACTCACATCGTACTTTATGATTTGCAAAATACTTTACAAGTATTATCTCAGTTGATTCTCACCATAACCATAAGAGGTAGGTGCCAATATTATCCCCATTTACAGATGGAGAAATTGAGGGAGAGTGAAAATAAATACCTTCCCCAGGATCACATAAATAATAAGTGTCTGAAGATGGATTCAAATTCAGTTCTTCTCGACTCCAATTTTGTCTTGTGTTCTACTGAACCAATTAACCATCTTTAAGGACCGACAGTATTAATAAGAAAATTACAACATTTATTTCTTTTAATTATCATTGTTTATCTCTATGTCTTATTAAAAGTCACTGACCTTCCTCACTGCTCATGAGCTGATATTTTGTTTCTCAGATATTTTATTCAATGTTTTGTTAACAAAGCAGTATATAGGATAAATCCAGCATTTTCTGGTTTGACAGATGCTTTTATTTATAATGGACATCTGTCCCAGCTCCCTACTTCTGCAGAATGGGTAAAGGTTAGCAATTACATTGCTGAATATAAATCAAGTTTTTGATATATTTCTTTTAAGGAATAGGAAAAATATTATGACTTACTTGCACCTCAATAAGGTAAATATTGTGATAAGATTAGTGCTAACATTTCAGTGTGCATCACTCTACCTGATTGATGGAAAAATAAAAATTTGTTTTGAAAAGCAAGATGGAAAAGGGGGGGATATGTTGAATTTATAATACTCCTCCACACTGCTTGCTCAGAAATAGAACCTGAAATCTCATAGGAATAGATTGAGATTACCTATTCACAGTTATAGAAAACTGGTAAATGCTGAAAGAAACAACTTCTCTGTCTTTGTTTTTGTCCTGCTATTTCCTGTATCTGCTGACAATGAGAGTAGGAACAGAGGTGAGAAAAGTAGATACCATTTTCAAGTAGGAAACTTCATCACTCGCATCCTCAAACAATTCAAGTAATGAAGGAGACAGACATGTGGCTTGTGTCGAGTGTAAGACTGTAAGGGTTATTTTTACATCCACTTCAAGTCATTTTATCTAATGCTGTAAAACCTGTTTGTTTTTCCTCTTGTGCAAGACATGTAATACTGATGAAAGGATAATTATATCTTTTAAATGACACTGGTTAACGTCATAGTATTCTAAGTTACTAAGTTGAGGAGAAATGCAAATTAAAATATCTCACGTTTCACATAACATTTTAAAATTTGACAAAAATGATAAAAAGATGGAAATAGTTCTACAGCAGTTGAGGAAAAACAAGAATTGTAGTATAGTGTTATGGGAAGTCACAAGGTTTTAGAGTCAGAAGAACTAGTTTAAATTCCTCATTCTATCACTCTCTACCTGAGTTTCCTCAGGGATTTCAGGTAATCCCTCTGGGCCTTGGTTTCTTCAGACATGAAATGTGGGATTAAAATAGTTTGGCATGTGACTACCCGTATAAGAATTGCAACAAGGCTGCTTCATCTTTTGTCCCCCTTCAACTCATCATTCTTTCACCTAGTTGAGTATATTTGTAACTTACTTCTGAATTGTTTCCTTACTTTTCTGTAAGTTGTCAATTTCTATTTTATTTTGGGTAATATTTTATTTCTTAAAACTAAATATGGATGACTGAATACTCTGTACTGTATGTCTGTATCTTTCTGGTATATTGTATGAGGAAGGAGGCACACAGTGGCTAAGGCAAGATAGAGATTCCAGTTTTTGGACAAGGATTAGAAGAAGTTTCTCTAGAAGAAAGAATCTTTGAGGATTTAAGGTATCTCCCCTAGTGGAAAACATGAAGTCATATTTGGTTTCTACAAATTTTAAATCATAAAATGAGGAAGTTTATGAGTAGAGGCAGAGACCAGCAGAGAAAATCTTCCTTAAGAACCAACCCTGTTTATGGAGATCAGCTTGGTCTGAAAAGAATCAAAGTAAGAACACAGAGCAAGTACCATTTGACAAACTATGGCTTTTAATTGTCCCTTCCTTTTAAAAAGTGGAACTTTCATTTAAGGAGAGTGCCTAGATGAGCTTCGCTGCCTACCAGATTGCACTCCTCTACCCTTCTCTATCTTTCCATAGTGCTGGTTGCCTTCTCCCACCACCCATGGTTTTCATCTTCTTTTTAATATGAGATGTCAGATGATGTCATCCCCATACCCACTCAATAAACTCCACTGACTCCCTATCATCTTCAAGAATAAATAAAAAATCATCTGGCATTCAAATTACTTCATAACATAGCTCACTTTCATCTTTTCATTCTTATACCTTAACAAACTCTCCACTATGTACTCTTCAGTCCAATGACACTGGCATCCTTGTATCTTTGTAATTCTTCAAACAAAATACTTCATCATTCAATTCTGAGGATTTTTTCCTGGATATCACCCATGTGGGAAATATTGTCCTTCCTCATCTCCATGTCCAAGCTTAAGTCTTATATTCTATAGCTTTTCCTAATCTCCTTTCATTCTAGTATCTTCTTTTTGTTGTTCATATTTCTTATTTATCCTGTACATATTTGTAAACAATTGTTTGCATGTCCTGTCCATTAGACTGTGAACTCCTCAAGGCTGGGAGCTATCTTTTGTCTTTCTTTATATAACTAACAATTATCCCAGTGTTTGGCACATAGTAGGCACTTAATAAATATTTTTTAACTGAATCTGTGATCTTCCTTATTACAATATAATCTTTTTGAGGTGAAGGACAATATTTATTTTTGTTTTTCTTTGTATTCTCATGGTTATTGCAGTGTCTGGTCCATAGCAAATGTTTAATGGATGCTCACTGATTAACTAACTCTACACTGTCACTTAGATATACA
Source organism: Bettongia penicillata ogilbyi (assembly GCA_023548195.1). Lineage (NCBI taxonomy): Eukaryota > Metazoa > Chordata > Mammalia > Diprotodontia > Potoroidae > Bettongia > Bettongia penicillata. The sequence goes on from JAJHZJ010000210.1 coordinate 947,734, forward strand.
AGAAAAATATTTTTCAAGTTTTTTGACTCAAAAAATTTATTAAAGGACATACAAATCAAGGAATCTAAGGACAGAAAAAGGTCCCGTACATAGCAAATGTCCAAAATGACATTTTTTGACTGGAGAAATGATGAAAACATGTTGTATTAAAATAATGGGATATTATTTTGCAGTAAGGAATGACAAATTAAATAAAGAATTAGGAGAAATTGGAAATATGAGATAATGTGGCATAACGGGTAACACTAGCAAGATATAGGTTCAAGTTTTGCTTCTAACCTGTACTGAATGCACAACCCTGAGCAAGTCACTAAACATTTCACTGTTCTGGGCAATTCTCTAAGTATGTAAGTGGCAAACAAGTTGATATTCTACATTTGTGGAGCTAGTTTCCTCATCCAAAGATAACCCATACCAATGAAATCACACTCTAAGCCATAGTCCTAAAGAAATGTAGAAGTCACATGTGAGCTGATATAAAGTAAACTGAAGTAAGAGAACAATTCCTACAATGAACAACATTGTGCAAACAGAAGGAACACTCAAAAGAACACAAAGTCTGATTTATTATGATGACCCATCTCTGTCCTGGAGATAAGTAAAGGCATTGTGTCTGCTTCTTCTTGACAGGTAGGCATGGCACCATCATGAAAGAATATTGCATTTGCTGCCACACAGTCATTGTAGGAGATACTATTATTTAATTCTTTCTCTTTGTTACAAAAGAGAGTTCAAGTTGAATTCAAGGATTCAGTGGAGATAAAACTCAGAAATAACTGTAATGTAAAAGTAAAATGCATCTACAATACGAATTTGAAAAAAATAATGGGAGAAAAAAAGCTAAAGGCATTAACCAAAATGAGGAAACTTTCTTTGGAAAGGAGCTATGTTTTGAGATGAATAAGTTTCCATGGGAAGTAGAGCAAGGTGATTTTAAAAGCTTATCTAAGAGTCTTGCTGAAATAGCTGTACCTGTAGAAGGAAAAAAAAACTCCCACAGAGTGTGGTGAATTATGAGAAAATTGGAAGAAGAGACAGGTCTAAGCATGGAGGGAAGTAATGAGATGCAAACTCCAAGAGGTAGGTTAGGTAGGGCACAAAGAGATTTAGCAACAAGCAGGTCAGCTTTGAACTGAACCATGGAAAGAACAGCTGCCTCCAAAACTGTTTGAAGAGAGAAGGGATGACTTTTTACATTTGAATTTATTTCTTTGCTCTAAATGTAATCATTAGTCAAGAGTGCAACCTCTAATATTTGATCTAAAGACTGCAGGCTTAATATATATCAAAGAACTGAAGACAAGAAAGATTCTCTGACCTCATGCTGCCTTTATTTCATTAGCTGACACAGGAAGACTCAGTTTGAAGGAAAAGAAGACAGCCGGATTATTAGTGGAACATAAAGTGTATCTACAGGGATGTATTTCTTTATAAAATTATATTGTGTAACATGAACCCAATCTTACAAGAGTCTTTTGTTAGAAAAAGATGAACTATTCAAGTCTTTTGAGGAGTTTTACTGTTTTGTCTTATCATTAGTTCAGATCTGTTCTTTAACTTTATAACTGGCACTGAGATTATCCTCCAACAGTCAACCAATAGTGAGAAGTGATCTCTTTTTTCAGTCATGCATACCCATATAAGCATAGAGGAAACTCTTGACTCTTGGTGGCAGGAAAAGACAGATTACCACTGCTAAGATCTCATGCCTAAGCCAAAACATATCCACAATTCAATCAACTTATTTCAATTGTCAATCAATAATAATTTGTTAAACTCCTACTGTGTACAAGTCATTGTGTTAGTCTCAGATAATCCAAAGACAAAAGTGAACTAATGCCTTCAAGAACTTTACTTTCTAAATGTAGAAACATGTACATATAGAAAAAAATGAAGACTAGGTAAAATGATTTTGTTATTTTGGGAAGAAAGGCTCAATAAATACTCTGGATGTACTCAAATAGGAGATTGAAAGATTAAGCATCAACATCTTGGATGTCAGCAAATTTAAATGCCTCGGAATGGGTGGATTTAATTCAGATGATCATAACATATACTACCGTGGGCAAGAATGTTTTGGAAGAAATGGAGTACTAGCATATGATCTCAAAAATGAAAGAATGATATCTGTTCAAATCTAAGCCAAATCATGCAATATCCTTGCAATGCAAGTCTATACTCTAACCACTGATGCTGAAGAGGCCAAAATTGATCAATTGTATAAAGAGCTATAGTATCTTCTAGAAATAACACCCAAAAAGTCACATTTCTCTTGGGGATTGGAATACTAAAGTAGGAAATCAAAATATAACTGGAAAAAGAGGAAAATTTTGTCTTATGATTAAAAATTGAAACTGGGCAGAGACTAATAGAGTTTGTGAAAATAACTTTCTGGTCATAGTAAAACTTATTTTTCAACCATTCAAAAGGCTGAAAAAAACACATGGACATCACCAGATAGTCAATATCACAACCACATTGATTATACATTTTGTAGCCAAAGGTGGAAAAGCTGTGGATAATTAGTTAAAACAAGACCTAGAACTGACTGTAGCTCAGATCATGAGTTCCTTATTTCAAAATTCAGACATGAAGAAAGTATTGGAAATCACCGGACTATAGGTGTGACCTAAACAACATCCATTATGAATATAAAGTGGAAGTGATTAATAGACTTAAGGGATAAGCTCTGATGGATAAAGTGCTTGAAAAAATGGACAAAGGTCACATTATTATATATGCAAAAACAATAAAGTTCTAAATAAAAAGAAGAGCAAGAAAGCAAAATGGTTGCTGGATGAGCCCATAGAAATAGATGAGGAGAGAAAGAAAGCAAAAGATAAAGGAGAAAGGGAAATGCATACCAAACTGAATGTGGAATTCCATAGAACAGCAAGAAGAGATAAGAAGGTTTTTTTTGAATAAGCAATGTAAAGAAATAGAAAGAAATAATAGAATAAGACAGATAGATCACTTCAAGAAAATTAGAGATGCCAAGGGAAGTTTTAATGCAAAAATGGACAAGATGAAAGACAAAAGTGATAAGAATTTAACAAAAATAAAATAGATTAAAAAGATTTGGCATAAGATCTTAACGTCATTGATAATAATGATGATGTGGTTACTGATGTAGAGCCAGAAATTCTGGAGAATGAAATCAAGTGAGCCTTTGGAATCATTGATAACAGTAAGGCTAGTGGAGATAAGAGAATTGCAGCTAAGCTATTTAAAAATAAATAAATAAAAAATGATGCTGTTTAATTGCTGCATCTAATGTACCAGTGCATTTAGAAAACTCTAAAGTGGCCAACAGATTGGAAAAGTTCCATTTACATACCAATTCTAAAGGAGGGTAATACCAAAGAATGTTCAAATTACTGAACAATTGTGTGAGTTTTACAGGCCAGCAAAGTTACTCTTAAGATTCTGCAAGCTACATTTTGTAATATGTGAGCTGAGAATTACCAGAAGAGAAAGTTGTTTTTTGAAGAGGCAAAGGGACTAGAGATCACTTTGCCGAACATTCACTAGATATAGAGAAAACAAAGGAGTTACAGAATAATGATCTACTTTTATGTCATTGACTTCAATAAAACTTTTAACTGTGTGGATTGTAAAATGCAGCAAGTTTTCCATAAAATAACAGTATCAGAACATCTTACTTGTTTCTTGAGGAGGCTATAGATGCATCAGGAATCATCAGTTAGAACCAAATATGGAATAACTGATGGGTTTAAGATTGAGAAAGGAATACAACAAGGCTGGGTATTATCACCTTAATTATTTAACTTAAATGAAGAGCACACCATAAGAAAGGTAAAGGTAAATAAATTAAAAGCTGGAATTTAAGTTACTGAGAGAAATATGAACAGTCTCAGATATGCAGATGATATGTATCACTCTGGTGGCAGAAAGTAAAGGAAAATTAAGTCTTTTTAATAGAAGAATTACTTTTTTCAATATTCACTTCTACAAGATTTTGAGTTCCAAACTTTCTCTCTATCTCTCCTCTCCACCCACCCCAAAAGATAATTCATTACAATTACCCTTTCTCCAAATTTTCCCTCCATTCTATCACACATCTCCCTTCTCTAATCCTCTCTCCATCTATTCCCCATTGCCTATATGTCTTATTTCCCAGTTGCATGTAAAAACTTATTTTAAGATTCATTTTTAAAGGTTTGAGTTGCAACTTTTCTTTTCTCCCTCTCCACCCATCTCCAATTAGAAGGCACACAATTCAATATAGGTTATACATATGTAGTCATGCAAAACATAATGTGAAACACTAACTATATTTCCCTCCATCCTATCCTGCCCTTCATTTATTCTATTCACTATTTTGACTCTCTTCCTTCTCAAAAGTATAAATTTCTCACTTCCCTTCTTCCCATTTGTCCTCCTTTTATCATACCCCACTCCCTACTTATTCCCGACCCCCAAAATTTCCTGTAGTGCAAGATAGATTTTCACCCAAAATAGAGCATGCATGTTATTCCTTCCTTAAGCCAAATCTGGTGAGAATAAGGCTCACTCTTTCCCTCTCACCTCACCCTTCTTCCCCTCCATTGAAAAAACATTTTCTTGCCTCTTTTTTGTGAGAGATAATTTACTTCCATTCTATTGCTCCCTCTCTCCATGTCCCAATATATTCGTCTCTCACCTTTTATTTTTTAGATATCATTTTTTCTTCAACTCACCTTATGACCTCTGTCTATTTGTATCTATTCCTTCCAACTACCTAATACAGAGAAAAGTCTCAAGAGTTACAAATATTATCATTCCATGTAAGAATGTGGAGAGTTCACAGTCCCTTACAATTTTTCTTTCCTGTTTACCTTTTCATGCTTCTCTTGAGTCTTTCACTTGAAAGTCAAATTTTCTGCTTAGCTTGGTCTTTTCAAGAAGAATTCTTAAAAGTCCTCTATTTCATTGAATAACCATTCCCTCCCCCTAAGTATTATACTCAGTTTTACTGGGTAAGTGATTCTTGATTTTAATTTTAGCTGCTTTAATCTCTAGAATGTCATATTCCAAGCTCTTTGATCCCTTACTGTATAAGCTGCTACATCTTGTGTTTTCCTGATTGTGTTCCTACAATACTTGAATTGTTTCTTTGTAAATGTTTGCAGTATTTTCTCCTTGACCTGGGAGTTCTGGAATTTGGCAACAATAATGCTAGGAGTTTTCCTTTTGGGATCTCTTTCAGGAGATGATGGGTAGATTCGTTTAATATCTATTTTACTCTCTGGTTCTAGAATATCAGGGCAGTTTTCCTTGATAATTTCTTGAAAATGCTCTTTTTTTATCATGGTTTTCAGGTAGTCCAATAATTTTTAAATTATCTTTCCTTGTTTGTTTTTCAGGTCAATTGTTTTTCCAATGAGATATTTCACATTGTCTGCTACTTTTTCATTCTTTGGTTTTATTTTATAATTTCTTGATTTTTCATAATATCATTAGCTTCCGTCTGCTCCATTCTAATCTTTAAGGAATTATTCTCTTCAGTGAGCTTTTGGACCTCCTTTTTCATCTGGTCAATTCTGGTTTTTTTAAAGACTTTTTTCTCCTCATTGGCTTTTTGAAAATCTTTTGTCATTTGGGTTAGTCTATTTTTTAAGGTGTTATTTTCTTCAGCAATTTTGGGTTCCCTTTAGCAAGCAGACTGATTTTTCATGATTTTCTCGCATCACTCTCATTTATCTTTCCATTTTTTCTCTTTTTCTCTTACTTTATTTTTAAAATAATTTTTGAGTTTTTCCCTAGCCTTAGACTAATTCATATTTTTTTTCTTGGAGGCTTTGTGTGTAGGAGTTTTCACTTTGCTTTCTTCTTCTGTTTGCATATTTTAGTCTTCCTTGTTACCAAAGTAAGATTCTATATTCTGATTCTATTTATTGTTTTGGCTCATTTCCCGATCTATTTACTTGACTTTTCAGTCCTTTGTCAAAGTTGTTCTCTGCTTCCAGTGGGTGTAGGGGGTGTACTGCCAGATGCTTGATCCCTCCCAAATCTATGGTGCTAGAGCTCTAGAAACAACTCCTGCCTCTGCCCCTGCTGTGGTTGATGTGGCATTCTCTACCCATTCCACTGCTGTGACTGGGGTCAGACCACTCTACTCTCTCACAGAGGTCTGACAGATTTTTTTCCACTATCTTCCAATTTTTCCGTGGTGTTTTGGGGTTGTGAAGCTTGGAAACCACCATAAGTCCCTGAAGTTCAGTCCCTCTGAGGCCTGCTCAGGTCTTACCTGTGTCGGTGTGGACCATACTGGACTGTGCTCCACTTTCAACATGGTGAAATGGATGCTTTGCATTGACCTTCCAGGCTGTCTTGGGATGGAGATTTGCTTCACTTCATCATTGTGTGGGGTTTGCAGCTCCAGAATTTGTTTAGAGTCATTTTTACAGGTATTTGGCTGGGTTTGGGGTGAGAGTTGTAGCAAGTCTCTGCTTCTACTCAGCCATCTTAGCCCCCTCAATTACCCCCAAGAATTAAGTCTTCTGATGAGGATGAAACAGGAAAGTATAAAAGCTGGTTTAAATCATAGTACAAGAACAAAAAACAAAACAAAACAAAAACAAAACACCAAGATCTTTGTAACTAGTTCTATTACTTTCTTGCAAATAGAGTAAGGACAAATAGAAGCACTGACAGATTTTATATCTCTAGGCTCAAAGATCACTCAAGATGGCTATTAAAACCATGACACCAAAAAATGCTTGCTCCTTAGATGGAAATTTATGACAAATCTAGACAGCATGATGAAAAATAGAGACATCATCTTATCAAAAAGGTCTGTATACTCAAAGCTATGTGTTTTTCCACTAGCAATGTATAACTGTGAGATGGAGGCTTTGAGCAAAACTGAGCACTGTGGAATTGATGCTTTCATATTGTGATGCTGAAAAAGAATTTTTAGAGACCCTTGAATAGCAAGGAGAACAAATGTACTTATAATTAAAAAAATAATTCAACCTATTCATTGGGAAGTCTGAAACTTAAATACTTTGGCTACATAATGAGAAGATGGGATTGATTGGAAAAGACTCTTATTTGGGGAAATATGGAAAGGAAAAAGAAAATGGGACAGCAGAGAATAAAATTGATAGATTGCATCGCGGAAGCCATGGATGTGAACTTCAAGAAACTTTGAAAGATAATGGAGGATAGTAGGGCATGGCATGGTATGATTCATAGGGTCACAAAGAGTGAAACACAACTGAACAACTAAACAAGAGAAGCTATAACATTAATAGTAATAGGCAAGTTCAGCAGGTTGTAGAGATGGGAGAGGGAGACAAGCCAAGGAGAATAGTCACAACAAGGGGCTGACCCTCTTCCAGGAAACAATGAGTTGTCTAATTTGGTAAAATAGTAGCATATATGAAATAGAGGAATATGAAATAAGTTTGGTGTAAGATCATGAAGAGTTTTCGATAACAACCTAAGGTGTTAGAGTTTTAGCTTCTAGGCAATCAAGAGATCTTGAGAGGAAGCCTGGCATACTAGAAAGAACCATGTATTTGGAATCAGGAAAAAAAAATTGTAAAATTCTGCTACTTCTAGATGATCTTCAGTAAGTCATTTGATCTCTCTTGGTTTTATTTTTTACATCTGTAAGTTGATAGAATGGGGAAAAGTAATTTCCTTGGTCCTTTCAAGCTGTAAATTATATGACCCAACAAGGCTGTTGAGCATAAAGTAATATATTCATGGTAAAACATCAGGGGATTTACTCTAGATTGAGTATAAGGAAAGGGCTGGAGCAGGGAAGAACAGAGACCACACTTTTCTCCCTGCCCACTATATTCTGATTCATTTTAACATTTGCCCTTCAGGAAGTACCTACTTAAAAATTGTTTATGTATTTACATTAGATTTACAGTTGCTACTTTGTGATGTCTTCATTCACCTTGGTGTCAAGAAGACTTGGGATTCAAATATTACTTCACATACTTAATCCCTTCATTACCTTAAGCAAGCCATCTTCTCTTAGCCTCAGTTTCTTTATCTGTAAAATGGGAAAACTGTATTCAGTGATGAGTAAGACCTTATTTCTATTTGAAGTCTATGATTCCATTACTCATCTCCTCCATCTTTTCAGTAAAATCATTGCAAAGATCATCTGGGGAGAGAGAGGGAGAGAGAGAGAGAGAGAGAGAGAGAGAGAGAGAGAGAGAGAGAGAGAGAGAGAGAGAGGAGCAATGTAATTATATATAGTGTAATAAATTAACATTTCAGGAAACAGAGGTCATCAAAGGGGATGCCCTCTGACACATCAACTCTATTCACCTCACACAAAAACAAATATTTGTTAAGTGTCTACAATATGCCACCTATTGTAATAAGGGCTTGGGATATAAAGGAAATGAAAGTAAAACGCAAGTCACTTATGTCCATTCTGGGGAAAAGTAAAGAGAAGATACAAGAAAAAGTGTAGCAGAGAAAGGAATTCCTTTCCTGCGACTTCAGGTCTAGTAGGGGTTCATTGTCAGGTAGTTAAGTAAGCAGGGTCTATGATGCATTTCATTCCACATTATCTCTTCTCATATTAACATTATTGTGCTATCATCTGCCCTGTGTCCACTGTCCATTCAACTGATAAACATATCTTAAGAAGTTAATTAACTGACCACCTCATTGAAGTCTGAGAAGCAGTATCATTATCTCAAGTCAATTATGGGTTGATTTATCAATTAGCTTCACCAGGGATAGTTGCAGAAGTATTGTACATTGCAATGTGGTGCGATTTAATTACAGTGGAGTCAATTAGCATGGGCTTCAAGGCACTGAAAAGGCAAAAAAGTAAGCTTTTGGGTAAAATCATAATAAACACTGCTTGTATTTGAATGTGAAAGTAGGAAAAGATTGGAAATATAAAAGCTCAAAACAATCTAGAATTTGTGAAGGACTACTCTGCTAATGCAAAATGTAATGTGTTCCATTTATTAATCCATTTTCCTCTTTGATGCTGTCAATGTTGTGATAGTCTTTGTTTTTTTCCCAGACCTGCAACATTCTTCAATGAACAAATTTTTAACATTGAAATCCTCTCCACTGGTTCATATAAACAAATCATTCGTAACTCATACTTTTAGAGAGCTGTCCTTGACACTGGCAATCTGACTTGAAAAATGTTCACTCATGGTATATGTCAATCAGTACTGGAGAATAAATCTTTGTGATAACAAGGCTTAACCCAGTAGCCATCATTAAACAATGCCTCACATCTGGGAAAATTGTGAGAAGGAAAATACGTCCCACATTAGACCATAGGATCAGAGACTGAGGAATTCAACCTTCATTTAAAGATAAACAGGTTCAGAAAGTTTTTAATGACTTGTTCCTGGTCACAAAAATATTAAGTGGCAAAGTCAGGATTCAAATTGACTTTGTCTCTCTCAAATACTAGAGAGACATCCTATAATTCATTAATTCCGAATGAAAGATTCTCTGGGAAATATGCAAAAGTGTTCATTTTGAGGATTATACAAATATGAATGTGTCCCTAATTCCTTTATAAACACTCAACATAAAAACAATGTATACCAGGCAGAAGATAACTTTCATTTGGTGTAAATGTGATATAGTACTTTAGAATGAGATAGTTAATGAGATAAAGAATTCTTAGCAGCTCATCTAAGAATTCAGTATTGCCGTTGGGCAACACCTTAATGTTTCAGTGACATTTCTTTCTCTTTTGGAATACTACATACTCCATGTTAGTCTGTTTGATTTCTGGTGATCATTCCTTTTCATGTATCTGGAGATGCATCATGGTTAAAGTGGCCATGTGAGCAAAGATTTTTGAGGAAATAAAAGGACCTAGGATTAAGACTTTGCTTTGCCACACCTTTATCACGTAATTCTAACATTATTTTATATCTTGGAGCTTGTTTTTTCAACTACAATAAACTAGACATCTTTCAGTAAGATCAGGGGCAAAGTCAGGGTGCCCATCATAAACACTATCATTCAATATTATACTAGCAATGCTAGCTATAGCAATAAGAGAATAAAAAGAACTTGAAGGAATTGCAATAGTGAATGAGGAAACAAAACTGTCGCTCTTCAAAAATGATATGATGGTATATTTAGAGAATCCTAGAAAATCAACTAAAAACATTAGTTGAAAAAATAACTTTAATGAAGTTGGATATAAAATAAACCCACACAAATCATTGGCATTTCTATATATTATCAACAAAACCCAGTAACAAGCAATAGAAAAAGAATTTCCATTTAAAACAGCTGACAAAATGTAAAATACTTGAAAGTCTACCTGCCAAGACAAACCTAGGAACCATATGAACACAATTACAAAACACATTTCAAATAAGAAAGACAGCTCTATAGAAGTGAAGAAATACTAATTGTTCATGAGCAGGCTGAGCCAATATAATAAAAATGAAAGTTCTACTTAAATTGCTTTACTATTCAGTTCCATAACAATCAAAAGTACAAAATTATTTTATAGAGCTAGAAAAAGTACCTTTTTTCATCTGGAAGAACAAAGGTCAAGGATATCAAGAGAATCAATAAAAAAAAATCTGAGTGAAGGTGCCCTTATCCTAATGGATCTCGAACTGTTTTATAAAGCAATGCTCATGAAAACAATCTGGTACCATCTAAGAAAAAATAGTGTTGTATCAGTGGAAAAGATTAGGAACACAATACACAGTTGTAAATGACCATATTAATCCCAAAGATCCAACCTTGCAGCCAAGGATTCACTTATGAAAATTGCTAGAAAAACTAGAAAGTAGTTTGGCAGAAACTAGGTATGGCCCAATATCTCATCGTGTATACAGAGATAAGGTCAAAATGGGTGCATGGCTTTGATTTAAAAGGGTTATATTGTAAGCTAATTAGGAGAACATAGTTAGATCTCTGTATAAGGGAAGAATTAGTAATTAAACAAGAGATAGAAAGGATCATGAGAGTAAAATGGACAATTTTTGATTAGATCAAATTAATAAAAAAGCTCTGCACACACACTCAAACACGCACACACACTAACAAAAACAAAAACACAATGCAAGAAGGACAAGAGAAAACATAATTTTTAATAGCAAGTTCTTTTGATAAAGACCTCATATCTCAAATAAATATGGAATTTAGTCAACTTTATAAAAATATAAGTCATTCCTCAATTGATAAATGGTCAAAGCATATTAACAGGCAGTTTTCAGAAGAAATCAAATCTATCTAGATTCTTATAGATCTAATCACTATTAATTAGAGAATGCAACTTAAAATAAGCCTGAAGTACACTTAACATCCAGATTGGCTAATATGATAGAAAGGGCAAATGACAAATGTTAGAGGGCAAACGGAGACATTGGGGTATTAATGCATTGTTGGTGGAGCTGTGAATTGGTCCATTTATTGTGTAGAATAACTTGGAAGTTATGTCCAAAGTGTTATCAAATGATTCATACCCTTTGACCCAATAATATCAGTGTTAGGTCTGCATTCCAAAGAAGTTAAAGAAAAAGGGGGGAAAATGTGTATGTATAAAGATATTTATAGAAGCTCTTTTTGTCATGCAAAGAATTGGAAATTGAGTGGCTACCAACCAATTGGGGAATGATTGAGTAAGTCATGGTATACGATGGTGATGGAATAATATTTTGCTACAAGTAGGATAATATACAGGAATACACACACATATATGTACATATGTATGTGCATATCTCTATATCTATAGATACATGTCACAACTGATATATCTATAGATAGATAGTTTTCTATTTATCTATAAATATATCTCTCTTTATCTCTATCATCTATGTGTCTGTCTATTTCTATCTATCTATCTATCTATCTATCTATCTATCTATCTATCTATATCTATCTATCTATCTATCTATCTATACCTGTATAGACTTCTATGAACTGATGCAAAGTAAAGTGAAGAGAAGTAGGAGAATATTGTATTCAGTAACAGGAATAGTTTTTGATGATCAACTATGAGTGACTTATTTTTCTTTTCTTTTCAGGTCAATACAATGACCCAGGAAATTCTGAAGGACTTTACAGTGAAAAGTGTTATCCTCCTCCAAAGAGAGAACCAGTGAAGTCTGGGTGTAGAGTGAAGCATATTATTTTCAATTGATTTTTCTTGCTTTTTTCTTTTTTTTCAAAATGGCTAATATGGAAATGTGTTTTATATAATTTCATATGTATAATTTATAATTCATTTCTTGAACTCAATAGGTATGTGAGACAGAGTAGGGAGGGAGAGAATCCAATATTCATAATTTTAAAAGTATGAATGCAAACCATTATTAGTCATCAATCAGATTCCTATTTTATTGGTTTGACATGTGGAAATCTGGCCCTGCAGACACTTCGAGTTGGGAATTCTACATTGCATTTGAGCAAATTTCAGTTCATTTCAATTCATTTATCAATTCAAACCCTTTATCAAATCTTCTATGAGCATGGCCCTCCTCTAGGCATTGACCATACAAATACAGTCTAGGTATGATACCTAACTCATGCATATGGCAAGTGTAGTTCACATGAGTGCTTTCCAACATGATATCCACATCCTCTGTCTATTTCTCTGGGCTGGACCTCTTACCTTCAATTTCCTCTCACATTTACAAGTCAGGAGTTTTTTTTTTTTTTTTGGTAAGGGGTTTTTTGAACATAGCTATGTGACTACAATTTAAAATTTGTCTCAGAGTCCTAGGAGAAAACATTGCTTTAGGAAGGGTAGTCTTAGTACTTGCCACCATTATTCCTTACTACCAAGTTAGGAATGACAGGAAGCATCATATGCCAGGCAAGCCATCACCACTTTGACTACTAAGTTCCCTTACATGTTGATGGAGAAAGTCCAGGACTCTGAATCTAGTGGTCTTTGGAATAACATTGCCTCCAATCCAGTTCTGACAATAGCTGCCATCAGAAGCAGCTCTTTCAGACATGGAGCCAGACTGTTACTGCGTTTGCTGCAGCCACATCATTTAAAGACCTACCTCATATTTTTTTTTCACCAAAGTTCATGATATTGTCAAACGTTTCAACCTAAGCTGTTGATCATTTTATCTGTGGAAAATGACATTAAAAAAGACATAACTATGTGATTTGCCACTATATCTTCATGACTATGGGACTTTTTCCCACTGACTTGAAGCTGAAACCTTCAATACTTGTTGTCTTCCCCATTTGAATGTAAGCCCCTTGAAAGCAAGGACTAATATATCCTTTATTATTTATTTACTTCCCACTTCCCCATTTATTTCTCATTTACACAAAATCTACCACAATGACAGAACTGACCCCTAAACAATATCCATTTAATAAATGATGAGACCATTCATAATTATAACATTCATTCAATAGGATGCAGAAGCATGAACATTTAAATAGCACAGCTACTCAACAGAATTCAAAACAGGAATAATTAAAACACCACTGTAACAAAGAACTCCAACATACACAGGAGGAGCTGCTATCATAGGTCTTAGATCTGCTGTTCTAAAAGGAAATGCAATTTGGGAGGGGTCAACAATCACTTTAACCGAGTACATGTATAATTCACTTAGTTCAGGGGGAAAAGTCAGCACCCTGAACTTCAGAGAACATATAGAGAATAACAAATCAACAGACAGTGCATCCGGTGCCTGACAGATCAACAGACAGATAACTGTTGGACTATACATACATAGTTACCAGAGAGAGAAACAACAACATCTACAGCTGCCCAGAGTCTCATCTGGCCAGACAAACTCTCTCAATAAGTAAGCCCTAAAGGAAAAGTTCACCTCAGAGTCTTTACACACTTTTTAGAGCCTGAAGGCATTATAACCCTTGAGAACCAGTGCCTCAGTAGAAAATTAACAAAAGGTTTGGGCCTTCCTACAAATCTTCTCTAATCAAACTTTCCTTAATGGAAAGACTCATTAATGATTGGGCAAGATCTTCCCATTAAGAAGCAAAATTATATTAACAATAAGCAAAAATGCATTATTAATACATCCATCCACACACTTGGGTCACAGACTTCCACAAATGCACATAATCATGCTGGGAAGGCTGGGCACATGCTTTTAGTAATTTAGGAGGAATACATATAAGTTTGGAAGTGCATGAACTCAAGGCAACTCAAAACTTTGAACTGTGGTATCCTTGGTGTTTTCAGGAACAATTATACCACACAAAGCCAACTTTTCTGGTAATGCTCCTTTTCCTGTCCTAATTGTTCTCTTTCTGGGCAAAGATATTCTTCCTTTGTTTTCAAAATGATACAGCAGTGTCAAGGTCTTTAAGCTCACAGCCTCCCTTAAAAGGATGCTGAAAACATGTTACACACCCAGATATACACATGTGGATAAATTGTATGTATATATGTATGTGAATTTATGCATGTATATGTGTACATACATACATATATGTATATGCACACATATATAAATGTATGCATGTCAATGTGTGTATACATATACACACATATATATATATATATATTTGCACACACATACACACGTATACAATTAACTTATTTATCAAAAAAAACATTCCCTTAAGTCTGAGAGTTCAAGTTGACTCTCTGAAAAATGCAAATAAGCTTAGCCAGATCTTCACTAATCAGGTTTAGTCTTTCTATTATGGGTTTCTAGCAATACCAAGCATCTTCTTTTAAAAGTACAACTCACAGAAAAACTGATGTGAAATCTGTCTTCCTTCTCATTTTTCTTCCTCTCAAACCATGTAATAAGGTGATACAGAACTACTGTGAATGGTTTTCTTAGATATATATATATATATATATATATATATATATATATATAGAGAGAGAGAGAGAGAGAGAGAGAGAGAGAGAGAGACAGAGACAGAGACAGAGACAGAGAGAGACAGAGAGACAGAGAGACAGAGAGAATCTCAAAAAGCTTTGTCTATAGTAGGGAGATTTAGCCCTCCTCCAACTACCATAGCAGCAGCAGAATTCTTTCTGCCTTTCTCCAACTGATCAGCAGTGAAGTATCTGTTCCAATCAATAGTCAGCTCTCTCAGCTGGAAGCAATATCACTTGTTGCCTTCTGCCTTTTACTTCTTCTGCTATTTCCTGTAACCATCTTTCCCTCCTGCTACCTTTTTATTTTTTGAACTCTTCTCACAGATTTTCATAACTTCTAATTCCTCAAATCATTGCATCCTCCTAAGCATGACTGATCTCCAACTTATAATGTAAAGCCTGATGATTCCATCTTTCTGTTAGTTATTCCAACCACAATTTCTTAATCTTCCCAATATCCTCAGTCATTTGATTTATTGCTTATCAGACAATCTTCAAAACCCTACAAATCATTACATGTAAATGAGTTGATGGACCACAACACCATTAACTACTGTTACCTTTGTCATGTTCTGCCTTCAATCAGTCATGTTTTTTTTTTTTAATTTTCTGGACAGATTTCAGTACATTTAATTGAAGTAAAGTCCTCTATCTGCTTCTCAAAACAGTCTGTCAACATTTTATCTGAGAGTTGTTGCTTTTTTAGTGTGGATTTTCTTAATTTTCCTTATACAAATTTCATTTTAATTCCTCTTTTAGCAAGAAAAATGTTTCTTAGAGATAGTATCTTACACCAAGACAAAAATGTATAATGTAACTTTTTCTTAAGAAAATTACATTCTACTCAGGAGAGTTTAGCCAGGTAGTACATACCTACAATTCATTTCGATGAAATATAACTGAAGATTGGTGAAATTTTTTTTGCACATACTCACATGTATGGACTAAAACATTTTCCACTTTAAGTACTATTCTATCCAAATTAGGAATACTGAGAGGCATTATGAGAACTTTTTAGGACTGTAGTTATGGACATGGATGAAATGATAGCTCATAACAAAGATGATATCACCACCTTTAACTATTAGGAGACAGCTTGTTCCATTGCATAACCAGATTCTATTCTTGCTCCACCTTTTTCTTCTATTTTACTATTGTTCTAAATGTCTGGACCAAGGAGCAAAGCTAGATTGCCAACTGTTGGCTAAGCATCTTCTAGCTGATGAGCCAAATGCATTGGCAGGTAAATCTGAACTGGAAAATAGAAAATATTGTAATTGCAGCAAGTACCAAAAGTAATATCTGTAACAAACAAATGTTACAAAGGTGGGAAATGCCAAGACTGTCCTGTGGTGAGAGTAATGAGACAGAGAGGCATTAGGCTACTGGTAAGGATCCTGTTTTGTGATAAGAGGCACTGGGGAGTGGGGTGGAGCAGAAGAAGCCAAGTTACTAGTTTTCCTCTGCCTACTATTTGGTTTCCTCCTATTTTATTTATTACTAAACTCTGCAGTTTCTATGTTGATAAATGACAATAAATGTTCTCAGAACACTTTCAATGTGCACCTCCTTTAAAGCTGTGATTATACCACCTTAGTTTTGGATAATAGTTTGGGCAAAATGTTTTGAGAGAGACAGACATAGTCACAAAGATGGAAATTAAGAAAGAAATATGGTCAGAGAAAAATACAGAGTCACACAGAGACAGAGCCTGAGAGAGTCAATCACTTTACTCTTGCTAACAAAGTGGTAAAAAAAAAGAATCACATTTGATTTTGAAGCTAGAGGACAATCTGTGGCGAGAAAAATAAAATATAAATTGCATCCATACTATAATCTTCCTTGGGAGTTCTCTCTCTCTCTCTCTCTCTCTCTCTCTCTCTCTCTCTCTCTCTCTCTCTCTCTCTCTCTCTCTCTCACACACACACATCCTATTCATTTTCTTAATTAAGATCGATGTGCTGTTTCAAACTGAGCTGATGGAGGAAATAAACACAAAGGTGGTTGCTGAATTCACACTTCTCTTATCCAGACATTTTATTCATCTTAAACTATAAACAATCTTACAGAAAACCCAGGATAATTGTTTGATTTCACTGAGAAATTCACTTAGGGTAAACAGTTATGAGTTATATTTGGGTTTTTGGAGGAGATATCTTTCCCTTGGGGCTTAATAATTTGGCCTTGACTCAGGATGCTCCCATTAATTATACTAGACCTTTCATCAGTATTGGAAAAAAACATGACTTTCAATGAAAAAGGTCATTCCAGTGCTCTCTTTGGACCATTAACTATCAAATATGGTAAAACTATAGAAGTAAACCTATTCCCTTCTCCTATGTGATTTAAAAGTAAATCCTCAGCTTCTCCATATATCACCCCAGCATTAGATGGTTTGATCAAGGCAAACCTTGTTTTGCAGAATTTCTTGACTAGTCATGTCTCCTGATCTTGTATTTATGCTTATAATTTTTTTGAATGCAAGTATAGAACTCATTCATCCTCATTTCCTTTTATATACTTTTTTCAATTAGGCCATCATTTTGCATAAATGTTTTGCACTTGTAATGAAAAGTGATAACCAACCACCTAAGTACTCTGGCATCTGCAAATATGACAATTCATCATTGCCTCAATCCCAGTCACTTGTGAAAACATTGAACAGTGCATGGCTAAGGCCAACTCCCTAGGGCACTCCAATGGCAATTTGTTTCTTTGTTGACAGTGGCTCATTCATCACTTCTCGTTGGGTATATTCATTCAGGCAATGCCAAATATTCCTAATTAAATTATTTTCTTGCTCAAGTTTTTCCATCCTATCCATAATCATAGCATGAGAGACTTGGAATTCAACAAAGTATTTCCCAAAGGATACTATACAAACAACATTGCCCTGTCACTTCAAGGACTCTGTCAGAAAAACCCATGAGGTTTGTTTCCCATGAAGGGTTTTTGATGAAGCTGTAATGGTTTTCTTTTCCCCACTACTCTTTTTAAGCACTCACAAATCATCCTGTTGATAATGTGTGCTAGATTTTTTTCAGGAATAGAATTCACTCATTCATCTTCAGTTGGCAGGTTGTACCCTCTGTTCCGATTCCACCTCCCAAGTTGGCACATGTGGCATTATCCAGGTCTATGGTAACTCTTTTATTCTCCAAGATTTTTCAAAAATTAATGATTGCTGCCCAACCAAAAGACCTGCACATTCTTTCAGTAGTTTAACATGTATCTCTTGTTTGTTAGTGTAATTTATATAAGTGTAACCTCTGTGATCTTGGACAAGTTACTTTGTCTCTTCACTTTTTATCATCTGTCAGATGTATAAGTTGTGATAGATGACCTGCATGGCATTTTCTTACATACTGAATCTTAAAAAATGAAGGATCATTTTAAATCCATGTATAAAGAATGATTATTGTTTTCAATTATTTATTAACTGATGTGAAAAATAAATGTTTTAACCTTTCTCACAAAATTGCACACAGGCATTCTTTTATTTTTTTACATATATCATTTTAAATCTTAATCCATAGAAGAAAAATCTCAGAGATAATTCATTAAATATATGTATATATGTTGTCAACCATTTGGTTCTTTCTCATGAATATTGCATTGATCAGTTATCATAACATTTTCCTAATTAATTTACAATTAAATTCCACATCTAATTGTCTCAAAAGCAGTCCTTAAAATGTATCTGTCTTTTCAATCTTTTCTGTATCTTTAAAAAGGTAAAATTATATTTCGCCCAGTGAAACGAAACCTTTAAGTTCAGATGGATTTCTAGCTAGGGAAACTGCTTCCCTCCTACTATTGTTATTTTCAAATTATGTACAATGATTGCCTTAAAGAATTCATTGGTTGAAATAAGATATTGGGGGAGATAAAGAAAGCTAGGTCTTCTGATCCAACCCTTTCATTTTACATGAGTACAAACTTGTTCATAGTAATAGTCACAGTAGTCACAATGTCACAGTAGTAGTAAATGCTTCATTCCTTGCCCTCCTAAATCGATCATACTATAACTCTTCCTAATACAATATTATTCAATCCACCAAGCTTTTATAAATGCCTACTATGTGCCATGTATAATATTATGTACTAAGAATAAAAAAAAAACATGAAACAGAAAATGATGAAAGTGTTCCTTGTGTTCAAAGAACTTATGGTTCATTGAGGATACATCATAATCATTAAATTCGAGTTAAGTAAAAAATAAGTTCCTGGGGCAGTTAGATGATATGGTGGATAGAGTGCTGATCCTGGCATCTAGAGAACCTTAGTTCAAGTCAATGTCAGACACTTGACACTAGCTGTATGACTCTGGCCAAGTCACTTACTCAGATTGCTTTGCTAAAAACAAATAATTAATTTAAAAAAATAATAATTTCCTTATTTCCTTGCCAACAGCTCCCTGACCTTGTCATTTATAAGATGCTATTTGAACTGAGTCTTGAGTGAAACTAGAAATTAAAAACATTTAATATAGTGAAATGATGGACTCATTGTCCAGATGGAAGTTTATATTTGTTTTTGAATATGGCCAGAATGAGTTTCTATTTTGTTTGGTTATAAATGTTAATAATTTGATTTTTCTTGTTATCTTAATAGTGACAAGTAGAGCAGAAGTCAAGGAGGAGGTAGCAGGAGGGGGAGATAAGATATCAAATGTGAAAAAAACTATTTGAACTTTAAAAAAGTCATTATCTATTATGAAAATTACCATATGTTGCCTAATCTACATCCTGTTTTTATTGAAAAACAATGAACCAAAAGAATAAACAGTAGCAAAAGTCTAACTTTCCAGCAGAATCTAAATCATGGAAATAATAACGATAATGATGATGATGATTACAACTTTTATTTCTGTAGAATTTTTCCACAATGTGATTTCTATACAATGGGACCATCAAGTAGGTAGGATGATACAATTTAGATATTTACTTTGAGGATGTCATCTTCTTTTTACGTAAAGGGATCTTTCAAAGAACACACTCTTTTCTGCTTTCTCACTCTTCATTATCCCCCATTTTCCACACTACATTCTACTCGGTTTTTGTGAGGTGACCTGTTTCCTTCCCAATGCCAGGCAGTCTGTCTGAACTCTTGATCCAATCCCTTTTTATCATCTACAGGAGCTAGTCTTTTTCATCTTTGCCAATTATTCTCATTGTCATTTTCTTATTATCCAGTGGCTAACTAATTTCAGTCTGCAGAGATCCCTTTTTCTCCCTCATCTTAAAAACAAAGACAAAACACTTGACTGCATCCACTCAAGCTATCATCACATATGACTTCTCCTTTTGATGGCCTGATTCCCAAAAATGGTTTCCTAAACTTGTCACCTAAGTTTCATCTCCCACTTATTTCTGAAACTTGAATCTGGATATCACTGAATACTTAATTAAAGCTGCTTTTCCAAGGTTATCAATATTCTCTTAACTATTAAATGTAATGGTCATTTCTCAGTCTGCATTCTTCTTGTACTCTCTCTGTCTTTTGATACCTCATTGACGACTTTTCCTAGAAACTATCTCCTTTCTTGGCTTCTTGATATTCCTCTAAGTTGTGGTCTTTAATCTGAAAATTCTTTCTCAGTCTCCCTTGCATGATAACTATCCCTCTCCTGCAACTAAATGTAAGCTTCCCTGAGGACTTACGTTGGACAGTTCTCTTCTTTCTCAGTACTCTGTATCATGGTGATCTCATTAGTCATCATGGCTAATTATCTTATTTATTTGATTAATGATAATAATAAATATACACATTAACATATGCATATACATACATACATATATATGTGTGTGTATATATATACATATATACATATATACATATATACATACATATATATATATATACAAGGATCTGTTTCATTCACATATGTATATACAGGTAATGCATTGTGTACCTTTGTGTGCGTTTCCATTTTCCTGAGAGGACATTGAGCTTTCCTTGGAGTAAGAAAGAAGTAGTTTCAAACACCATTTATAGTATATAGTAGGTTGTGACCCTCGATAAGTTACTTGATGTCTCAGTGCTTCAAGTTTCTTTTTAGGATGATAAATTTCTGAGCAATGTTAAATGTATATTTTAAAAAGAAGTTCCCTATGCTAGTTAAATCATAGGTCAAAAAATTCTTATATTTCGTTGTTGATGTATAAAGACACATATATATATATATATATATTGCTACTTATGCATATTGTGTGTATATACACATATTTGTGTATATGTGTATGTATATGTATATATTTTTATACATATGTGTATAGACATATATGTATGTATGCATGTATATGTGTATGTGGGGATTTGGGTAGTGAATTCAGCTATATCCTTATAAAATATAACTTCTATTTCTAATCCTTGACAGTAAAATACTAAAACCTTTCAATGTCAATTGCATATTGGACTTCTTATTATCTCCATATTATACCCATGATGTAGACATATGAAATTCAAACATGTTGCAAATGAAACTAACATCATACTCCTTAGAAATTTTTCTATTTTTTTCTGAAAGCTGGACCCTCTGCACATCTTCCAGCTTGATAAACTGTACAATGTGCAAGGAATGTAACCACATTGGTGAAGGTTATTGAATAAATCTCATGTAAGCAACATTTGAAAGGACTAGAAGTATTTTCTCCAGAAAAGGAAGATCTCAAGGAGGACATAATGTCTATTTTTGAGTGTCTTAATACATCACTTCTAAGTGTGATGAAATTTAGTTTCCTTCATCCTACAGGGTAGAACCATTAACAATTTTCTGCCATAGGCAAATTTAGACTTGCTATAATTTGTATATCTATGTACACATTATAGCTCTATATTTCCCTCCTCTCCCCTTCCTTCCTTCCTTTTTAATAGGAATACCTAAAATTGATGACTTTAAGATTTGTATATTGCAGACTTTTGGAAGGAATTTATTAAGCACTTTTTTTTTCTGCAATGCAAGGATGAAAAATTAACTTCTCTGCCTTCTAGGACCTTATGTTATGTAGAATAAGTACTACATATACCTGTACATTACCATAGATAAGTGGAAATTTAAAGGAAGACAGAAGACAATAAGAGCAAGGAAGACTTCTGTGTGAAGTAGTCTAAGAAGACTTGTAGTATAAAATACTTTATATAATTCGAAAGATGAGAAAACTGAGTTTCAAAGGGAAGGCATTGCTCAAGGTCATAGAACTAATGAATGTCAGATCTAAATTAGAAAGACAAATTTATTCATTTGAGGAGAATATACAATTTGATGATGTCCACAAGTAGAATAGCCTGCCTGAAAATTTGGTAGTTTCTCTTTCCTTGAAGTTTCTCTAGCAAAGGTTTAATGATGAAATTTTGGATGGCACAGTGGGAATTTCTCTCATGTTTGGGTTAGGTGATGTCTGAGGTCTTTTCTCATTCTCAAATTCTGTGGATCTGGGTGAGTCTATGTGTTAAATTGAGTGTTGTCTGTATAACAACCCTAACCCTAAATTTAACTAGGTCACAAAGTAAGGAGAGTTGAACTAAGAATCAAAAAGACCTAAATTCAATTGCTGTTTCAGATACAAACAACTAGGTGACTGTGGGCAGGAAACTGAACTTCCCTTAGCTTCAGTGACCTCCTCCATAGAATGGGAATAATAGTAAAACCTACTTCACAGGTATTTTTACTATAATTATGTCACACTAGCTCTCAGAATGAGGATAACATTATTTTGTATGTAGTCATTTATTTTTGCCAGTTCCTCAGAAAGGCAATCAGATAAGAGATATCAATTTTACTCAAACTCCCTTGATTGACTTCCTAGAACAGTCATTCCCAGAATACCTAAAAAAAACTTAAATCAATGGTTACTTAGTTATGATTTTGTTGATTTTTTTTTCATTTTTGTTACTGTTGTTGTTACTATTTTTGAGTGAAGGAATGAACAGATTCTAGATGGGAGAAAATAAACATGATGGAAAAAAGGAAATAATGCTTCTCACTCTACTATTCTACTGTTCACAAATCTTTATGAGCCGATTAATCACAAAATGTTAATGTCAGTGTGGCTGAGACACACTCTATATCCTTTTCTTGAACTATTTGTCTGACTCATTCTGGCAGTAGCTTTGACTGATAGGCCAATAGCAATGCCATTTGCATAATCAAACTGGCACCTCACTTTGTTGTTCATTACCTATAGAGTTGGCATCTTGGCATATGATATATTTGCACTTCACATCAGATTCATACCCCAAAATCAATATTTCAGGATGATAAAAATATAAATAAATCACTGTTAAATTTACAGCATTTCAACTCACTAATACTTGTTTCTAATGGTAATTAGTCTATGGGAAAATGTATTCCTCTAGAGTTGAAGCGAAAAAAATAAACCAAATACTTCAATTTTCTGATGGATCTGTGAGCTTAATCACTCACGCAATGGGTCTATACTCCATCAATTTTGAATGCAGTCTATCAATCTTTTTGTAGACTCCATGATTCTTCCCCTCATCAATTTATAGATGTTTGTTGCATCCTGTTTTCTCTGTGGGACATTAATAAGCATTTATTAAATTCTGACTTTGGTAGAGTTTCCTTTTAAATCTTAAATTTCTGCTTCACTTCAAATCAGATTGTTCAAATTCAACAAGAATCAATTAGGTGTCTACAATTTGCAAGGTGCTAGAGATACAAAGATGAAAAAGGAGTCCTTGCTCTCAAAGAACTTACCTCCTATATGAGAATACAGCATAAAACCTAGGTACTAAGTAATAGTTGTGTTTAGAAAATACTACATAAGTGTAGCAAGGTGGTATAGAGGATAGAGCACTTGTCCTGACATCAGAAAGAAATGAGTTCCAATTTAGTCTCAGACACTTGACACTAACTAGCTGTGTGACCCTGATCAACTTACTTATCCACAATTGCTCATCAAAAAAAGAAAAAAGATAATACTAAATATATGGGTAATCAATAAATTCATCACACAAAGCCTTGAAGAATACTCCTGAGTGTGTACATTTTGGGCCTGGGTAACAACCTGTGTACAGAGGGAGAAGAATAGAAAACAGATAAGTTTAATGGTCATATCAAGAACCTGAAGGTGAATGAAGTAAAAAAAAATATGAAAAGGTAGGTTGAAGCCACATTGTAAAGGGTTCCAAAGTCAAGCATAGGATTCTCAATTTTATCTTCTGCGAACTATGTTCTACCATATTGTCACTGGATTTGGGATAAGGAGGTATAACATATACTCAACTAGGTATATTAACCTACAGGAAAGTAGAGGAGAAGGGGATAAGAGGGGGGGATGATATCTTGCTCTTCAGGAAAGTAAAGGGGAAAGGGATGGGGGGGGTGACAAAATGGAGGGCAGACTGGGGGAAGAGGTAATCTGAATGTGTGCCATCTTGGGGTGAGTGTGGAGAGGAGAGATGGGGAGAATGTTTGGAACTCAAAATCTTGTGAAAATGAATGTTTAGAATGAAAAATAAATTAATTAATTAGAGACTAGGTTCTACAGCAGGGACATAATTTGGTTTCACCTCTATATGAAGGTGACTATGTTCTTCAAAGCAATCCTAGTTAATCATAAGTTCCATCATCCTCCATCAAGTTACAAAATCAAACTTAGAGTACAAACTCTTATTTCCAAGAAGCCAAGTGGGCTAAATTTGTACAATTTAATCAGCCAAATGACTGTAGAATGATTAATTTTGGATATTATATTTACTCTGAATAATTTCTTAAGATATACAATAATTGGCAATTATAATTTTTCTGAACATGCAACTCTGGTTTTGGTGAAAGTAACATCCAGATCTATGATGCTGATGTGGATACAAAGGTACCTTAAGGCTTGAATTGCTCCTTCCCTTGTGGCCTAAAGTCTTTTCCCTTATATTGAAATACCACAAAACTTCCCCTTATCCTGGACCATAAAATTCCTTGTCTCTCCCCAACATCCTGGGTCATAAAATTCTCTTTCCCTCCTTTATCTTGTGTCATTCATCAATCTCATCCTGGTTTTTCTCCTGTATCAGGGGGTCTTTGTTTAGCTCCTTACTAAATCTTAGGTCTTTGGGCTTTTGTGTCCCATTGGCTCTTTTTAGTCTTTTTGTCTAAATGAGTTCTGTCATATCTGAAACAACTCTTCCAACTCTGACATCAACCATATCACAAAACTTTTAAATGACTGAAACATCAAAGTTTAGTGTATAAATTTGGATACATACATATTTCACATATACACATCTATTTATTTATACATAACGTATAGCAAGAACAGCAACCATATAACATATTTGGTCAGTTAGCTATGCTGTTCCTTGAGAGGCAATGTTTGTTAGACTCCAGTTGGAACTTTATCAAAATAGGTGCAGGTTCACATCATGCTTAGAGGGAAGAGAGTGGTCAGTTTAGCTAGACAATCAACTTCTCTGTGTTGCAAGGGGACTTTGAATTCCAGTGTCAGTACTGTTGTAACTAAAGCTGATAATCATCCCCAGGTACAAATGGTAGAAGAAATTCAATTCTTTTACCCCTTGATTCATGCATACATTATATAGGGGCACTCATGCATTTTATTCAGATTAGAGATTGGTTGGGCAAAATTTCATTCTTCCCTTGACTTCGCAAAAGTACTGACCTACATTAAGAATATGTATCCTGAAAAGGCAATCAGTTTTTCATCATGTCCTTGACTATTGTGTTAAATAATTATGTTGCATATTGGAAGACATCACATCACACATGTTATGATGCTAATTTCAATTTCTATAGATTTCTGTTTCTCTTTCTGTACTCACTTCCACATTGGCATTGAACTTCTCCATTGTGCTTTTTTGGCCAACACTTATTATTCATAAGGGTTCAGCAGGGCAATGATCTGGAATATGGGTGAGGCAGATGAAATGCAATTTGCATCTGTCCCTGGTCAAGTCAACATGGGGACATAAAAGGGAGAACTGTCCTATGGAGCTATCAACATAGCAACTTTCCATTATCTTAGATCAAATTTTCCCAGAAAAGGAAAATCAGTAAGTCAGTTCTCAGTGCTGAGAGATATAGAAATTTAATCATTCTGAAGGCTCTAAGTAATTATGTTTTGATGTTTCCCATGGGAGAGAACTCATGATCCAAATAGTTCACTAAGAAAAACCTCAGGTAGGCATATGAACATAGTCAAGACAAAGGTCACATATAACCAGCAGTTTTTGTCAAAATAAATTGAAATTGAAGGATGAAAACATATGGCATTGAAACATCAAAAAAAATGTACAGGTACACACTGATAGTAAAATTGATAAAAAGGAATGATGGTAGACATGATGTTTGCAGGAGATGCTTTGAAATGCTTACTGAAATTTTGAGAAACGAGCATCTGACCATCTAAGCAGCTGGTATTCCTCCTCGGTTTTCGTAATAAAAAATGATCAAAATGAACATACTCAGTTAAACTCAGGCATTCTTTTTTATTTAAAAAAAAAGATCTTCATGATTCCAAATAAAGAGAATGGCATGGAAATACACATTTTGAAATTGAAAGACATGAAGCAGAGGTAAAGAAAAAAACTATTTGAGAAGACAGTGGATGATCTTCATTCATTTAAAAACATCTCATCTCTTCTCTACTTCTTTTAGTAACTGCATTTTCGGCTCTTTATCATCAACACAAAAGAGTAAAAGAACTAATATGCATTTAAATAGTTACTAAGGGAACAATATTGCCTGTGCTTATAACCTTAAATGGTCACTGCAATGAGAATATGATGGAATATCCTGCATGCCAAATGATTTATCATTTTTGTTATAAATGTCAGAATTGAATTTACCCCCAAAGACTTTACAAACTAAATGAGACTCTTTGCTTGGAAGTCCTTTAAGGTTTTATCTATGTGGAAGTCATATTTAAAAAAAAAAAAAAGGAAAAAAAACAAACAAACTAAGGACTAATGAGGACTATTTCTTTTTTTTTTTTCCTTTTTTAAATTTTTTCTATTTATTTATTTATTTTTACATTCATTTTCACAAACTTTTGGGTTCCAAATTTTCTCCCCTTTTATCCCCTCCCCCCACCCCAATACCGCAAACAATCTAATTTTCCCTATCTCCAATCTGCCCTCTCTTCTGTCATCCCTCCCTTCTCTTGTCTCCATCTTCTCTTTTCTCCTGTAGGGCCAGATGACTTTCTATTCCCCATTAACTGTATGTCTTCTTTCCTAGTTGCAACAACAATACTAAACAGTTGTTCCTAAAACTTTGAGTTCCAAATTCTCCCCATCCCTCCCTCCCCACCCATTCCCTTTGGGAAGGCAGGCAATTCAATATAGGCCCTATCTGTGTAGTTTTGCAAATGACCTCCCTGATAGTCGTGTTGTGTAAGACTAACTGGATTACCATCCCTCCTAACCTGCCCTTCATTGTTTCTCTTCTGTCTCTTGATCCTGTCCCTCCCCATGTGTTGACTTCAAATTGCTCCCTCCTCCCTTTGCCCTTCCCTCCATCATCCCCTCCCTTGCAATATTTCCTTATCCCCCACTTTCTTATACTGTAAGATAGGTTTTCATACCAAAATGAGTGTGCATTTCACTCCTTCGTTTAGTCAAATGTGATGAGGGTAAACCTTGTTTTTTTTTTTTCTCTCAGCTCTCCTCTTTTTCCCTCCACTAAGAAAAACTCCTACCTGCCTCTTAAATGACATATAGTTACCCCCTTCCCTTTCCCTCTCTTTCCTCCCCCTACATTTCTCTCTCATCATTTACCTTAGTTTCTTTTAAGGTATGGTCCCATCCTATTCAGTTCAATCTGTGCTCTCTATCTCTGTATGTGTGTGCATGTGTGTATGTGTGTGCATGTGTGTACATGTGTATCTGTGGTCCCACCAACTACCCAGATGCTGAAAAGTTTTAAGAGTCAGAAATATTGTCTTTCCCTGTATGAATATAAACAGTTCACTTCTGTTAAGTCCCTTAAGACTTCTCCTTGCTGTTTCCTTTTTCCTGCTTCTTCTCATTCTTGTGTTTGAAAGCCAAATTTTCTTTTAAGCTCTGGTTTTTTCATTAAGAATGATTGAAAGTCCTCTGTTTCATTGAAAGACCATATTTTCCCTTGAAGTATTATACTCAGTTTAGCTGGGTAGGTGATTCTTGGTTTGAGTCCTAGTTCCTTTGCCTTCTGGAATATCCTATTCCACGCCCTTCGATCCCTTAATGTAGAAGCTGCTAGATCTTGGGTTATCCTGATTGTATTTCCACAGTACTGGAATTCTTTCTTTCTAGCTGCTTGCAAGATTTTTTCCTTGAGCTGGGAGTTCTGGAATTTGGCCACAATGTTCCTAGGAGTTTCTCTTTTTGGATCTCTTTCAGGTGGTGATCGATGGATTCTTTCAATACTTATTTTGCCCTCTGGTTCTAGAATGTCAGGGCAGTTTTCCTTGATAATTTCATGGAAGATGATGTCTAGGCTCTTTTTTTGATCATGAGTTTCAGGTAGTCCCATAATTTTTAAATTGTCTCTCCTGGATCTATTTTCCAGGTCAGTTGTTTTTCCCATGAGATATTTCACATTCTCTTCCATTTTTTCGTTCTTTTGGTTTTGTTTGGTGATTTCTTGGTTTCTCGTAAATTCATTAGATTCCATCTGTTCCATTCTAATTTTGAGAGAACTATTAAATTCAGTGAGCTTTTGAGCCTCTTTTTCCATTTGGCTCATTCTGCTTTTGAAAGCATTCTTCTCCTCATTGGCTTTTTGAACCTCCTTTGCCAATTGAGTGAGCCTATTTTTCAAGGTGTTAATTTCCTCAGCATTTTTTGGGGTCTCCTTTACCAAGGTATTGACCCGTTTTTCATACTTTTCTTGCATCTCTGTCATTTCTCTTCCCAGTTTTTCCTGCACCTGTCTAACTTGCTTTTCAAAATCCTTTTTGAGCTCTTCCAGGGCCTTAGCCCGCCTGCCACCCCCCTGGGGTGTCTGGGGTACTGAGGCCCCGCCCTCCACTTCTTTCCCTGATGGCACGGATACGTCCTCGTCATCAGGTCCGAAGGTCGGGATCATTTGCATTTGTTGGAAAAAACTCTCTATAGTCTTATTTTTCTTCCCTTTTCTGGGCATTTTCCCAGCCAGTTGCTTGATTTCTGAGATTCCTTTCCATCCCCGCCTGGATCCGCCCAGCTAGTGCTTGGCCTCTGAGATTTAAATGGGCTTTCCTCCTGCCAGCTGTCAATCAGTGAGCTTTAGTTCAGGTGCTGGGGTGGGGACAGGGCCGCCTCCCAGACTCTGATCCCTCAGGGGCTTTATGCAAAGACTTTCAGGAATGGAGTGGGTGGGGGCAAGGTGTGGGGCCCATCTCCCAATCTCAGTTCCCTTGGGGGCTTTGAGCAGAAGCCTTCGGTAATAGAGCGGGGTGGGGGCAGGGCCGTCTCCTAGGCTCAGCTCCGTCAGGTTTTATGCGGGAATCTTCTGTAATGAAGATCCTGCCTATTGCTGAGGGATTCCTGAGTCCCAGTCTGCTGCCGCCTCAGCTGCCGCCCACACCTCTGCCTCCGCCGCTTCCTGCCCCCATCTCTGCCTCCGCAGCTTCCTCCCGAGGGGGCCCGAGTCACGGAGATGCCCTGCTTCCCCTCTCCTCCAGCCAGGCCTTCTCTCTCACTGACCTGCAGCTTCTGTGGGCGGAGGGACTTTCCCGGCTGCCAGAGCTTCCATCTCTGAAGCCTGCTCGGATCAGCTTCTCTGGGGCGATGGCCAGGGCAGTGCTGGGGGTGGGGTCCACTTTCCGGCGCGCCGGACCCTGGGGATGGGTCTCCAGGGGTCCCTGGAACGGAAATCTCTTCCACTCTGCTTCTGCACACCTTGTATTGACCCAGAAGTTATGGGGGACCTAATGAGGACTATTTCACTTCCTATCACCATGACTGTTCAAAATGATTAAATTTTGTCCTAAAACATTTTTGTTGTGTTTGGAAATGGGGGCTATATTAAGGATATCAAGTCTGCCCACAGGCAGCCCAAATGTTATGTCACAAGAAGGAAATTTCTTCACTTCTCTCTGTCATTAATTTGTCACAATTTATCTTTGAAAATAATGGGATTTTTTCCTTTTATTGATGAGCTCAAAGCACACATTAAAGAAGTCATAGTATGGAGAGATCAGACTTATTTGTGAAACTGTGGCTGAAACTAAATATAAACTAGACAATTTAGAATCCATATAATCATCAGTGAATGCCTTTTTATTCAGGGGAGCTAATTGTAAATTCCACTTCAGGAAGTTTTTGAACTTGTAGCCTTGAGCTAAACACAGCCCTCTAGTGCCTTAGTTTTCTCATCTATAAAATGAGGATTAGTCAATACTCAACAGGAATTGCTATTGAAATGTGTTTACTATAGGACAAGGCAAGGTGCTAAACACTGGGAAATCAACAATAAAAAATGGAAAAGACATGGTCCCTGCCCTCCAAGTGCTCCTATTCTTAAATGAGGATGTTGGAATTGACTGTCTTGTATGTTCTCCTCAAACATTTTCTACAGTTCTATAATGGTTAGGAACCATATATTTGCTAATATGATATGATGAGTCCAAGTCACACAGCTTGTTAGCAAAACCAGAACTAAAATTCAGATCTTTAGACTTCTCTTTTAATTGTCTTTACAATCCGATTCTGAGGTACATTCTTGATATTTCAATGGCAATTTATAATTTTATGAACTAAGTGACTGGAATAGTGTTTTGTATATCCTGGATAATTAATATTTATTGCATCAAATGCTTTCCATGCTAAGAGTACTCTGTTTGGAATCAGAGAACCTGGATTCATATCCTGGTTCTGTGATTTTTATGCCTATGTCACTTAGGGCAAGTCACTCCACATTTCTGAATCTCATTTCCTATTGTGTCAAAAATCATCATCTTCACCTTGGCCATCATCATCATCACCATAACCACCACCATCATGACCATGACCGTCATCATCCTCCTCCTCATCATCACCATAACCACCACCATCATGACCATGACCATCATCATCCTCATCATCCCCATCATCATCATCATCATCATCATCATCATCATCATCAACAACAACAACAACAGCAAAGTGAAGCAATGACCAGAATGCTAGACTTGTAGTCAAGAAGACCTAAGAGAGCTCTGGGACACTTACATGCTATGGAAAACTGGATAAATCGATTAACCTCTGGCTATCTCAGTTTCCTGAGTCTTAAAATAGAAAACTATCATCTATCTCACAGGGCTGTTGTGTCCAATGAAATACTCTTTGTAAAGTATTTGTGCCTGGCACTAGACAAATGCTTCTTTCCTCCTTCCTTCTTTAAGAACAGCTACCTAGCATTAATATGGCTCTTTAAGATATGCTAAATGCCCTCGAAGTTTTGCAACTCTTTAAAAAAACATTCAGTGTGGGAAGAAGACACTACTATTACCCCCATTTCACATGTGAAGGGAGCTAAGACAGGCAGTGACTTGCCCAGGGTCACACAGCTAATTTCTCAGGGAGGATCTGAATTCAGATCATTCTCTCTCTACATCTGCTATACTACTTGCTGACCCAATAAAGGCAAGGTTGGACTACCCAGCCACTGAGGTTTCTTGGAGCTCTAAATTTATGATTCAGTGATTCAATTAGCCAAATACTTGTTGAATACATCCTACATTTCAGACAAT
Source organism: Bettongia penicillata ogilbyi (assembly GCA_023548195.1). Lineage (NCBI taxonomy): Eukaryota > Metazoa > Chordata > Mammalia > Diprotodontia > Potoroidae > Bettongia > Bettongia penicillata. The sequence goes on from JAJHZJ010000210.1 coordinate 979,216, forward strand.
GTTTAAGTGATACAATGACAAAAATGAACTCCTCCCTTCCCTCAAAGAGCTTAATTTTTTTTTTATCCTTTGTGGATGGCTGGATGGGGTTTATAACATTTCTACAAATAAGTAATTGCAAAGTTCATTGAAAGTTTTGTGTGAGTACGTGTGTGTGTATGTGTGTATGTGTGAGAGACAGACAGCCAGACAGATGGAGACAAACACAGACAGACATACACACACACATGCACACACAGACACACACACACACAGAAAGATAATTAATGACTGGGATTTACAGTGGAATGCAATTATTCCTAAAGTAGTATATGATGTTTAACAGTATTCTTAGAATAAACAAAATAACCTCTCTCCATTCTCCAGTCTTTCAAAGGAATCTGAAAAATATTAAAACAATAGGAAAATATAAAAATAATTTGAAACTTATCCATCAAACTTAAAGATTTTCATTTTACTAAGCCAATGCTCTTTAAGGAGGTGCAATTGTTTAAAATGTGATAACTTGAAATAGTAAGAAACACAGAACATCTGTTTAAAAATCAGACAAACAAGGTTCCTAGATGAGAACCTTGGGTGCTCCACTGGAGCTTATTTATGTATGGACTTCTTTTCATTATACTTTAGAATTTATTTTACATTTTAAATTCTCAGAGTGTCAACACACATTATTAAAAATAAACTCTCAAGGAAAAAAATGAAAGTGTCATTGCTCACAAAAGTCCAATAACTTGTGTTTGCCCAACTTATCTCTCTATTTTTAGAGAGATCTCTCAGAGTCCCCTGGACATTTGTTCAAACAGTTCAATATCCTCTGGATTCAATAAAGATATACTGAAGCTACCAGCATTGTAAGCATTATACTGAAGCATTGTAAACAACTTGGGTTCTATACATTATAAAAATCTGACTTGATCAAAGAAAATGTAGGTCATATAAAAAAGGAATCTTTTTCAAATAGAAGTGTTATAAAATAGATTGAACCTTCAAGCCTAAACTCGTATTCATTGAAAGGAATTTTTTCTGTCCCATTCCAAGTTTTATCCTCTTCCTTCCCCCTTTTCTCATTCCCTCTTTCCCATCTCCTCCTCCTCTAAAATAAGTATACCTGGCAATATTGACATTTTGTATTCTACTAGAATTTTCAAATCAAATTACCGTCACCATATTCTTTAGTGAATACTTTAAAGTACTACTGTAATACTTCAGTGTTTCAATGCCTGTATAATTGTTGATCTTAGTTTCCAAAACAGATCAGCACCTTCTCTGCCTTTAGGAGTTGCCTAGAGCATTGAAAAGTTAAATAACTTTCCCAGGGTCTCAAAATGGTATGTGTCAGAGGCAGGACTTAGAGGTTTTCCTGATTTTGTCATTGTCAAAATGTTTCTGGGACTGTTGCATCAATACAACCTCATCATTCACTGAAACTATTCTCTCCAAACTTACCAATGAACTTTTAATTGTCACATACAATGTCTTTTTCTCAATCCTTATTCTTTGACTCTTTTTCTCCTCTAACTCTGTTGATGATACTCTCCCCCTTAATAAGTTTTAAGAGCACCACTAAACACAAATCATTTTTTTAAATTTTCTTTCATCTCTTTGGCAGACAGATCTAAGATTGATATTGTTGGGTCAAAGGGTATGGACAGTTTTATAGTTTTGGGCATAGTTCCAAATTGTTCTCCAGATTGATTATAGCATTTTACAATTCCAATTCCTTGAAAAAAGTAATTACTGATAGTTTTGATTTCTTTTTCTGAAAACTTTCTGTTCCTATCCTTTGATTATTTATCAATTGGGGAATGACTCTTGTTTTTATGAATTTGACACAGTTCCCTATGCATTTGAGAAATGAGACATTTATCAGAGAAACTTGCTGTAATTTCTACTCTCCCCCCCAAAGTTTTCTTTCTCCTTTCCAATTTTGACTGCAATAGTTTTGTTCATTCAAAACCTTTTAAATGTAGTGTAATCAAAATTATCCATTTTATCACTCACACTGCTCTCTGTCTCTTGTGAGGTTATGAAGGCTCCCTTTATCCAGACATCTAAGATCTAAAAGGTATTTTCTTCTCCTCCCCTAATTAGTTGATTGGAATTATTCTTTATGTCTTGATCATGTGTCTGTTTTGACTTTATCTTAGCATACTCTGTGAGATTCTGATGTAAGACAACAGCCTGTTTTCCACTTTTCTTAGTAGGTCTTTTTTCAAGCAGTGAGTTCTTGCTCCAATACCTTAGTTCTTTGGGTTTATCAAAACTAGTTTATTGTGGTCATTTAATTTTGTATATTCTGTACCTAAGTGAATCCGTTGAAACAATAAACTTTATTTCTTACCTACTACCAGATTGTTTTGAAAATTATGACTTTGTAATATGGTCTGAGATTTAGTACTGCTAGAACTCCTTTTTCACATTTTTATTATTTTTGCTAGCTATATATAATATTTTTTTCATAATTTGATAGATATGGTAAAGAATAAGAAAATTACCTGATGGAGTACTTTCATTTTATTATATTGGTTGTGGATACCCATGGGCAATTAATATTTTCCAGTTGTTTAGAGCAATCATTAATTATGAGAAAAGTGCTTAAAATTGTGTTCATATAGTTCATTGTTGAATATGAAGAAGGTAGACTTCCAGGTATTTTCTGATATCTGTAGTTATTTCACATAGTATTTTTCTTTCTATCTCTTCCTGATGGCTTTTTGGTTGTAATTGATAGAAATGCTAGTAATTTATGGGGGTTTACTTTATATCCTGTAACATTGTTAAAGTTAATTGTTTTGACTAGTATTTTTAGTTTATTTGTTAATGTTTTCTAGTCATAAAATCATATCATCTGTAAAAAAAAAGATAGTCTTTTTTCTTTATTGTCTATTCTTATTATTCCAGTTTCATCTTCTTCTCATTGCTATAGCTATCACTTCTAGTACATTGTTGAGAATTAATAGTAATAATGGACATCTTTGCTTCACCATTGACTTTTTGGGAAAAAATGTAGTTTATCTTCATTACCGATAATGCTACCTTTAAGTTTTAGATAGATGCCTCGTATTTAGTTCCATTTATTTATATGATTACTTTTTTTAAAATAGGAATGGATACTCTTGTCACAAGGGTTTTGTGCATCTATTGGTATGATCTTACATTATTTGTTGATTTTGCTCTTGATATAGTAAATTATGCTGATAGTTTTCCTAATGTTGAACTACCCCTGAATTCCTTGTAGAAATCCAACTTGACCATGATGTAGGGATTTTGTGATAGACTACTTATAATCTCTTGCTAGTAATGTATTAAAATATTTTGTAGCAATATTCATTAGGAAAAAATGATTTATAGTTTATTTCTTTTTTTCCCCTTCATGATTTAGGTGGAAAAACCATATTTGTTTCATAGAGGAAATTTGGTGAGACTTGTTTATATATTTTTTTTCAGAGACTTTATAAAGTATAGTAACTGATTGTTTTAAAATAATTGACAGAATTCCTTTGTGGATGCATCTGGTTCTGGGGATTTTTTCTTAGGGATATCATGAAAAGTTCAAATTCTTTTTTTTTTTAAAGTGTAGTTATCTATGGATTCTAGTTCCTCTTCTGTTAATCTCGGGAATTTAGGTTTCTGTAAATATTCATGTATTTTATTAGATTGCCAGGTTTACTGGCATTTCCTTTGGCAAGATACATCCTTATAATAATATCAATTCTATCTTCATGGATGGTACATGCAAGTTTTTAATTTTTGAGCCAGCTAATTTGTATTTCTTTTACCTTGTTTTGGAATCAAATTAACCAATGGTTAATTTATTTTATTGATTTCAAAAAGAAAGTAAAGTCAGCTCCTTGTTTATTAGATCAATACTGTTTTTTGCTTTCAATTTCATTAATTTCTTCTTTGGTTTTCAAGATTTCCAATTTGGTGCTTAATTAGTGATTTTTAATTTGTTCTTTTAGTAGATTTTTTAAGATGCACTTCCCATTAATTGATTTTGTTTTTTCTCTTTTTATTGATGTAATATTAGAGATATAAATTCACCCCTAATAATTGTATTCACTGCATTCCACAAATTTTGGTATGTTGTCTCATTGTTTTCAATATCTTCAATGAAATTAGTTGTTTTTTCCATGATTTGTTCTTTTTTTCTACTAATTCACTAGGATAAGATACTTAGTTTCTAAATAATTTTTAATCTATCCTTCCCAAAACCTTTATTTAATGTAATTTTATTGCATTATTGTAAGCAAAAGATGCATTCAATATTTATATGGTTCTGTATTTGTTTGTGAAAAATTTTTGGACTAAGGCTTACAAAAATGGCATATAAAGCTGAGATAAAGGTATATTCCTTAATATTCCCATTCAGTATTCCTTTGAAGTGTATCACATCTAAATTTTCTAAAACTCCATTTATCTCCTTAATTTTTTTTCTTATTTACTTTATAGTTAGATTTATCTCTCCTTTAGAGAGGAAAGTTGAATTTCTCCACTTGTACAGTTTCACTATGTGTATCTTCTTATAATTCATTTCACTTTTCCTTGTAGAATCGGGATTCTACAGCATTGGTATATATGCATTTTGTACTGATATTATTTAAATGTTTATGGCATCTTTTAGCGCAATAAAGTTTTTTTTGATTACTCATTTTAATTATGTCTCTTCTTTGTGTTTGTTTGAGATTATGATATCTCCTCCATATTTTTCCGCTCCCTTCAGCAGAAGCATATTAGATTCTGTTCCAATTTCTTATTTTAATGCTGTGTGTGTCTTCCTGTTTCAGTTGTGTGTTTTATAAACCACACATTGTAGAATTCTGGTTTTTAATCTATTCTACTAACTGCCTTTGTTTTTTGGGTGATTTCATCCCATCACATTCACAGTAGTGATTGCTAAATGCATATTTCCTTTTATCTTATTCTCTATCATTCTCTATTCTTTTTAGCACTGCCCCCTTTTCAAAAGAATATTTTATTTCTCTTAACCTGCTCTCCCTTTATCATTCTCCTTTGTTATGACTCCTTCCCTTCCCACTTCATTTTTGGGGAAGATCATTTTCTCTATCCAACAAAGTATGTGTGAATGTATCTATTCTCTCTCTCTCTCTCTCTCTCTCTCTCTCTCTCTCTCTCTCTCTCTCTCTCTCTTCTTTCTTTCTCTTTCTATATTCTTCCATTTTAAATAAGTAAGATGAGAGCTAGATTCAAGCATTACCACTCTGCTCATTTTCTCCTTCATTTAAAAAAAAACTCTTCCTACTGTACCTCTTTTATTTGAATAATATACCCTACTCCCCCGACATCTCCCAGTAGCCCTATTTCTCCCATTTTCATTCTTTTTCAGTTCATCTCAATATACTTGATTATTACCCATGAATTCTGTCTAAATAAACTCCATCTAACTGCCCTAGTGATGATAAAGTTCTTAGGGGTTTCATATATCAATTTTATACATATGAAACAACATAAATTGTACACAATATAAACTCATTGAATCCCTTCTTGTTTCTCTGTGATTTTTACTTTTTTATGCTTATTTGGATGTCATTTTTGGTTGTTGTTTTATTTGTGTTGTTGTTTTATTCCATTTTCAGCTCTGGTCTTCCAACAGGAATGCTTGATATGCTCTGTATTGTTAAATGTTCCTTTTTTCACCTGTTGGATTATAGTTAATTTTACTGAGTATATTTTCCTCTTTATTTAGTTGTTTCTTACTGGCTACTTGGAGTATTTTCTCCTTGACCTGGGAGCTGTAGAATTTGTCTGTAATATTCCTGGGAATTTTATTTTGGAATTTCTTTCAGGAGGTGATCAGTGGATTCTTTCCAAAGTTTTGCCCTTTGGTTCTAAAATGTTTAGGAGATTTTCATTTGTAATTTCTGAGAATATGATATCTAGGTTCTTTTAATGTGATCATGTCTTTCATACAGTCAAGTAATTCTTAAATTACCTTTCCTCAATTTATTTTCCAGATGAGTAATTTTTCTGATGAGATATTACATATTTTCTTCTCTTTTTTCATTTTTGGTTTTGATTTATTGTTTCTTCATGTACCATAGCGTCATTGATGTCTGCTTGACCAATCTTAATTTAAAAGAATTATTTTCTTCAGTCAAGTTTTGTACCTCTTTTATCATTTGCTAATTCTGATTTTTTATTGTTTTCTTCAGTGAGATTTTGTGTCTATTTCATAAGAATTAATTCTCTTTTTGTAATTTTCTTTCACTACACTCATTTCTTTTCATAATTTCTTCTCATTTTATTTTTTTTCTTTTGAAAATTTATTTATTTTCAGTTTTCACATTCACTTCCACAAAATTTTGAATTTAGAATTTTCTCACCATCTCCCACTCCAGGATAGCATGTATTCTGATATTTTCTCCTTGACCTGGGAATGCTGGAATTTGGCTACAATATTCCTTGGAGTTTTCTTTTGGGATCTCTTTCAGGAGATGATCTGTGGATTCCTTTCATTTTTATTTAATTTCCTGATTCTAAAATATCAGGAGAGATTTCCCTTACATCTCTTGTAAGATGATGTCTAGACTGCTTATGTTTTTGATCATGGTAGTTCAATAATTTTTAAATTATCTCTCATGGATCTATTTTCCAGGTCAGTTGTTTTTCCAGTGAGATAATTCACATTCTCTTCTATTTTTTCATTCCTTTGGCTTGATTTTATAATTTCTTGGTTTCTCATAAAGTCATTACCTTCCCTTTGCTCCATTATAATTTTTATAGTCTGATTCTTTTCCAGTTTTTGCTTATTTTCCCAATTAATTACTTGACTTTTGAAATCTTTGTTAATGCAGTTCTCTACTTCCAGTGGGGGTGGAGGTAAACTATCAACCACTCAATCCCTCCACAATCTGTGTATCTAGGGCTCCAGAAACAGTCACTGCCCCTACTGCTGCTACTATGGGCTCCTCCTCCTCTGGCTCCCCCACACCTCTACCACCCTGAGACTGGAGCCCAACTACTCTACTCTCTCACACAGGTCCAAAAGTTTTGTTTTTGTTTTTTTTTTTCCACTGACCTTCCAAATTGTCTTTATTATTTTGAGATTGTAAAATCTGGAAATCATCACAGGTGCCAAATATTCAGTCCCCCCAGTGCCTGCTCAGGTCCTATTTGTGCTGATATATCCTACCTGGACTGTGCTTTGCTCCTAGCAGGACAGGATACACACTTCCCAGTGACCTTCCAGCCTATCTTGGGATGGAGATTTGCTTCACTCTGTCATTCTGTGGGTTCTTCAAATTCTCCAGAATTGGCTTAGAGTCATTTTTTAGAGATATTTGGCTGGGTTTGGAGAGAGAGTGCTGTTACTCCACCATCTTCACTCCATTCTAATTTTTGTGGAATTATTTTCTTCAGTGAGTTTTTGAACTTCTTTTTCAATTTGGCCCAATCTGCTTTGTAATTAATTCTTCTCTTCATTGACTTTTTGGAACTCTTTTCCTAATTGGGTTAGTCTAATTTAAAGGTATTATTTTCTTTAGCATTTTTTTTTTAGTTTCTTTTAGCAAATTGTTGACTTGTTTTTTTCATGATTTTCTTGCATTCCTCTCATTTCTCTTTCCAGTTTTTCCTCTACTTCTCTTACTTGATTTTCAAAATTTCTTTTGAGCTCTTCCATGGCCTAAGATCAATTTATGTTTTTCTTGGAGGCTTTGGATGCAGGACGTTTAGCTTTGTTATTTTCTTCTGGTTGTATGTTTTGTTCTTCCTTGTCACCGATGACATAAGAAAATACCCCTTCCCTGAGAAAGTAAGACTCGATAGTCTATTTCCCTTTCCTGTTTGCTCATTTTCCCAGTCAATTGCTTGACTCATGAGCTGTTTGTTAAGTGGAGTGCTTCAGAAGCAGCTGCTGTTTCAACATTGGCTACTGCCACCCTGGGGCTAGGGTCATGCCCTGGTCTGGATCTGGGGCTAGACCATACTCCCGTCGCAACCAGGTGGGAGACTCCTTCCACTGACATTTGAAACCGTATTTGGTATTTGTGAGATGAGAAGTATGGAAAACACAGAAGCCATCAGCAAGTCAGTCTCCTAAGACCTACTCAAAATTCATCTGCCCAGGCATGACCCATGCCACACTGTTCTCTACTCCCAGTCTTGGGCTGGAAATATGCTGCAGTCCACCATTTTATTGCTCGTGTTGTTCTAGAATTTGTTTGGATTCATTTCTGCAGAATTTTTGAGGGGTTTGGGAAGAGATTGCTATTATATTACTGCTTCTATTTCACTAACTTGGCTTTACAGCCTCCATCCTCCCGTTTAATTTTCAAGATACATTTTTTTTTTTTATCTCTTTCCTTAGCACTATTAGAAATTATTTTGGGGGACTGTTTTAAATCTATTTCTTTGTTATTGTAAAAGCTTTGCTTGTAGATGCTTTCAATTTATTGTATTCTACTGAGTTTGCATCTTGATTGTCATTGTTAACAATAATAGCTTTTTTTAAATATAAATTTATTTATTTAACTTTTTACCTTCATTTTCACAAAATGTTGGGTTCCAAATTTTCTCTGCTTTTCTCCCCTCCCCCCAACCCCAGGGGATTCTAATTTTCCCTATCACCAATCTGCCCTCTCTTCTATCATCCCTCCCGCCTCTTGCCCCATCTTCTCTTTTGTCCTGTAGGGCCAGATGACTTTCTATTCCCCATTAACTGTATTTCTTATTTCCTAGGAGCAAGAACAATACTAAACAGTTGTTCCTAAAACTTTGAGTTCCAAATTCTCCCCATCCCTTCCTCCCCACCCATTCCTTTTGGGAAGGCAGGCAATTCAATATAGACCCTATCTGTGTAGTTCTGCAAGTGACTTCGATAACAGTCGTGTTCTGTTCGACTAACTGTATTACCCTCCATCCTATTCTGCCCTCCATTGTTTCTGTTCTGTCTTTTGATCCTGTCCCTCCCTGAGTGTTGACTTCAAATTGCTCGCTCCTCCCATTGCCCTCCCTTCCATCATCCCTCCCTCCCTGATTTTCTCCTTCTCCCCAACTTTCCTGTATTGTAAGATAGGTTTTCATACCAAAATGAGTGTGCATTTTATTCCTTCCTTTAGTCGAATGTGATGAGGGTAAACTTCATGTTTTTTTTTTCTCAGCTCTCCTCTTTTTTGCTCCACTAAAAAGTCTCCTGCTTGCCTCTTGAATGAGATAAAATTTACCCATTCCATTTCACCCTCTTTCCCCCCACTACATATATCTCTCACCGTTTACCTTAATTCCTTTTAAGATATGGTCCCATCCTATTAAATTCACTCTGTGCTCTCTGTCTCTGTATGTGCGTGCATGTGTGTACGTGTGTGCTTGCACATGCACGTGTGTACGTGTGTGTGTATGTGTGTGTGTGTGTGTGTGTGTGTGTGGGTGTGTGGTCCCACCAACTACCCAGATACGGAAAACTTTTAAGAGTTACAAATATTGTCTTTCCATGTAGGAATGTAAACAGTTCACCGTTGGTAAGTCCCTTATGACTTCTCTTTGCTGTTTACTTTTTCATGATTCTTCTCATTCTTCTGTTTGAAAGTCAAATTTTCTTTTCAGCTCTGGTCTTTTCATCAAGAATGTTTGAAAGTCCTCTGTTTCATTGAAAGACCATACTTTCCTCTGACGTATTATACTCAGTTTGGCTAGGTAGGTGATTCTTGGCTTGAGTCCTAGTTCTATTGACTTCTGGAATATCCTATTCCATGCCCTTCGATCCCTTAATGTAGAAGCTGCTAGATCTTGTGTTATCCTGATTTTATTTCCACAGTACTGGAATTGTTTCTTTCTAGCTGCTTGCAATATTTTCTCATTGACCTAGGAATTTTGGATTTTGGCCACAATGTTCCTAGGAGTTTCTCTTTTTGGATCTCTTTCAGGTGGTGATCGATGGATTCCTTGAATACTTATTTTGCCCTCTGGTTGTAGAATATCAGGGCAGTTTTCCTTGATAATTTCATGAAAGATAATGTCTAGGCTCTTTTTTTGATCCTGGCTTTCAGGTAGTTCCATAATTTTTAAATTGTCTCTCCTGGATCTATTTTCCAGGTCAGTTGTTTTTCCAATGAGATATTTCACATTCCCTTCCATTTTTTCATTTTTTTCGTTGTGTTTGGTGATTGCTTGGTTTCTCAGAAAGTCATTAGACTCCATCTCTTCCATTCTAATTTTGAGAGAACTATTATCTTCAGTAAGCTTTTGAACTTCTTTTTCTACTTGGCTAATTCTGCTTTTGAAAGCATTCTTCTCTCCATTGGCTTTTTGAACCTCTTTTGCCAATTGAGTGAGCCTATTTTTCAAGGTGTTGTTTTCTTCAGCATTTTTTTGGGTCTCCTTTAGCAAGGTATTGACCCGATTTTCATGCTTTTCTTTCATCTCTCTCATTTCTCTTCCCAGTTTTTCCTCCACCTGTCTAACTTGATTTTCTTTTTTTTTTCTCTATATGGAAATATTTCATTATTTTTTAATATAAATTTATTTATTTAACTTTTTACCTTCATTTTCACAAAATTTTGGGTTCCAAATTTTCTCCCCTTTTCTCCCCTCCCCCCACCCCAAATACACCGAGTATTCTAATTTTCCCTGTCATCAATCTGCCCTCTCTTCTATCATCCCTGCCTTCTCTTATCCCCATATTCTCTTTTGTCCTGTAGGGCCAGATGACTTTCTATTCCCCATTAACTGTATTTCTTATTTCCTGGGAGCAAGAAAAATACTAAACATTTGTTCCTAAAACTTTGAGTTCCAAATTTTTCCCATCCCTCCCTCCTCACCCATTCCCTTTGGGAAGGCAGGCAATTCAATATAGGTCCTATCTGTGTAGTTTTGCAAATGATTTCAATAATAGTTGTGTTGTGTTAGACTAACTGTATTTCCCTCCATCGTATTCTGCCCCCCATTTTTTCTATTCTGTCTTTTGATCCTGTCCCTCCACGAGTGTTGACTTGAAATTCCTCCCTTTTCCCATTACCCTCCGTTCCATTATCCCTCCCTCCCTGCTTATGTCCTTCTCCCCTACTTTCCTGTACTATAAGTTAGGTTTTCATAAGAAAATGAGTATGCATTTTACGCCTTCCTCTTTTTCCCTCCACTAAAAAGTCTCCTGCTTGCCTCTTGAATGAGATATTATTTACCCCATTCCATTTCACCCTCTCTCCTACCAGTACATTTCTCTCACCATTTACTTTAATTTCTTTTAAGATATGGTCCCATCCTATTCAATTCACTCTGTGTTCTCTGTCTCTGTCTGTGCATGCATGTGTGTATGTGTGTGTGTGTGTGCGCCCATGTTCATGTGTGTGTGTATGTGTGTGTGTATACCTCTGTGTGTGGTCCCACCAACTACCCAGACTGAAACTTTTTCAAAATTACAAAATATTGTCTTTCCATGTAGGAATGCAAATAGTTCACCTTTGGTAAGTCCCTTATGACTTCTCTTTGGTGTTTACTTTTTCATGCTTCTTCTCATTCTTCTGTTTGAAAGTCAAATTTTCTTTTCAGTTCATCAAGCATGCTTGAAAGTCCTCTGATTCATTGGAAGACCATATTTCCCCCTGAATTATTATACTCAGTTTTACTGGGTAGGTGATTCTTGGTTTCAGTCCTAGTTCCTTTGACTTCTGGAATATCCTATTCCATGCCTTTCGATCCCTTAATGTAGAAGCTGCTAGATCTTGTGTTATCCTGATTTTATTTCCACAGTACTGGAATTGTTTCTTTCTAGCTGCTTGCAATATTTTCTCATTGACCTAGGAATTTTGGATTTTGGCCACAATGTTCCTAGGAGTTTCTCTTTTTGGATCTCTTTCAGGTGGTGATCGATGGATTCCTTGAATACTTATTTTGCCCTCTGGTTGTAGAATATCAGGGCAGTTTTCCTTGATAATTTCATGAAAGATAATGTCTAGGCTCTTTTTTTGATCCTGGCTTTCAGGTAGTTCCATAATTTTTAAATTGTCCCTCCTGGATCTATTTTCCAGGTAAGTTGTTTTTCCAATGAGATATTTCACATTCCCTTCCATTTTTTCATTCTTTTCGTTGTGTTTGGTGATTGCTTGGTTTCTCAGAAAGTCATTAGACTCCATCTCTTCCATTCTAATTTTGAGAGAACTGTTATCTTCAGTAAGCTTTTGAACTTCTTTTTCTACTTGGCTAATTCTGCTTTTTAAAGCATTCTTCTCCTCATTGGCTTTTTGAACCTCTTTTGCCAATTGAGTGAGCCTATTTTTCAAGGTGTTATTTTCTTCAGCATTTTTTTGGGTCTCCTGCTGCCTTTGCTGCTGCCTCCCAAGGAGTCCCGAGTCATAAAGACATCCCACTCCTCTCTCCACCAGCCCAGACATCTCTCTCGCTGACCTGGAGCGCCTGTGGGCGGAGGGACCTTCGCAGCTGCCGGAGATTTCAGCCCTGAAGCCTGCTCGGATCTGCTCCCCTGGGGCCGCGTGGCCAAGGTAGCACCAGGGTGGGCTCGCTGTCCAGAGCATAATGGACCCTTGGGGATGGCTCTCCAGGGCTCTCTGGAAAACCGATCTTTTCCACTGTGTTTCTGCGTGCCTTGCAGTGCCCCAGAATTTGTGGGGATTTCTTTTTGCAGGACATATATGGACTGTATGTTCGGAGCTAGCATACAGTCTTTCTACTCTGCCATCTTGGCTCCTCCCCCTATAATAGCTTTTAAAGCTCATGATGTTGTTTACTCACTTCCTCAACCTATTTGTTGTCTTCTGACTTTATTTCTGCATGGGGTATGCTTACCTCTGGGGATGGGGGTGACTGTTCAAAGCTTCAGGTTTTTATGACCTGCTGTTTTAATAACTATTCTGTGGACCTGTAAGTTTTGGGAGCTCCTGAAATTGTCTGATCCAGGGACAGTTGCGGTCCAAGAAGGCAATCTCTCCTGTCTGTGACAATACCCAGGAAGTGCACCTTCCTCCTTATCAATGTAAGTTCTTCTCACTGAGTTGTAACGCCTAAAACTTGATAATGTAGTCCCTAATTGGCATCATCCTGAAACCAGTGCTACTTCAGATGTTTCAGTATTCTCCTTCTGATCAAGTGTTCAATCCCTATACTATCTCTTGGTTCTGTGCCTGTCTGGTACTGCTGTTTCTACTGCCTCCAAGGCCTACAACTGGCCTTGCTTTTAACTGAACGTAGTCTGTCCTCACCCCACTGTCCAGAGACCACTCCTCCTACATTGTCCTGGGCTGTAAAATGATTCACTTTTAGTTCATGGTGTTTGTGCAACTTAGAATGATGTGACATTGTTTTAATGTTCTTTAGAGAGGAATGTTAGAAGAGCTGAAAAATGCTTCCTTTGTTCCACTATCTTGGCTACATCTTCAAGACCTCTTTATTTTATAGATGAGAAAACTAGCATTTAGAGAAGATAAATTCCTTTCCTATGGTCCCCTAGATAGTAAGAAATGATTATGATACTTGAACTTAGAGTCTAAATCCAGTACTCTTTCCCCCTTTCAAATTGCCTAATATTTGTCTTTTTTACCTCTATGCATGTCTGTAATTGCTTATTGTCTGCTTGGTACTGGCTAAAACTGAGGATGTAATGATGAAATTTAAAATGATGAAATTTAAATCAATCCTGACCTCCAAAAACTTACATTGTGCTAAGGGAGACATAATGCATATAAATAAATATGGATAGAATAGATGGATGGTAGCCTTAGAGAAGTAAGCAGCTCTGGCAACTGGGAGTGAAGGTGATAAGGAACATTCTCATGAAGATGATTACATTTGATTTACCAGTAGACAGATATAAGGTAATGAAATTAAATAGTTAGGGTAAGAGCTGCTTTAAATCAGTGGCCTAAGATTAAAAACATATATGAGCTACTATCATTCAATACAGATCAGCTACATGGCATGGTAGGTAAAATGTCTGAGGAGGACTCATTTTTCTGAGTTCGAATCTGGCCTCAGACATTTTCTTCCTTTGTCAGCAATGTTTGCCTCAGTTCCTTGTTTGTAAAATGATCTGGAAAAGGAAATGGCAAACCATATTAGGATTTTTGCCAAGAAAAACCCACATGGGGTCATGAAGAGTCATATATAACTGAAATGCCACAATAACAACCAAGCGAACTTCATAAAAAAAAAAGAAGTTAATTTTTTCATAGTTAAAAATGAGGTTTCTGTCTTTATCAAGATCATTTAGTGACTACAATTAACATCTGCAAAGGCTTTCAGGTAATTTCTGAATCTACTTTCTTTTTGTGACACTTGAAATTTGAAGAGTGTGCCAAGGTCATGGGGGGGGGTCTCCTCTATAAAATTAGGTAATATTTGGAACTCACTTAGCACAGCGTCTCCTCACACATACCCTCTTCCCTTCCTTACTTTCCCCTTTTTCCCTCCTTTCTCTTCCCCTCCCCATGGCTTCAATTCCCTTATTATAGCTTCTGATCTAAAAAAAACCAAATGTTTCATGAGTATTAGTGAGCTGATATTTCGTTTTATGAATGGGACATGTGTTTTGCAAAATATAAATATGTGTTACCTGTCTACAGAACTAGCTATTGGAAATATATCATGATTTAATATTTTTTTGTTTACATGAGCATAATCAAGGGTGTAATTTTAAAAACCAAGCCAATGGGGAAAAATAGCACAAAAGGGAAATTTTAATTCTGTCATCAGAGAAATGTCTGTACAATAACTTCAAGAATCATAAATGTCAGTATAGGAAAAAAATCCCTGAGGCTTATTTTCCTAAGCAACCTTTCATGTCCATAGCCATGGAGCTGTGAGAGTAAACATAGAATGCATCTGTCTCCAATGATTTTAAATTTTTATCCTTTCTGTAGCAAAAATGGGAAGCCATAAGTTTACTTATTCTTCTACTATAGATCCATGCTGTTGTATGTGTCCTGGGAAGTAAGAGAAATTTTAACAAGAGACAACAACAAACCAAATGAAGGATCAGTGTCTATTTAAAATTTGATTTGCTGATGTGATTTTAAATCTTAACATGTGCATTTTAGACCTAGGTGTTAGAAATCATGAAATGACCAATAATTCTCAAATTTATGTGTATAATAGACGTCTATGATAGTCTGCTGAAACCTATAGACTCTCAAAAATTATATTTTTATATGTATGAAATGAAGTCAAGGAAATTGTCCTAGTTTGCGCACCTCCTAACATCTCTCCATGGACTCTGGGAATCTTTAGATTGTGGAATAAGAACTCATAATCCAGTTCAATTCCTTCACTTTAGAGGATATTTAACAAAAACAAAATGAGGAATTCTTCAAAGTAAAGTTCCCCACAATGACGATATCCCCCATCAAGATCTGTACCCGTGAAAAATACATTTATTTTTCCATTGTCTTAGACAATTTGTTGACACATGACAAAGTTAAGTGACTTGCATGTGATCTCATTTTTAGCATGTGTTAAATGTTAACTTTGATCTCAGGTCTTCCTGACCACAATATTGGCATTCAAGATTGACATTCAAGACACTATTAGGTAGTGATGGTTAATCATGACATATTTTACCTTTATGGTAACTGCAGTGTTTCACATAATGAATCAAATCCAAAAAGAAATTTAATAGCCTACTGATTGGTCTCCCTGAGTCAAGTCTCTTACTCCAGTCTCTCCTCCACTCAGCTGTCACATTTATTTTACTTAAGTGAAAATCTGATCATTTCACCCTTTTTCAATAAACCTTAGTGATTCGTTAACACTTCTGAGATCAAGTATAAAAATTGCTGCTTGGTGATCATAACTCTTTACAGTTTGGTCTTCTTTTCAATCTTAACATTCTTGACTCCCCTGCTATGAACTGTAACCTAGCAACAGACATCTCTGGTGTTCTATGTACAAGAAAGTCCATCGCTAGTCGCAAAGCATTTTCATAGGCCTCATGACTGGAATATACTTCCTAATCATATATCCCTTTTGGCTTCCTTCAAATCCTAGGTAAAATTCTACTTTTCCTGAGAATCCTTTCCTGATTTCCTTTAATGTTAGTGAGTTCTTAATACTCATCATCTTAGGGAATTTTATTGTTGGGCTTTTTGCTTGTTTTTACTTTTATTTTGCCTTTTTTTGAATCCTCAGGGTTTAGCAGAGGGTCTAGAATATAGTATGTACTTTATAAATGTTTATCAACTGAATGACTTCCCATTGTTTATTAAGGTTATGGTCTAATATTCCTGAGAGCTTTATCTAATGTGGTAATGTATTTTAATGTGTTTTTTCCAATAGGACAACCATCAAGAAACTTCTGGGGAAACAGTGTGCTCAGTGCATGGCACATAGAAATTAATAATTACTTGTGAATTATCTTCTAGTATAATGATTTTTCCCCCCATAGGCATACCTATTATGGGAAGCTGCCTATGAATTCCTCATCCTGGTTCTCCTCAGTAATCTGAAATCTTTGAGTATAGAGGGATTAGAAAAATCGTCTAGTTGACCTAATGGATAGAGTTCTATTCCTGATATAAGAATGTCATGAGCTCACATCTAGCCTCAGATATTTTCTAAGTATATTATCTTGGACAGATCATTTAACTTCTATGCATCTCAGCTTCCTCATCAGTAAAATGAAGTTAATAAATCTTGTGAGAATAAATGAGTTGACATTTACAAAATGCTTTGTAAACCTTAAAGTTTTATAGAAATTCTAGTTACTCCTGGACTTGAAAATACTCACTCCAGGGCTGAGTGTCTGAATAAATACTAGAAATAGTTCTTACTTGAATATAAGTTACATCAATGGAAGCTTAGAGCAATGGTAAATGTGTTGACCTTGGATTCAAGAGATTTTAGTCTAAATCTTGGCTTTTCCATTGACTACTTATGTAGTTTTCAGTGAGTTAATTAATTTTTCTGGGCTTTATCCTGGCATCTGTAAAAAGAGGCAATTGACTTGTATGATTTTTTAGTGATCCCTTTCAATTCCAAATGTATGAGACTACCAAAGTTCATCCCCTTCACCTATGAAGGTTCTACAAATCACTTTAAATATTCTTTTATATGAATAATTTGCTACATCTAGTTTTGGCTCTAGAATACATCTTTTGGGTGTTGGATTTTCTTGAAAGATTTCATGCCCTACCTCCTAATGTCTTTAGAGTATGGTCATAGGTGTTAGTTTATATGTTAATTAGAACTAGATTGGAAACAAACCAATTGTCAACATGATTCTACTTTCCTCTCTCCCATCCTGGGTTTTAAGTACTAGCTCAAGTTTTTTTTAAGTAAAAATGGCTTTTACTTTGGCATGTTCCTCCTTCTGGCACTGTTTGCATTTAGTGGAGGAAATGAATTATGATGCTCATGAAAAGCAAATACCAAAAGTCTTTAATGAACATTTAGCCAGTAGAAACCTGCAAGACAGCCAAGGTAATTCTATGTCTGGAGGAAAAAAGTAACAAGATAATGTGTTTTTTTTTAATTTCATCATTTAGAAGAATGCAAATTTCTAAATCAACCTATCTATCTATCCATGTATAAATGTGTATGTACATACAATACATACTCATACATATGCATATACATACATACATACACACACACACACACACACACATATATATATATATATATATATATATATATATATATATTTCCATAAAATATGTGGCATTGGTATACTCTGTGATGGGAGGGATAGAATGCTGCATTTGGAATCAGAATGACTTGTTTTAAAACATCTCCTCCAACAATTAAGAGTCTGACCATTGGTATTTTATTTAAGACCTCTGATCATCACTTTACCAATCTATTAAAAATGGAGACATTATATTTGTAGTACCCACCTGACACTGATATCAATCAAAGAAGTAACAAGGATTTATTAAGTGAATCCTTTGTGTCAAGCACTCTGCTAGGTTCTGGGGACACAAATGTGAAGAATGAAAAAGTTCCTACTCAAAAAGACCTTACTTCTGTTGAGAGAAACAACAGGTTCTTGTAGAAATATGTACAGTTTAAATATAAAGTAAATAATTATGTCAGCTAGTTGGGCAGAGCAGATAGAGCACTGGATTTGGAGTCAGGAAAACCTGAGCTCAAATTTGACCTCAGACACTAAGAAGCTATGTGACCCTCAGCAAGTGACTTAACTCCTTTTGTCTTTATTTCCTCATCAGTAAAATGAATTGGAAAAGGAAATGGCAAGCCACTTCAGTATCTCTACCAACAGAATTCCAAATGGGGTCACAAACAGTTGAACCTGACAGAAACAACTTAACAACAACACTCCCCCGCCTTCTCTGTCTGTCTGTCTGTCTGTCTCTCCATATACATTCAGATGCATGTACATATATGTGTATAAACATGTGTGTTTGAGGTAATTGGTTGCTCAGTGGATAGAGAGTTGGGCCTGGAGTTGGGAAAAACTTCAGTTCAAATCTAGCCCCAGGAACTTTCAGCTGGGTAACCCTGGACAAGTCATTTAACCTCTGGTTACCTGACAAAAAAATCCACTGTATCCAATGGAGAAAGAAATGGCTTAGAATTTCACTATCTTTTCCAAGAATACCCCATCAGCAGCTGTCAGACTGAACCGTAACAATACAGAAGTAAATAATTGCAAATATGTAACTTGGATTATATATTTGATATATGATATAATATGACATGTTATATGCACATACATGTCAGTTAAGTTCAAGGTAGCTTGGGAGGGAGGGCACTATCAACTTAGGGAATTAGAAAAGGTTTCTTATGGAGCTAAACCTTAAAAGGAATGAGAAAAAGTTAAGTTGGAAGTGGATCCAAATCATGAGGAGCATTCAGTCGAAAGTACAGAGTGTCACGTGTGACAGACGGAAAGGAGACTTAGTTGACTGGATTCTAGCATACCAGAGGACAATGAAATCCGATGAAGCTAGAAAGTTAACTTGGAGTCAGAATGTAAAAAGCTTTAAAAACTAAACAGAGAAGTTTATATTTGATCTTAGAAGTGAAAGGAGTTGAACTCATCAGAACAAACTCATAATATAACAGATGCAACATGCTTTGAACATATTACAGAACAGTATCTTATAACTTCAGCATGTGTTGATTCAGTTGTTGTTCATCAGTGGACACAGATCCAGTTCTGGGCAGGAGAATTAAAGTAGAGGGACGAGGTCTATAAATCCAACCATTTTGTTTCATAAATAATCAAACATATCTTCTGCAGGTGGAATAATTAATATGCCTTATGTAGGCATTATTTTCAAATGCACATAGATGCATTTACAGAAAATAATAAAAACCATAAAGCAATTAGACAGCGAGGTAGTGTTGTAGTTAGAGTGCAAAATTTTTATATAGGGAAAATTTGAGTTTCAAATCCAGGTTCAGAAAAGTTTTAGTTGTGCGACCCTGAGTATGTCATTTAAGCTCAGTCTATCTTGTTTCCTCATCTGTATAATAATGGCACTTATTTAACAAGGTTTTTGGAGGACCAGTGATATGATATACATAAAGTATTAAATTCAATTATATGAAAGAAGAACCTTACAAATGCTAGTTTTTTTATGATCAGATGAGATCAGAGCCATATTAAAAATATCTTTGCAAACCTAGATATTATTTTCATTTAAAAAGTGAGGAAAATGACACTGAGATAGGTTTATTACTTGTCCAGGATAAGATAGATGGTATGCATCTGAGTTGGGATCTTATACCATGTTCAGGACTCTCTATTCATCATATCCATCATGGCTGCTTTGCCACTTAGCTAGTACACATCTTCTACCAAAACATTATGAGTCTCAGTAATCTCTTCGACAAAATGCTGATGAGCACTACTAGTCAAACAATGAACAGATCTCTTCAGACTTTGATTCACTGCTGAACTTATCAGCTCTAATCCACCTCTATTAATCCATCAGTGCTACATTTCCAATTAATCAAACAAGGAGAACATTTGTGGACCATTTCCTCCATTATGCAGAAACTCAACCAAAATAATATTCAGGATGGAAAGTTCAAGGACTACTGTCCTTTGTTTTAGCTATCTTGACTTCCAACATCATTAAATGAATAAATATTAGAGTAGTGAAAAGTGAACTGAATTATGAATACAACTGTCAAAGATGAAAGTAATAATGTATATGAGATAAGAGGATGAGATTAGGATTTGATTTTTTTAATGCTTGTGAAAATACAGGTCCATTTTTAAACATCAGTTTTATATCAATGGTTCTTTATGACTGGTTTCATGTCTTGAAATAACTTGAAAAGTCCTTAAAGAATAAAAGTTGTGGGTAACTTAACAGGTGGTGGAAAGGTACATAGAGTGAGTGAGTAGCTCATAATGTCTTGCAATAAGTTAGGCATAGGACTTTTCTTGGATGGAAAATAGAATGCTATCGTAGTTAACATATTATTTCCCACCCTATGTCTTCTCATGTGCAATCTAAATAATAAAATTCTTCCAGGTCCTCTTCATATGTCATTAATTCAAGTCTCTTCACTATCTTGCTTATATTTTACTTGACATTCTCTAGATGATCAATATTCTTTGTCATATAACTGAATGTATTTTTCCCAATGTGACCAAACTGGACTGTTTGTTTAATGAACCATAATGGAAGCTGAAGCAAGTCCTTGAAATTACCTGTTGTAGGTTTGATTCTAAGTTCCTTTTTCACATAACTATTTTTAAAAACTCCAGCAGCTAATTGGTAATTGACTGAGTAGAGACTCTAAAATCTCTTGCCAATATCAAGTACACATGTATAGTATTTTTATCCCTCATTTTTTCTCTTACAATTCCAAAACATACAATGATGATAACTCTCATTAAGAAGGGAAGGATATGTTCTTTACAATGGGTCTATAGTTTAGGGGAAATAGCACTAAAACCTGGGTTTCAAGAGATTTGGATTTGAATCTCAGCTCTGAAAAGAGCTATGTAATCATGAATTGTTGAGTTATATAATGTATCCATGTCCCTATATTTAAATGAAGATGATAGTGTAAAAGTATCTTTTATCATATATTGTGACAAAAACACTTTGTTAAACTTAATAGCACTATTGAGATAGAAGCTGCAGTCTATGGAGGAAGTTTTCATGTTTTCTCTATGGTAGATCCAAAGGAGATTGTTTGAACTTCTTATTTTTTGCTTTGAAAATATCTCTATGTATCAGAGGGTGGTTTTGATAGCTTGAAAACTGTAAGAACAAAATTATTAGAAAGATCATTGCATATGTAAATATACATATGCATATCTTTGTATGTATATGCATTTGTGTATACATGTGTGACTTTGTGTGTTTATGTGTGTAAAGATGGAATAGGAATATAATTTCACTAGTATAAGGAATTCGTAGAAGAATATAAACACTATAAATTCACATTGTTACCTTTCTAATCTAAAGTCTTAGATCTTAGAGTGATGCCCAGGATGGTGAGTGGTTAAGTTAAGTGATTTTTCTAGGGACATATATTCAGTGTGTCAAAGGTGGGACTTGACCTAAGTTTTCTTCATTTTAAAGCTGGTCCTCTTTTCTTTAGTTTTTAATCCTGCCATATAGACAAATGTATGTATGTAAGTGTGTGTGTGTGTGTGTGTATCCCTCTAAATATGTGTGTTATGTGTGGGATATCCATATATCTGCATATGTATATATGTATGTATGTGTGTGTGTGTGTGTGTGTGTGTGTGAGAGAGAGAGAGAGAGAGAGAGAGAGAGAGAGAGAGAGAGAGAGAGAGAGAGAGAGAGAGTCAGGAAGAGTTCAGTTTCAGTTGCAGATCTGATATTTAATGTGTATGTGAACCTGTGTGAGTCACTCAGCCTCTTAGTGCCCCAGCTGACTTTCTAAGTTCATAAATTGCAGAGTTGGTTCTGGAAAAGCAATTTCATAGGTCTAAGGAATTCACAGTGAGGTACTCCTTTTTCAAATGTAAATTGTTCCCTATCTATAACTTTTAGTGACTTTCCTAGAGTCACTGTGTGTCAAAGGTGTAACTTATGCCCATTAGAAAACAAAAAAAAAAAATGCAGAGGTATCAATCTATGTTGACAGCGTGTGTTTATCATCCAAGATTTCCCTCAGTTGATTAATTTACATCTTCAGTGCCTTTTCCAGTATCTTCCTTCCTTTTTTTCTTTATCTTTATTCCTATCATCTCATCTATTATTTATCCATTTATTATCACCTATCATCTTTCTCTGTATCTCTCTATGTCTCTGTCTGCCTCTATTTCTGTCTCTCTCTTACTGTCTCTGTCTCTGTCTGTCTCTGTGTCTCTCATTTTCTGTTAACACAACTTCCTATTTCAAATCTAACTTCATGGAATCTTTGGAAAGCTTTTGATGAATCACAGTAATTCAGAGGTTGATATTACACGATGAAAAAAATGTTCTGACTCTCAGAAACTGGTATATCTATTGTTACTGGAATTGCCAAATCAGATCTGATTATACATAACAGGAGACAGTCTCGTGGTGGTTTTCATTTGCAGATCTGAATGATGAGGGTTACTCAGAATTCTTAGGTGAGGAAAGTGGAGTTGATTGTTCTGCTTTAGCATCTCCCATATATGTATGGTACCATAGTAACTTTGTTTCTTTTGCTTTTGTTTCTTTAGATTAGGCAAGTAAGAATCTTGAGTTTGGATGCATCAAGGCACCAACGTTGTGAATTCAAGATATCTAGTGACTCAATGGCAATCTGAGTTGGTAGCAGAATCTACCAATTATTACAGGAGTATTGACAAAATGAGAAAGCTGAAAGGTATGTTGTTGCTAGGCTTCATTAGGCCTTGAATGACAGGATAAGTAATAAGAGAAAATTAGAATTTATTTTTAAAAATTAAGTTTTATAAGATATTGAATTTTTTTTTATTTCCAATGAATTTACTTTGCTAATTATGACTCACTTAGTGCTAGTATTAAACTGAGATGTGTTCCTTAGGGACACAATGCTTTATGGATGGGGACTGGGCTAGCATATGCAATTTACCACACATTTTTGAGAATTGACTATATATGTGAAAGAGTTTCATTGTATAAAATTTGCTATATACATAAATATATCCCCAGAGAAAATGAGAGATGACCATTCTTCTTAAATATTTGGGTAATTTGGGCACCGTTTATTCAGCAAGTAATAAGGATTTAGAAATCTCATTATGTTAACATTGTAATATCACTTTTCCCCCCAGCAGCAAATTTTGATTCAATCTGTTGATTCAAATAAAAGAAGCTATAGATCTTTACAAGCAGATGGTGTATTCTTCTTGCTCTAAAACTGGGAAATCAAATTGAAGCATTTCAGAAAGGACACGATGTTTGTGCATTCTGAAAAAAAAAATAAAAATAAAAATGTTTTCAATGGTATGCTAGGTTCATCAAAGAGATATTTTGGATATAAACTACTGTATTCTCTTTCCACTGTACTAGAAAACATGCCATCATCTCTGACAATTGGACAAAATTTTCTTTTTTAGCCCAAGCAGAAATAAAAAATATCAAGTCATCAAAAGATGCAGGCACATTTCTCAAGAACGTTCAGATTACTGGAAAGAGATGCTATCCAGTTTTCAGTGAATTTAAGGTGTTTTGGGGGGCTGTTAGAAGGACCTACGGAATTGTTTGGTGAGATTTCCAGCAAGATGACTAAGTGAATTTTCAAGACAAAATTCAACTTTCCTGCTTCATTTCGTCGAAAAAGAAAAAAAGAAAACCTCCTAATGAAGTTAAAGAACATCTTCATTAAAGAAATAGGGAAAATGAGCCTGTTGAGATGTGTGTAGATGAGTGAAAGCTGTGTCAGTAAGCATTGATTTAAGATTTATTATGTGCCAGAGACTGTGTTAAGTGATCAGAATACAAATATAAAAAGAAAGAAAGACATTCCTTGTCCTTAAAATAAGTTCTGGGTGGATGTCTCCAGTGACAGAAAGGGGGCAATTAGTAGAAATGGATGGAAAGACTGGGCTTGGAACAAGGAGAGTGAAATTCAATGGAGAAAAGTTTTCTACAGCATGGAAAAGATTTTATTAACTTTACCAGATGTAAAACCTGGAGAATTAAGGAGCCTTTTGAAGAAGGGCAAACATAGAGTGGCAGGGGGTAGAGCCAAGATGGTACAGTAGAAAGACAGGCCTGTAGAAGCTCCCCCACATAACTCATAAAATACCTGTAAAAAATGACTCTAGACAAATTCTCAAGCAGCAGAAGCCACAAAATGACAGTGAAAGAAATTTCCAGAGCAGGACATCCTGGAAGGTCTTCAGGAAGGGTCTATCATACCAGGCATGGAGTGGAGTGCAGCCCAGGATGGGCTGTGAAGCACAGCAGGGACAGGACCCAGAACAGGTTTGGGGGAACCACCAGGAGGCAGCAGCGGTTCCCAGATTGCTGAAACCACAAATGCCAAAAACAACTTCAAAGTTAATGAGAAAACTCCTTCACCCAGGGGAAGGGAACACAGTCTGGACCACTGGCAGCAACCACTGCAGCAGCAGCATCCATTTTTGGAGACCTCCACCTAAAGTCTCTGGGGGAACTGAGCAGCAGATCTGAATCTCAGGACTGAGTGCAACAATGAGGTGAGGATGAGCAAGGATGTAGTGGAGATGGAGATGGGTGTGGAGAGGGAATTCTACTCTAAGATCCTGGGCAGAAAAGTTTTTGATTGCTCTCAGACCAGTGCACAGGCCAGGAGAAGAGGAAACTGCTCTCCCTTGATTGTGGCACTTTGGAAGAACTGAAAACTTTCAGGTCCCAGAATATAATCTCCTCTTGACAAAGGGTCTGGGAAAATGCCCCCCAAAGGGAATAAACATAAGACTATAGAAGGTTGCTTTCTGGGTGAAAAGGAATTTTCTTCCATCCTTTTGGATGAGAAGGAATGATGCATATTGTCAGAGGTCATTTCTGTATAAAAAACCTCCAAAATAAACATGAAATGGTAGCAGGCCATGGAAGAGCTCAAAAAAGATTTGGAAAATCAAGTAAGAGAGGTGGATGAAAAATTGGAAAGAAATAAGAGTGTTGTAAGAAAATCATGAAAAATGAGTCTACAGCTTGCTAAATGAGACCCAAAGAAATGCTGGAGAAAATGACACCCTTAAAAATAGGCTAACTCAATTGGCAAAAGAGGTCCAAAAGCCACTGAGAAGAAGACTTTATTTTATTTTTTTTAATTTTTAAAAACATTTATTTAAATTTTTATATTCATTTTCACAAAATTTTGGGTTCCAAATTTTCTCCCCATTTATCCCCCTCCCCCCACCCCAATACTCCGAGCATTCTAATTTTCCCTATCACCAATCTGCCCTCTCTTCTATCATCCCTCCCTTCTCTTGTCCCCCATCTTCTCTTTTGTCCTGTAGTGCCAGATGACTTTCTATTCCCCATTAACTGTATTTCTTATTTCCTAGTAGCAAAAACAATACTCAACAGTTGTTCCTAAAACTTTGAGTTCCAAATTCTCCCCATCCCTCCCTCCCCACCCATTCCCTTTGGGAAGGCAGGCAATTCAATATAAGCCCTATCTGTGTAGTTTTGCAAATGACTTCGATAATAGTCGTGTTGTGTAAGACTAAGTATATTTCCCTCCATCCTATTCTGCCCCCCATTGTTTCTATTCTGTCTTTTGATCCTGTCCCTCCATAAGTGTTGACTTCAAATTGCTCCCTCTTCACATTGCCCCTCCCTTCCCTCATCCCCCCCACCCTGCTTATCTCCTTCTCCCCCACTTTTCTGTACTGTAAGATAGGTTTTCATACCAAAATGAGTGAGCATTTTACTCCTTCCTTTAGTCGAATGTGATGAGGGTAAACTTCATGTTTTTTTTCTCAGCTCTCCTCTTTTTCCCTCCGCTAAAAAGTTTCCTGCTTGCCTCTTGAATGAGACATAATTTACCTCATTCCATTTCACCCTCTATCCTCCCACTACATTTCTCTCTCACCATTTACCTTAATTACTTTGAAGATATGGTCCCATCCTATTCAATTCACTCTGTGCTCTCTGTCTCTGTATGTGTGTGTGTGCATGTTTGTGTGTGTGTGTGTGTGTGTGTGTGTGTGTGTGGTCCCACCAACTACCCAGATACTGAAAAGTTTTAAGAGTTACAAATGAGGAATCTTTCCATGTAGGAATGTAAACAGTTCACCTTTGATAAGTCCCTTATGACTTCTCTTTGCTGTTTACTTTTCATGCTTCTTCTCATTCTTGTGTTTGAAAGTCAAATTTTCTTTTCAGCTCTGGTCTTTTCATCAAGAATGGTTGAAAGCCCTCGATTTCATTGAAAGACCATATTTTCCTCTGAAGTACTATACTCAGTTTTGCTGGGTAGGTGATTCTTGGTTTGAGTCCTAGTTCCTTTGACTTCTGGAATATCCTATTCCACGCCCTTTAATCCCTTAATGTAGAAGCTGCTAGATCTTGTGTTATCCTGATTGCATTTCCACAATACTGGAATTGTTTCTTTCTAACTGCTTGCAATATTTTCTCCTTGACCTGGGAATTCTGGAATTTGGCCACAATCTTCCTAGGAGTTTCTGTTTTTGGATCTCTTTCAGGCAGTAATCTATGGATTCCTTCAATTTTTATTTTACCCTCTGGTTCTAGAATCTCAGGCCAGTTTTCCTCGATAATTTCATGAAAGATGATGTCTAGGCTCTTTTTTTGATCATGACTTTCAGGTAGTCCCATAATTTTTAAATTGTCTCTCCTGGATCTATTTTCCAGGTCAGTTGCTTTTCCCATGAGATATTTCACATTCTCTTCCATTTTTTCATTCTTTTGGTTTTTTTTTTGTGATTTCTTGGTTTCTCACAAAGTCATTAGCCTCCATCTGTTCCATTCTAATTTTGAGAGCACTATTTTCTTCAGTAAGCTTTTGAACCTCTTTTTCCATTTGGCTAATTTTGCTTTTGAAAACATTCTTCTCCTCATTGGCTTTTTGTACCTCTTTTGCCAATTGAATGAGCCTATTTTTCAAGGTGTTATTTTCTTCAGCATTTTTTTGGGTCTCCTTTAGCAAGGTATGGACCCATTTTTCATGCTTTTCTTCCATCGCTCTCATTTCTCTTCCCAGTTTTTCCTCCACCTGTCTAACTTTATTTCCAAAATCCTTTTTAAGCTCTTCCATGGCCCGAGCCCACGGGACATCCACCTCGGATGTCTGGGATAGAGAGGCCCCGACCTCCACGTCTTTCCCTGATGGCAAGCATTGTACTTCCTCATCAGAAATGAAAGGAGGAAGAAACATATGTTCCAGAAGAAGTAGCTTTCTATGGTCTTACTTTTCTTTCCTTTTCTGGGCATTTTCCCAGCCAGTTACTTGACTTCTGAGATTCCTCTCCACCCCTGCCTAGATCCTCCCAGCTAGTGCTTGGGGTCTGAGATTCAAATGCTGCTTCCCAGCCTCAGGTTTTTCGGCGGTGGGAGCAGCTGCTATTCAATATGAGCTTAAGTTCTGGTGCTCAGGTGGGGGCAGCTCTGCCTCCCAGGCTCAGTTCCCTCAGGGGATTTATGCAAAAACCTTCAATAATGGCCCTGAGCTCCTTTCTCCTCAGGGAGTCCCGGGCCACCGCTGCTTCCTGAGGGGGCCCTGAGTCATGGAGATTCCCCGCTCCCCTCTCGGCCAGCCCAGACGTCTCTCTCTCTGTCCTGTGTGCCTGTGGGTGGAGGGACTTTCGTGACCACTGGAGATTCTGTCCCTGAAGCATGCTCAGATCTGCTCCTCTGGAGCTGCACGGCCAATGCAACACATGGGTGGGCTCCGCATCCAGAGCGTGACGGACCCCTGGGGACGGCTTCCCAGGACTCTCTGGAAGGGAAATCTCTTCCAGGGTATTTCTGCATGGGTTACACTGCTCCAGAATTTGTGGGGAGTTCTTTTTACAGGAAATTTATGGGCTGTGGGTTCTGGAGCTAGCATATGTGAGTATTTCTACTCTGACATCTTTACTCCTCCCCCAAGAAGAATATTTTAAAAAGTAGAATTAGCCAAATGCAAAACGAGGTTCAGAAGCTCATTGAAGAAAATAGTTCTTTAAAAATTAAAATGGAACAGATGGAAGTTAATGACTTTATGAGAAACCAAAAAATTATGAAACAAAACCAAATGAATAAAAAAATTAGAAAATAATGTCAAATATCTCATTGGAAAAACAACTTACCTGGATAATAGATCCAGAAAAGTCAAGTTAAAAATTATAGGAATCCCTGAAAGTCATGATCAAAAAAGAACCTAGGCATCATCTTTCACGAAATTATCAAGGAAAACTACCCTGATATTCTAGAACAAGAGAGCAAAATAAACATTGAAAGAATCCACTGATTACCACCTGAAAGAGACCCAAAAAGAGAAACTCCTAGGAATATTGTAGCCAAATTCCAGAGTTCCCATGTCAAGGAGTAAATATTTCAAGCAGCTAGAAAGAAATAATTCTAGATTAAGGTTTGACTGACAGATGACTACTGCCACTAACAATTCCCCTTGCTTTGAGGACCCAAATGTCATGCTTCCCTCTCTGAATTGTGCTTTACCATATTAAGGAGAGTCAGTTAACATGGAGCAGCAACATCATGAAATGGTTATCCATTTCTTAATTTAAAATAGGAGATGTTTGCCAAGGAGACTAACTCAAAAGAAGCCGAAGGATACCTTTTTGAATCCTCAAGATTTTGACTTGTGAGAACCAAGATGGTGGAGTAGAAGGATTCACCTCTAGCAGCTCTGCCCACAGTCCATGAAATACCTGTAAAAATGACTCTAAACAAATTTTGGAGCAGAAGAAGTCACAAAACCACAAAGTGAAAGAGATTTCTATCCCAAGGCAGCCTGGAAGGCTGACAGGAAAGGTCTATGCCACCAGGCACAGAGTGTAGGGCAGCCTGACCTTGGCCAAGCACCAGGGACAGGACCAGAGCATGCCTCAAGGCACCACCAACAGCTTCTATGATTCCTAGATTCCTCAACCCACATACACCAAAGGCAACTTCAAAGGTCAGTGAGAAAGGGCTTTCACCTGCTAGAGAAAGGAACTCAGCAGTCTAGCCCTGACCCCAGATGGCAGAAGCTTCCATTTTTGGAGCCCCACCTTAAAGAGTCGGGGGAATTGAGCATCTGATCCACCACTCAGCCCTGAGGGTCAGCCCTGGGGTGTAGAAGAGTGCTGACTGGCATGGTGGTGCTGGAGGTCGTTGTGGAGAGGGAAATCTATTATCAGAAAATAGGGCTTGCAGTTGCTCTCAGACCAGAGTGCAGGTAGGAGAGCAATAGGGTCCTCTGCCTTGATTGTGCCACCTTGGAAGTTCTGAGAACTTACAGGTCCTCAGAGTATACTTTCCTCTTAACAAAGACCTCAAAAGTCAAGAGACTGGGTGGTAAAATACTCCAAAAGGAAAAAAAGAATAAGACAATAAAAGGTTGCTTTTTTGGTGAACAGTATTTCCTTCCATTCTTTCAGATGATGAAGAACGATGTATACCATCAGAGGAAGATCTAAAAGTCAAGGTTTCTGCATCATTGTTCATGAAGTTATGAAGGAAAACTGCTCTGACATTCTGGAATCAGAGGGTAAAATAAATATTGAAAGAATTCACCAATCATCTCCTGAAAGAGATCTGAAAAGAAAAAAACTCCTAGGGATATTGTAGCCAAATTCCAGAGTTCCCCGGTCAAGGAGAAAATACTGTAAGCAGCTAGAAAGAAACAATTCGAGTATTGTGGAAACACAATCAGGATGACACAGGTTCTGGCAGCTTCTACATTAAAGGATTGAAAGTCTTTGAATATGATATTCCAGAAGTCAAGGGAACTACGATTAAAACCAAGAGTCCCCTACACAGAAAAACTGAGTATAATGCTTCAAGGGAAAAAAAAAATGTCCATTCAATGAAATAGAGAACTTTCAAGTATTCATGATGAAAAAACCAAAACTGAATAGAAAATCTGACTTTCAAACACAAGTAAGAAGAGAAGCATGAAAAGGCAGAGAGGAAAGAGAAATCATAAGCGACTTACTAAATCTGAACTTTTTATATTCCTAAATGGAAAGATAATATTTGAAACTCTTAAAACTTTTCTCAATATTTTGGTAGTTGGAGTGATTATACTCACACAGACAAACACATATAAATATGTGTGTGTGCGTGCATGTGTGCATGAATGCGTGTGTGCATGCGTGCCTGTGTGTGTGTGTGTGTGTGTGTGTGTATACACAGATGGGATAGGGAAAGCTGAATACGTAGGGCTGATGTCTAAAAAATAAAATTAAGGGGTGAGAGGAATATAATGGGAGCAGAAAACGAGAAAAGGAATGGGGTAAATTATCAGTCATAAAAATGGCAAGAAAAAGCTTTTTCAGGGGAGGGGAATAGGGGAAGTGATAGCGAAAAAATGAAGTTTGCTCTCATCACATTTGGCTAAAAGAGGAAATAACATGCACACTCAATTTGGCATGAAAATATATCTTACACCAGAGGAAAGAAGGCTATAAGTGGAGTGTGGGCAGGTGATAGAAGGGAGGGCAAATGAGAGAAGGGGGGTCATTAGAAGTAAACACTTTTGGGGAGGGATAATGTCAAAAGAGAGAATAGAATAAATGGAGGGAGCAGGATAGGATGTAGGGAAATACAGTTAGTCTTTCACAATATGGCTGTTTTGGAAATCTTTAGGCAAAATACACATATATTGCCTTTAATGAATTGTTCACTTTCTCAGTGGGGAGAGAGGAAGGGAGAAAAGTTAGAACTCAAAGATTTAGGAATGAATGTTGAGCATTGTTTTTGCATGTAACCAGGAAATAAGAAATACAGATAATGGGGTTAGAAATCTATCTTGCCATAAAAATAAAGGCCATAAAGAAAGGGAGGGGTTAGAAGGGACAGTAGATTGGGGGAAGGGGTTATCAGAATGCATGGTGTTTTAGGGTGGGAGAGGGGAGAAATGGGGAGAAAATTTGAAACTCAAAATCCGGTGGAAATGAATGTTGGAAACTAAACATAAATAAATAAATTGGAAAAAAGAAGCAATTAGAGTAATGTGGAAATACTATCAGGATAAGACAAGATCTAGTAACTTCTACATTAAGGGATAGAAGGGCTTGGAGTATGATATTCCATAAGTCAAAGAATCTAGGATGAAAACCAAGAATCATCTATCCAGCAAACCTGAATATAATACTTCAGGGGCCAAAATTGTCATTCAAAGAAATGGAGGACTTTCAGGCATCGTTGATGAAATGACCAGAACTAAATAGAAAATTTGGCTCTCAAACACTAGAATCAAGGGAAGCATGAAAATATAAATAGAAAAGAGAAATCATAAGGGACTTTCCAAATTTGAGCTGTTTACCTTCTTACATAGAAAGATAATATTTGTAAGTCTTGAGACTTTTGTCAGCATTTGGGTAGTTGGAGGTAATACACACACACACACCCACACACAGATCACAGGGTGAGTTGAATAAGAAGGGATGATATCTAAAGGAATAAAATTAAGGGGTGAGAGAGGAATATACTGTGAGGGGAAGGGGAGAAATTGAATGGGCCAAATTATCTCTCATAAAAGAGGCAAGAAAAAGCTTTTTCAGTGTAAGAGAAAAGGGAGGAGGTGAAAGGGAAAAGGGGAAGCTTACTCTCTTAATATTTAGTCTGAGGAGGGAATAACATCTTCACTGGATTTGGTATGAAAATCTAACACTAAAGGAAAGTAGGGGAGAATGGGACAAGTGGAGTGGGGGGGGGGATGATAGAAGAGATGGGAGCTGGGTGGATGGAGTAATTACAAGTAAATAATTTTGGGGAGGGAGAAGATCGAAAGAGAGAATAGAATAAATTAAATGGTAGGATAGGGTGGAGGGAAATACAGTTAGTCTTACACAACATGACTATTATGGAAGTCCTTTGCAAAACCACACATATATACCCTATATTGAATTATTTGCCTACTCTATGGGGATGGTGGGAGAGGGAGGATGGGAGAGAAGGTAGAAGTCAAGGTTTTTTTTTTAATTTTTTTTATTTATTTAATTTTTTACATTCATTTTCACAAATTTTTGGGTTCCAAATTTTCTCCCCTTTTGTTCCCTACCCCCCACCTCAATACCCCAAGCAATCTAATTTTCCCTATCTCCAATCTGCCCTCTCTTCTGTCATCCCTCCCTTCTCTTGTCTCCATCTTCTCTTTTCTCCTGTAGGGCCAGATGACTTTCTATTCCTCATTAACTGTATGCCTTCTTTCTTAGTTGCAACAACAATATTAAACAGTTGTTCCTAAAAATTTGAGTTCCAAATTCTCCCCATCCCTCCCTCCCCACGCATTCCCTTTGAGACGGCAGGCAATTCAATATAGGCCATATCTGTGTAGTTTTGCAAATGACCTCCCTGATAGTCGTGTTGTGTAAGACTAACTGGATTACCATCCCTCCTAACCTGCCCCTCATTGTTTCTCTTCTGTCTTTTGATCCTGTCCCTCCCCAAGTGATGACTTCAAATTGCTCCCTCCTCCCTTTGCCCTCCCCTCCATCATCCCCCCCTTCTTACAATATCTCCTTCTCCCCCACTTTCTTATACTGAAGGATAGGTTTTCATACCAAAATGAGTGTGCATTTCACTCCTTCGTTTAGTCAAATGTGATGAGGGTAAACTTCTTGGTTTTTTTTTTTTTTTCTCAGCTCTCCTCTT